>JAPKLW010000095.1:758046-841906 GCA_026898455.1 Plectranthus barbatus
CTAGGATTGTTCATAGGCATAGCAATTTATTTTGATATTCCAATTAACGATCCTTGGCAAACGGACTTCGTGATTCAGTTCACGAATCCCTTCATAAGATATGTAGGTCTGCTGGCGGTGAGATATAGAAGTGAACCTACAATTCCTCTGTAAAGAGTAGGATTCACATCGCCTTCTTCTTTCTTAAGTGCGGCTATACATGTCGTACTTATTGGAATTCGCAGGCTCTTCGTCTTTTTTGGGCAATATTTTGCAATCAAATCGCGAGTATACTTCTTCTGATGAATGAAAATCCCTTCTCTGGATTGTTGAACTTGCAATCCGAGAAAGTATGACATCTTTCCCATTATGCTCATCTGGAAGTTGCTGGTCATGAGCTCTGAAAACTTGTCACATAATCTTTGATTTCTAGAGCCAAAAATAATGTCATCAACGTATATTTACACCAGTAAAATATCTCCTTCATCTTCAATGCGAAAGAGAGTCTAATCAATCTTCCCTTTCTGAAAAACACTCTTCAACAAGAATTTGGATAGAGTTCCATACCAAGCCCTCGGTGCTTGTTTCAATCCATAGAGAGCCTTCTTAAATCTGTATACTTGATTACCATGCTCGAACCCTGGTGGTTGCTCGACATAGACTTCCTCCTTCAGCTCACCATTTAAAAAGGCACTTTTTACATCCATTTGCATAACGTCGAACTTATGGTAAGCAGCGTACGCAAGGAATAAACGAATGGCCTCCAGCCTGGCTACAGGAGCAAATGTTTCGTCACAATCTATCCCTTCGCACTGTCTATAGCCTTTAGCTACGAGTCTCGCCTTATTTCTGACAACCGTGCCAGACTCGTCTTTCTTGTTTTTGAACACCCATTTTGTGCCAATAACACTTTGATGTTCAGGTCTGTCTACCAGCTCCCACACATTGTTCCGTGTGAATTCTGCAAGTTCTTCATGCATAGCATTCACCCAATCCGGATCTAGTAGAGCCTCTTCGATCTTTTTAGGTTCTTCGCTGGAGATATAGCAAGCTAGCATAGCGTTGCCTTGTCTTGTCCTTAAGGGATCATTGACTTCTCCTATGATATCTTCAAGAGGATGGGCGCGCAACCATGTTGGTCTGACTGGTCTGACCACATTTCCTTCCCCTGCGAGGTCATCATCTTGTACATTGTTCACCATGGCACCCTCCTGGTGCTCAGCATCTGGGATGACTTCAACCGGAATGACTGCTGCAGGATTTCCTGGAACGGAAGCTTCTTCAGCATCTCTTTCAGCATCTGGAATCTCAGCAGTGCCTCTACCAAGATCTTCGTGAGTGACCATCCTTTTCCCAAAAAGAATGTCCTTAGCAATCTCCTCCTCTTCATCATCAAGAACTTCTAGAATACCTGTTTCAATTATGGTGTTTGTAGGTTTGGCCTCAGCATGATCATTAGCATCACTGGCCTGGTCAGCAGTTTGGTCCCCTGCTGTGTGCGTCTGGTTTGGATTGCAGTCATTCATAGACTTAGTCGGATCAATACGCATATTCTCGAAAGAATTTAAAAATGTTTGATCATTGACATCATTAGTCTCATGATTGCTATCCTCTTTTCTTTTGTTTTCTCTGCGCACTAATGTAGACTCATAAAAAATAACATTGCATGTTATTTCCACAATACCAGTAATCTTATTCAATACCCTATAACCTTTATGAGTGGGATGTCCATAACCAAGAAGTACACCCTCATCTGATTTAGCTGAAAAGGTATTAAGCTTAGATTTTCCGTTATTGTGAATATAACATGTAGAACCGAATGCACGTAGATGAGTTATGGAGGGCTTACGACCGTTGTACACTTTGTAGGGAGTTTTGTTGAATCTGCTCGTGATAGCACTCCTATTCTGTGTGTAACATGCCGTCATGACTGCTTCACCCCAGTACTTAGCAGGAAGTTTGGAGTCTGCTAACATTGAGCGAACAGCTTCCTTCAACGTCCGATTCCTCCTTTCCACTAAACCATTCTGTTGAGGAGTCCTTGCTGTAGATCTTTCGTGTGATATTCCAGCTTCAGCACAGAAGTCCATCAGCACTCCATTACAGAATTCTGTTCCATTGTCAGATCGAATTCTCTTTACAGTAACTTCTTTACTGTTTTGCTCCTTGAGAATCAGTTCTGGCAGGATAAGTTTCACCTCATCCTTTGTCTTTAAAAGACGTACCCATGTGTACCTGGAGAAATCATCAACCACCACTAGTGTATATAGACGTTTACTTACAGTGGGTGGAGTGACTGGACCGAAGAGATCCATATGAAGTAGCTCCAGAATCCTTTGTGATGTTTCTTTTTCAGGATTTATCTTAAAGGATGATTTGGTCTGCTTCCCTTGTTGACATGATTTGCATATGCCTTCCTTCCGGAAAGTCTCATTGGGCAGACCTACAACAAGCTTATTTTTGGCAAGGTAATTAATAGTTTTTAAATTTAAGTGATTGAACCTCTTATGCCATAGCCATGTTGTTTCCTCTTTATTTAGAGCTAGAAAGCAGGTATGCTGTTGACCGCTTTGCCAATTAACAATATACAAGCCACCCTTGCGGATGCCTCTTAGTTTTACTTCTCCTGAAATAGCATCAGCAATAGCACAACTAGTATTCATAAAAGATACGATATACCCGTTTTCACATAATTGGCTTATGCTGAGTAGATTATGCTTTAAGTTGGAGACGAGTGCCACATTGATGATTCTTAATCCGTTCCGTTCAATGCACCCTCTTCCAATAACTTCTCCTTCACTGTTGTCTCCGAACTTGACCTTGGGACCGTTGAACAGTCTTCTTAAGTCTGAGAATAATTCTTCGTTCCCAGTCATATGAGCGGAGCAACCGCTGTCCAGGACCCACTCATTAGATATGCTCTTTCCCGTAGCTCTCGAGTCCTGTTCCTGCAAGTGAATCAAGTTGATTTAGGTACCCGTTTAGTGTCGGGTCCTGCAGGATTAGCGTGAAGCATAGTTCCTTTCGGAACCCACATCATAGTGACTTTCAAGACTTTCATCTTGGTTTCACGATTTACCACTTTCTTGACCTTTGGCTTAGCATTGTTAACGTTACTATTTCCAGATGAAGGAATGTACTTAGCCTTCCTTGCCCTTTGAAATGAAGATAGAATGGGCTCACGCCTTGCATAGACATTTCTTCTATGCAGCATATTCTGCTGGTATGTAGGTCTCATAGCATTGTACTGTGCAGGCCTCCTCTGGTGAAAATTAGGATGTACTATCCTTGCGTTGAAATCAGAACGCTCAGTATTCCTTGAGTTTGCTGAGTAAGGCTTAGCAGATGCTCTTGGATTCCTCTGCTGAGGTCTATTAAATGCATGCCTGTTATTCATCTTTTGATTCTTCTGCTGAGGCTTAGAATTGCATACAACATTTATCCTTGAGTTCCTCTACTGAGGTCCATTAGATAAAGGCTTAGCAAATTCTGAGTTTTGCCTCTGCTGAGATCCAGCAGACAAATAATTGGCTGTCTTTGGTATAGACCTCTGCTGAGATCCAATGGGCATATTCTGCGGGAGTCTATTCTTCGGTTTAGCTATTGGCTTAGCATACAAAGTTTCAGCAGAATTTACTCCTTTACCCTTTTCAGCAGAGTTATGTCCAGCAGATACAAACAGAATTGGATTCTGTTTAGACGAATTATCATAGGGTTTTGATATTCTTTTTGATGATTCGCATCCAAGTCCAGATTTATCATAATGACGTCTATGACTACTTACAAGGGCATTGAGAGCAGCCTTGCTGGATGTGTACATGCAAATACAGTCCTCTTTGGGGTTACTCTTTAAAACATGATTCTCTTTTTCTAAGGTTTGAAATCTTTCTTACAGAAGAGAGAAGTCTGCTTTTAATTTCGAGAGTTCCTCATTTTCTAACCTCAGTCTCTCGACTTCCTCGGTCAAATTTGTAACTTCGAGTTTTAGTGAGGTATTTTCCCCAACGATTTCGTTTTTGATCTCATACATTTTTGAAAACTCTATTGACAACTTTGCCAAGTAATCTTCCTCGAAATCAAAAAATGATTCCTCCGATTCATCTATGATTGGATTGCTAGATGGGTTAGTTGGTAATACCTCAGCTTCCTCAGCAGCGAGGGCTGATTCATTGGTTTGCTCAGCATCGTTGTTCGCGTCAGGAAACTGATCTTCAACAATGTTTGCCATCAACACGAACAATGCTTCTTCGCTATCTTCTTCTTCTGAAGAGCAGTAAAACTCCTCCTCATCAGCAATCTCCGTCCTGGTCAGCAACGCCTTGGTTACTGCTTTAGCAGCGCATCTTTCAAATCTTTGCTTCAGGCATTCTCTTTCCTCTCTGCTGACCTTCGGGCAATCATGCTTCAAATGATCTGGAGAACCACATTCAAAACAAGTTCTAGTTTTTCGCTCTACTGAGCGGTTAGATGATGGTGATTGGATCTCTTTCGCCTCTTTTTCAGCTTTCGCTTCATTCAGCATCCTCTGCATCCTTTTCATCTGTTCTTCCAGCTCATTGATCTTTAGATCAATAGGTTGTGTACCTGCACTGGAAGTACCTTCCTTTGCGGGTGATGCTTGAGCAGATCTTTCTGGCTTGTAGAAGGACTTCTTTGTCTTGAATTTACTGTAGTCCTTCTTAGCGAAGTACGCCAAGTCTTCAGAGTTGCTAGCAAAATTTGATGCGGCTTGTGCTACAGCTGTTTCATTTTTCTTCGACTGCTGTATAATAAATTTGTGAGCTTTAAGTTGAGCAAATACCTCAGATGTAGTCAAGCTGTTGAGGTCTTTTTCACTTAAACTTGTCACTTTCGCGAACCAGTCATCTCTTGGATATAGTTTGGAGATGATTTTGTTGTTCATCTCTCCATTATCATACTTGTTTCCAAGATTCCTGAGTTCTCCAATGATGGTGTTGAAGCGTTCCTCCATAATTTGTATGGTTTCACCTGCACACATTAAAAATGATTCGTATTTGTCTACAGCTACCTGTAGTTTGTTACGTTTCATTTGATCCGTCTCCTGAGAAGACTCGCATACGTAGTCCCACATTTTCTTAGCAGTTTCAAAATCAAGCGCTTTTTCTTTCATCAGCTTTGGAAGGGAATCAAGAATCAATTTCTTTGCCACGTGCTCTAGTTGAGCTCTCTTTTTATCTTCACTTGTGTATTCATCAAACGGTTTAGGAACCATGTCAGGTCTCGGGGGTCTTGGTTCTCCTTCAGCAGCATCTTCAGCACGTCCATGTCCTATAAAGGTGTTAGCTTTCATAATCTGAATAGGACCTCTTACCAGTACATCCGCCATCTCGGGATGTATGCTCTGAAGTTGTATGAGAGCCATCTTCTTCCAAGATGAAAAATTATCTCTGTCATACTGTCCAAGTGAACGGTTCATCATTCTGTACCCTTTGGAAGGATTTCCTGAGCTAGATAGATAAAACAGGGATAAGAGTGCAGGGAAAAGATAGATCAGGTCTCAAAGCGACTCAGAGGCAGTCGGTTTTTCAACCTCCTGCTCTGATACCACTTGTTGGTCCTCAAATATCAGAGTCGTCGTGATTAAAACTTAACACGAAATGCAGCGGAATAAATATACGTCACTTACACTTATCGTTGTTTACAAGAAATTTCTTAGCTCAAGTTATGATATGATTTAACTTAGTTTTCAGATATACGCTAGCAACTCTGTTGCTAGGTTTCAAATCAACTTTGAACAGTAAGTAATAAAGCAGTAAATGAACACAAGATTTTTATAGTGGTTCGATCCAAATAGATCTACGTCCACTCCTTAGCTAGTATGCTAAGTGTTTTCACTAGAAAAGTATACAACAGTACAAGGATTCGCCAACACTTGCGGTAGGCGGCGAACTTTCGAACCGGCCACAACACAGCTATCCTCCATTACTTTGCACTTTTCAGATCACAGCTCCGGTCAAGTCAAGGGCACACCTTCGTAAAACTTGTCCTTCACTATTGAGGTTTTTATAGTTTGCCCCTGAACTCAATAAATGTGCGGCTAAAGCCCGTCAGAGTCAATCTTTTTCAAGAGTGATTGTTGGATCTTCCTAGGAAGGAAGTTATCCCAATGATTGAAGATTCTTAAACTTGAAGATTCTTAATGGAAGTTCAAGAATCTTCAAGAATGAGTGTCAGATATTTAATGAAAAGACACTCTAGGTCGTTGAAAGCTTTGAATGCACTTTTTATCACGAGCTTTCAACTGACTACTTTTCACTTGTTCTCTTTGTCAAGGAGTTCTCACACTTGTGTAGTTTGCGAATGTCTGTAGTGATAGAAGCACTAGTTGTCTTAACTTTTGGACCTGCCTTTTATAGGTGGAGATTCAAAATTTGAATCTCCATATCCGTTAGACTCAACGGCTCCATGATCCGGGAGTGTTTGGTCTGTGACAGTCGCTTTTGTCTTTGACTTGTACTTTCCTAACTACTTCGGGAAGGTCTCGTCCTTTGTGTGAGCTTTTTGTCAGAGCGGCAGTGAGACTTCAGCATCCTGTATATTGCTCTGCTAGGATCCTTTGTTTAGCAGCTGAAGACTCTTGTTCAAACATAACTCTTTTATCCTTTGTTTGCTCGCTTATCTAGCCGTTTGCTGATTATTGATGAGTGCTAATATCTTAGCATTCTGCTGTTCAATGTCTTTTCGCAAACATCGTCTTCTCCGTGACTGCTAGGAATTCTTCTAGCACACTAGTCTATTACAACTCAATATAAAACCTATACAGGACTTTACAGAGTATGCTAGACTATCTAGAGTTCAACAAATGATCGACCAACTACTAAGGTTTGATCCAACAAAACCTTTCACAAATAAATCCTAAGGGAGATTTTAGGGATAATTTCCCAACATTGCTCCAACTAAATAAGCACGAAACTTATCATAGGCATAGACAACAACAAGTAGTTCTTTCTCAGTCACAGTGTAATTCAATTGAGCAGGATTTAATGTTTTGCTAGCATAGGCAATAACTCTAAAAATTTTATCTCTAATCTGTCCTAGAGCTACCCCCACAGCCGAGTCACCAGCATCACACATCAAAACAAAATCCTCCTCCCAATCCGGAGTCACCAACACATGGGCTGTTACTAATGCATTTTTCAACCTCTCAAAAGCCTTCACACAGTCTTCACTAAAATTAAAGGCAATATCTTTCTCTAGCAAACTACACAAGGGTTTAGTTATCCTGGAAAAATCTTGGATAAATCTCCTATAAAACCCAGCATGTCCCAAGAAACTCCTAACCCCTTTCACTATCTTAGGCAAGGGAAGTTGTTCAATTGCTACTACTTTGGCCTATGAAACTCATTCCCCTACTAGAGACCTTATGTCCTAACACAATTCCCTCCCTAACCATAAAATGACACTTCTCCCAGTTTAACACTAGGTTAGTCTCTTCACATCTTTGCAGCACAGTTTTCAAATTAGCCAAGCAATCATCAAAAGACAAGCCAAACACAGAAAAATCGTCCATAAAAACTTCCATAATATTATCAATCAAACCATGAAATATGGACATCATACACCTTTGAAAAGTTGTTGGCGCATTGCAAAGCCCAAAGGGCATTCTCCTACAGGCGAAAATCCCGTAGGGACAAGTGAAGGCTGTCTTGTGTTGGTCTTCAGGCGCCACCACAATCTGGTTGTATCCGGAATATCCATCCAAGAAGCAATAATGAGATTTGCCTGGAAGACGGTCAAGCATTTGATCAATAAATGGTAAAGGAAAATGATCTTTACGAGTTGCATTATTTAAAGCCCTGTAATCAATGCAGAAACGCCATCCTGTAGTTGGTCTCTTGATCACTTCTTCTCCTCCAGGCTTGATGACTTTCTCGAATCCCCTTTTCTTCGGAACCATGTGAGTTGGGCTGACCCACTCACTATCACTCGGAGCATATATGATGTTATTATCTAGCAGCTTCATCACCTCCTTTTTCACTACCTCCTGTATCTTCGGATTCAGACTCCTTTGAGGTTGTCTTTTCAGCTTGCTCCCTTCTTCCAGAATGATTTTGTGCATCACAATAGATGAGTTGATCCCCCTTATGTCGGAAATCTGCCACCCTATCGCTGATCTGTGCATCCTCAAGACTCTCTTTAGCTTTTCGATCTCCACGTCAGACAATATTGAATTAATGATCACTGAATAGGTGTCCTTCTCCCCTAGGAAGACATATCTGAGGCTATCTGGCAGTTCCTTTAACTCCACCACAGGGGCTTCGTTCTTTCTCTGTTCCTTCTTCAGTCTCGCCTCTAACTCTTCCTCCTTGGTCCTCAACTCCAGAAACTTCACATCCTGCTTTGGTCTGACCTCGGGTGCATGTTCCAGCGCATTCACCATCTCTAACAACTCATCACAGGCCTCATAAAGCTCATCAAAATCAAGGTTAGAGTGCAGAGAGTCATGAATAACTTCTTCCAAAGCATCTTTCTTCTCATAACCAAAAGATAAAGGGAGAGATATTACCTCAATGTTGTTGCACTCATCATACCTGTCCTCGTGCTTCTTCATCGCATCCGAGATAGAGAATGTAACCTTCTGATCATTGAACCGAAAAGTTAGCTCTCCATCCCTCACATCAATCAGAGCTCCTCCAGTACGTAAAAATAGTCTCCCAAGAATTAATGGCACATTCTTGTCTTCCTCCATATCCAGCACTACAAAATCTGCAGGGAATATAAAATCCTTGACTTTGACCAGCACATCCTCCACAATTCCCTTTGGCTGTGACAGAGAGAGATCTGCCATTTGGAGAGTAATGGTGGTTGGTTTGATCTCCCCAATCTGCAGTCTATTGAAGATAGTCAGCGGCATCAGATTAATGCTTGCACCAGAATCGCACAATGCATGACCAAACTCCAATCCACCAATCACACAAGGGATAGTGAAACTCCCCGGATCTTGCCTCTTTGTAGGCATCTTTTTCTGAATCACTGCACTGCACTCCTCAAACAAATTCACTATCTCAAACTCTCCAAATTTCCTTCTTTGTGTCACTGATTCCTTCAGAAATTTGGCATACCCAGGAATATCTTGTAATACCTCTAGCAATGGTAAATTAATCTGCACCTTCCTCAAGTGGTCTAAAAACCTTGCAAATTGCTTGCTCAACTTATTCTTTGCAAGTCTTTGAGGAAAGGGTATGTCGCTTCCCTTGGAGATTTCCCGAAATGCGCTCCCCTTTTGTGTTTTGACTAGCTGGGGAGTCTCTTCTAGTTCAATCTCCTCCTCTTCTGAACTCTTTTCCTGGTGCTCTTGTTTGTCTTTACCCGTCGTGGGGTTACTGGGCCCATCATATGCCCTACCACTCCTGGTGGTTATAGCACTGCAATTTTTCTTCGGGTTAGCCTCAGTATCGCTAGGGAATTGCCTCTGCTTATGGTTCTCGCTCACATGCTTAGCAATAGTGGAGATTTGATTCTGCATTTCTGTCATCATGTTGTCGTACTTATCAAATCTCTTCTCAATTTCCTCTTCTCTCGAACTTTGTCCTTTTCTGTCCTGCTGCCCATACTGCCTCCTCATATTATCACCCCCATTCCCTTGATTCGACCCTTCTCCTCTCTGTTCAAATCCGGGAGGTGGATTCATGGCATTATTTGGATTTCCATAAGATAGATTTGGATGGAATCGGTTGTTAGGATGATAAGGAGGATTATCATTCTGATAATACGGACGCCGGTAATTCCCATAGTTTCCTCTGCCAATGTAATTCACATCATCAGCTGGCTGCGCTTCCAATTGTGCCAGTTCACTGTACTGATTCTGAATCTGAGTTCCTCCCCTTGAGGAACTTCCCATTTGCTGTTGTTGCTGTTGAGCCCTATCTGCGAGAAGGAGGTCCATTTTTGTTTCAAGAGAAGCCATTTTCTCCTTCATCTCATCATGATCCTTTGTCGCAGCCACACTCTTCACAACTCGGTACTCTCTTATTTCCTTTGGCCACTTGTTACTGTTTTCCGCCAGCTTTTCAATCGCCTTCATGGCTTCATCTTCCTCTAGATCGAGGAAATCTCCTCCACCAATATTATCCAGTCGGAGTTGTGTGTCATTATGCACTCCAGCATAAAATTGGCAAATAATTTGGGCATCAAACATCCCATGTTTTGTACATTTTCTCAGCAGCTCTCGAAATCTGTCTCATGCCTCGTACAGTGGCTCATCATATTGCTGGCTGAATGACTGGATTTCTGCCTTTCTGTTCAGTGTCAGCCCTGGTGGGAAATACTTCAACAAGAATTTCTCTTTCAAATCCTCCCATGTGGTTATTCCAGTCTTGTTCAGCCCAACCAGCCAAGCCTTAGCCTCATCTTTCAGGAAGAAGGTGAACAGATACATCCTGACCTGATCCTGAGGTGCTTGATTAATATTTATCATGTCTGCTACCTCCAAAAACTGTTGAATATGCCCATTCGGATCCTCACCAGGTTTCCCCCCAAACTGATTCCTCTGTACCATCTGAGCAAGCTGAGGCTTGATCTCGAAGTGAGTGGCATCCGTCCGCAAATTGAATCCATCAGTGGATTCTCCCCTCGGAGGTCGGAACAGATTTTGCAAAGGATTTCTCCTCTCTTCTCTGCGCTCCCGTTCCCCCGTGTTATTGTTAACTTGGGCTCGGACTTCTTCCAGCTGCCTCTACAGATTCTCGATCAGCTGTCTGTCATTCCTCTGATCTTCTTCAGCCATGTCTTCTTTCACTTCTACCTGTGCTACTTAATCTTGTATTTTCTTTGCTTTAGATCTCGTAATCATGCACAACCTGCACAAATAAGAACTAAAATTAAGTAACTATATAATAAATCTAGACTACTAAGCTTTTAAATCTCCTAATATCAAACAACGACCTACAACTTGAGAGTCCCCGGCAACGGCGCCAAAACTTGATTGCAGTATTTTTATCAAGTAAAAATTATCGAACACGAAGACTCAATTCGCCCGTTGTTCAAGTAAAAGGCATTGATTATGAAACTTAATATCTAGACGTGATAAAATAACTTATAATATTCAGCTATAAATTTCCTAAAACTCTAGTATGAATAAAAGCAATTAAGTAAAATTTCAATTCAACTAGTTAGATTTCCAAAGAGAGAAAGGTTGAGGAACATATGATGGATTGGGATAGATTATGAATACGTTTGGACTTGTCAACTTACGAACCAATTTCAGCAGATAGTTTGGGTCAATTCATCAAATATAGTCATAATCCTTAGTACCGGTGCAACAACCGTAGATTAATTTCAATCTCAACCTAAGTCTAGGTATATTGATTTCAATTAACTCCCAAAAGCTCTAGAACACAATGACCTAGATATCAATTCACCTATCTTCTAAGTGAAACGACACCTAATTATTATTGAAATTCCCTCTAATTCACAAACCTATCAAGTTAGTTCATTGAGGCATTCTTTCCAACACATGGTGATCAATCATGAAAGGAACACAAATTCAAACTCACAATAATAATCAAACCTTTGAAAATTAAATTACACAAAGCCAAACAATATTCAAATCAATCCCAATCACATCCAAATCCTCAACAATGAGTTTAGCTACTCATGAATACAATGAAAATCGTCAAAATCCCAAAGTAGAAGATGAAAGAGAAAGGAGAACAAGAAAGCTTTGGATTTTAATGATGAATCTTCAAATCTAGCTTCGAATCCTTCCTTCCACCTTCAATTCCCAGCCTTGAGATGTGAAAATCGCTTCAAACTCGTGCCTTATTCTTTCTAGGGTTTTCAAAAGTCGAACCCCTCTCTAATAACATTCCTTAGCCTTTTATAGTTGAGAAATCCGCAGCCCAGCAGTTATGTTCCGAACGGAATCTTCCTTTGAAAACATCCATCCCGAGCGGGATGGAGGAAACTCTGGCCCAAGAATCCCGACACGTCTCGAATGGGACGAGCCTGTCCCGAACGGGATTGGCTACGGATTCTCAAAAATCTCCCCTCGAATTCACACTAAAATGACGTATCCCGAACGCAATCATTGCCTTTCGAGCTTCGGTCCCGAACGGGACCAAGCCGTCCCGAACAGGACCGGCCTCAAATTTGCGCCAATTTTCATATTTTTCTATCCCGAACGGGACATATGCATCCAGAATGGGATATGCATCGTCCAAAGCCTCAATTTAGCTCAAAAACTTGAATTTCGAACACTTTTCATGCCCTGTACACTCAAAACAACTCCCGAACACCAAGTGAAGGAAAATCAATGAAAAGAAGAGATATGTGTGTGATTTGTGCACTTAATCCTTATTAATTCATTCAATTCAAACCCCAAAATAATACAAATCACACACATATCAATACTACAAAGATTCATGAGAACTACCCGAAGATTTCAAAAATTTATGACATGACTAATCCAGAAAGGAACAAAATTTGAATGGACAGGAGGATGCAAGGAATGTTTCCAGAAATTAAGATAACTTTTGACAACTGCGCCAGTCTTGACAGTGCCAGAGACAGGTAAGAATTTTGAGGTATACACTGACGTATCCAAGAATGAATTAGGTTGTGTATTAATGCAAGATGGAAAGTTAATAGCTTATGTATGGAGATAGTTAAGACCGCATGAACTAAAGTACCCGACTTATAACTTGAGTTAGCAGTCATAATCCATGCGTTGAAGATTTGGAGACACCATCTCTATGAAGTTATGTGTGCCATATTCATGGATCATAAGAGCTTGAAGTACTTCTTCGAGCAGAAGAACTTGAATATGAGGCAGAAGGGATAGCTTGATTTAGTCAATGATTACGATTTAACAATAAACTATCACCCAGGCAAGGCAAACTCTGTAGCTGATGCCTTGAGCCGGAAGGGAGAGGCGCAATTGGGTGGTTTGCTTACAAGAAAGGATAGTTTGATCAAAGAATTCAAGAAACTTCATCTTGAAGTCATATCACCTTCAGAAATAAAGAGATATGACGTAGCAACTCTAACTGTCGTGCCAGATTTAAGGAAGAGAATCATTGAGGCACAGAGAAAAGATATGAAGCTCGAGAAGTTACGTCAAAGGATCAGAATCAAACAGTTGGAAGAGTACAGAGAGGCATCGACGGTGCATTAATATTCAGAGATTGAATTATTGTGCCGAGTAGTAAAGAACTGAGAAACGAGATCATGAGTGAAACTCATGATACATCGTACATTGCTCACCCAAAAAGTACAAAGATGTACCAAGTTTTGAAAACCAAGCACCAGTGGGACGGCATGAAGAAAGATGTAGCCTTGTATGTAGAGAAATGCCTAGCATGTCAGCAGGTCAAGGCATAACATCAGCGACCGTATTGGAAATTGCAACTGTTAGACATTCCAGAAGGAAATGGGAGCATTCTGCCATGGACTTCCTTGCAGAATTGCTGAAGTCGAAAAGAGGAAATACGGCGATATGGGTTACAGTGGATCGTCTAACGAAGAGTGCTCACTTTCTGCCAATCTGAGTAACTTAAGAATAGAATAAGTGGCACAACTATATGTTCAAGAAATTGTCAGACTACATGGAGTACCAGTATCTATTACGTCTGACAGAGACGCGAATTTCACACCTCGTCTTGGATGAGCTTATAGCAGGAGTTAGGAATGCACTTAGATTTTAGTACGGTGTTTCACCCATAGACGGATAGTCAATCTAAGAGGACTATCCAGACTCTTGAAGTTATGCTGAGAGAAGTTATTCTCGATCAAGGAGGAAGTTGGGAGCCAATTTTGCCATTAAGTGAGTTTGCCGACAATAGTAGTCATCAGGCGATGACTTGAATGACTCCATACAAAGCCTGTATGGAAGGAAATGCTGCTCACCATTATGTTGGGATGAAATGGGAGAAAGGAAATTGATCATGCCTGACGCTGTTAGTGAGATTATCGAAGTTGTTCGTCAGATTAGAATCAAGGAGGCTCAGAGCAGGCAAAAATCTTATGTTGATTCAAGAAGGGTTGGGTTACAGTTAGAAGTGGGGACAAAGTATTTCTTAAAGTCTCGCCTTCTAAGGGAATCATAAGATTCGGAGTAAAGGGAAAGCTACGACTGTGTTTCGTAGGATCCTACGAGATTTTATAGAGCATAGGTCCAGTAGCCTATCGTTTGGCTTTACCTCTTAGCATGAGTAATGTGCACAACGTGTTTCACGTATTGCAATTAAGAAAATATGTATATGATCCAAAACACGTGATACGCCAGGAGGAAATTGCTCTAAATTCAGGCTTGCACTATGAGGAAAAGGCAAGAGGCAATTTTGGACCGGAAGATCCAAGAGTTGAGGAATAAGACGATTTCTCTCATCAAAGTGTTGTGGAGTCACCATGGATGAGAAGAAGCGACATGAGAGTTAGAGGAGAAAATGAGAGATAAATACCCGGAGCTTTTTGTAGAACCTTAACAAATTTCAGGACGAAATTTTTGTAAGGTGGGGAGGATGTAATATCCCTAGATTAATTAAGCTAATTATTGCTTAATTATTTCAATAAAATAATTTTCTCCTCAATTGTGCAATAATTTATTTTTATTGCTTGCAAGAGTTCGATTAAATTTGCAATTCAAGTCGGAGAGTCAATTTCCTAAATCGAGTTAAAGATACGCTCGAGATAATATTTAGAAGATACTGTTTTGATCGGATTAATTTTCGGAGACCCTTGGAGTAAGATATTAATTTTTGAAGATCAATATGGATTTATTGGAAAATTGATATATGGGATTTAATTGGGAAATTATGCATGAAGTGAGGTGTCACAAGACATGCACAATATTTGACACCTGAAATTTAGTTTGGGATTATTTATGTGGGAATTATTTCAGTAAAAATAAAATGCTTTCCGAGCTTATTGCTCAGTTTCTAAAATGTGTGTGAAAAAGGTTTTGGTTTTAAATTGATTGCTATGCATAAATTGTTTTGTGTTTCATATCTGTACCTCTGTAAGTAGACGCTTTCAAAGAGATTAATTAATGAGAATGATCCAGGAATTTCCTGTGCTAATCTCATTAAAATAAGGATAGACGTCCTATTCAGAGCGCTTGACGGTGCGATAGGTAGTTCAGCGGACGTGCTGATACCTAAGGGTAGAAATAAGGATGGATTCTAAAATCGATCGGGTCTCAAGGGATTATACTGAGACTTGTGCACAAAATTGATGATAGTGGGTTGAGTGGCTTGTCCATTCCCAGCTATTCATCGTAACGTGGAAGTGGGCCAGCTTCCCATTACACAATGGTAAACAAATATGTTAACATGGTAGATAGCTGGCCAGCAAATGAAAATGATTTAGATAACACGGTTCTTTTCAACAAAACCCCGTGTTTACCTGCATGAGTTGCATAGCATTCATATATAAAATGTATATTTTCGGGCATATTTCTATTGGGTACATTAGTACTCAGCCCCTCGTATTATTTCTAAAATATGCAGGTTAAGCAGCGAGGATGGAGGAACAGCGGTGTAAAGACGATGCAAGAGTTTGTAATGCTTTTGAAAGATCCTAAGATATGCATCCTCATATGCATATCTCCACTACGATTATCACACCACTGCACCACGCTCTGAACTGTTTTCCTTCCTGTGTTTTTGAATGTTTCGAAGAATCAAAAGTTTAACTCTTTACATTGTTGTTTTACAAATGAAGTTCTTATCTTTAGTAAATGAATGTTTATCAAGTCTCTTGTTCAAGTCTTCCGCTGAATTTGATTTATAAAATGTTTGAAAAATTGTTGACCACGACTGTAGCGCACCCCAAAGTTGGGAAGGTCAGTTGGGGGCGTTATAGTTGAAGCATGTGCTTGTGCCCGCAATGATTAAGCTACAGTAATGAGGTTCCTCCACAAAAACATTTTCACCATATTTGGTACACCAAGAGCTTTGATCAGTGATGAAGGCACTCATTTCATCAATAGAAGTTTGTCCGCAATGTTGGCAAAGTATAATGTTACCCACAGAGTTTCCACAACTTATCATCCGTAGACTAATGGGTTAGCAGAGCTTTCCAACCGAGAAGTGAAGAGTGTCCTTGAAATAATGGTGAATGTCACCAGAAAGGATTGGTCTAAACGCCTAGATGATTCACTTTGGGCATACAGGACTGCTTATAAAACGCCTTTGGGAATGTCACCTTATAGGTTGGTCTTTGGGAAAGCTTGTCACTTACCTTTGGAGTTAGAACATAAAGCATACTGGGCAACCAGGAAGTTAAATTTGGACCCAAAGTGTAGTGGTGCAAAGAGAATGTTGCAATTGAATGAGCTTGATGAACTGAGGCTGCAGCCATATGAAAATGCCAAGTTATACAAAGAGAAGGTGAAGAAATGGCATGACAGCAGAATTTCAGAGAGAAAGTTGGAAGAAGGACAACAAGTGCTGCTATTTAACTCCAGATTGAGATTATTTCCAGGAAAGTTAAAATTGAGGTGGTCAGGACCTTTTACATTGATCAAGGTGTATCCACATGGAGCAGTGGATCTGAAAAATGAAGATACTGGAGAAATATTCAAAGTGAATGGAGCAAGAGTGAAGCATTATTATGGGGAGCCCATAAACAGGGAGAAGGGTTCCATTTTCATTAAGGAACCTTAGGCAGCAAGCTCCCTGAACCGTGGAAGGAATTTTATTAAAATAGCATCAAAAACTGGTTCAGGGAGTAATATCTTTAGTTTATTGCATTTTATTATTTCTGATTTATTATTAGTTTAGCAGGAGTTATATCTGATTGCTATAGCATGTAAATAGCATGATTTCATTAGTATAGGTAGATGAATTTTATGCATTAGAGTAATGTAGAGTTAAAATCATATGATTTAGAATATTTTTAAGTTTTTATTAGATTAAAGAAAATCTGGAAAAAAAAATGAGAGAAATGATTTTTGCGCTCTAATTTTGAATTAACATTGCAGAGAGGGACACATGGAAGGCAAGTAACCGTTGAAAAACTACTGCTGATGTCATTGGAGGCAGACTCACTTTTTGGCAGGTTATTTGTGGTGGTTAATTTTTGAATTTTATATTGTGTCGTTTCAAAAGAAGTCGAAAGGGTTTCTAGTTTCTGTATATATCATCTCCGTTTATAATTCTGAAAAGGAAGCCAAAAAGAAACATCACCATTTTGGGTAATTGGAGGAAGAAAACGACAAGTTAAACGAGAAAAGCCGAAGGACTGTGAGGTTAAATAGCCAATGTAAGTATTCTTTCTCTCTTTTTATTTGTTGACATTGTGAACTGTGATTAGCGAGAGAACATTAGGAAACATGCACCCAACGGTAATTCCGAAATTTGAGTTTTCTGAAAAATTGTTCTGGGAAATCTGTTTTCTGGAAATTTTATTGTGATGCTTCTTGTGAATTCCATGTCTCGAGTGTGTGAGATTACTGCATTGTGATGGGTAGTCGATTCTTAGGGCTAAAAATGTGTTATGTTTTACACATGCGAGACCAAGTGGAGTAATTTGTTTTCTTTCTAGGGTTACTTGAAATTTTTTATTCGAGTAAAAGAAATTACTTAAACCCATCATTTTTCTTGAATCTGTGAACCAAACTTTTGAATGAATTACTGAAGCATAAAGTTTGGGTGAGGGTATTTTCTTTACTTGGATGAATTGTTTTGAGATATGTTGTTTTGGTGAAAAGAGGTGATTTAGTTGTGTACTGTGTGTGTGTAAGAATATATGGTGCTTATTTTCTGATTTGGGTTGAGTACAGAAACTTCAGAGATGAAAACTAAACAACCCGCGAAAAGAAAGCCTGGATCAATGGAAGCAAGTCCAACCCCAAGTTCTGAGAAAAAAGGGAAAGCACCAGAGAAGCCAGTGCGAAGGTCTAGTCGAACTGCTCTAGCAACTATGGCTAGTAGGAATGCCAAACTCCCGCAGACAAGCGCAGACAATCCGGTGGAAGTACCTGATGAGGAAACAACCGTTGGGAAGAAGGGAGTGCACTCTGAGAAATCAAAGAAGACGAAGGCAGACCCTTTGAATAAATTGTTGTATGCTGCTGAACAGTTGTGACTGATTGAAGTGGAAAGAGAAAAATCAGCACGAAGCAAGAAGGCTACTCCATCTTCTTCGAGCACGAAGAAGAAAGAGTCAAGTGCAACCCATAAAGAGCAGAAAAAGCCGGTTTCCAAAACCCAATCCAAGAAAGCAGTTACCCCAGAAAAAGAATCTAGACAAAAGACGACTGAGGATAAGAAGCAATCTGAGGAGGAAATCTCTGAGAATGAAGAAAGTAAAGATGCAGAGCAAGAAGAAGCAGCAAGCCAAGAGAGTGAGGAGGCAAAAACAGAATCTGAGGATGAACAGAATTCAGGAGAGAGCGATGCTGCTGCATCAGAGGGGCAAGCATCAGACGACCATGAATTGGAAGAAGAGTCAGAGAAGTCAGAAGCCGAGGAAGAGGAACCTGGTGAAGAAGAGGATAATTCAGAGGAAGAAGAGGAGGAACCACCAAAGAAAGTTAACAAGAGAAAAAGGGAAGAGGAAATTCCAGCAAGTGAACTAGAGCCAATCCTGAGAAATCCAAAGACAGGAAAGAGGATTAAATTCATTGCAGTGAAGGAAGGAGAGACATCTGGCAAGTCTCAGAAAAAGGAAAAAGTGAGTCAGAAAGAGCAACTCAAGAAAGACAAGAAGAAAGTGGAAGAAGAAAGGGCCTTGACTCCAGATGAAATTGACAACCTTCCCAAGTTCTCATCCAAGTCGCATAAGGAAAGGATGAAATTGGTGATGGAAAGGCAGCTGCTAATCAAAAGAGGCTTCAAGAACTTAAAAGTGTTACCTGATAGTTTGGTGAAGCAGATTGAGCAGCAGGGGTGGGAAAGCTTTGTACTTCCACCGCCTTTTCCAGTTACTGCATTGGTCAAGGAATTTTATGCAAACTGTGAGAAACCATTTGCTGAGAAGCCTAAAATCGTTGCTATTGTTCGAGGAAAGGAGGTGAGGCTGAATGCTGAGGCAATTCATGAGGTATTTGGAACTCATGCGCCAGAGCCAGATGAGTTTAAGGAGATTTGTTTTGCACCCACAAAGAAGCAGTTGGATGATGCCCCGAAGGTGGTAGGACTTCCGGGAGTGAAATGGAATGACAAAGCGAAGGATAACAAATACGTACTCTCAAAGTTCCTGCATGCTGAGGCGAATTTGTGGCTGCAGTTTTTGAAAAACAGAATTAGTCCGACCACGCATAACACCAACATTGGTCAAGACCGCATCCTTATGATTGCTGCTATCCTGAAAAGCGATCCAATCGACTATGCACCATTCTTGGTTGATGTTGTTGGCTATTCTGCCTCAAAGGAACGAGGACCCCTCTTCTGCCCTTCCTTGATATCTGAGATTTGCAAGAAAGCTGGAGTGCCATTTCATGATGACGTGCCGCGCAAGAATTCGAGGACTTATTTCAATGTTGAATATCTGCGCCAGAGGCACGAGAACTCCCAGAAGAAGGAAGGAGTGGAGCCCTCATCTGCTAACCAGACTTCTGTGCAGGTTTTGTAGGATAGATTGGATGACATTTATGAGCAAAACACCCAACTTCTGAAAGAATTTGAGAGCCTCCATACCATGATGATGGAAATGCAAATTCAGACTGAAGAATTGGTGAAGAAGGTGGAAAGCAAGAAAGCTGAGAAAGGAAAGTCCGCTGCTGGGAAGAAGAAGAAGCCTACTTGAAGGTTGTGGTCAATTCTAAACTCTACCCTTTTGAACAAAAACTCTGTTTTTAAATTTGCGTTTGTGTGGATATGTTGGGTGAATGTTTGAACCCTTTGTTTTTTAGTTTGTTTGGTTTAGGTTGATGTTTTATTTTGAATGGATGTTTAGTTTGTTTGTTTAGTTAGTGTGTTTAGTTGATGGTGCAAGAAAGTGTTATGAAGTATCAATAGTGTGTCTATTATCTTGTCTTGAGCTCAATGATGCGGGTGTGTGAGTAATCTCCCTCTCTCTTGAAATTTCATGACTAATATTTGAGTGATTGAGAGTCAACCCCCAAGATTTTCAAGTTTAATCTTAGGATGATAGGCTAGCTTGAGAAACAAAGTTTGTAGTTATTTGGTTTTTGAAAACCTGATATGCTACGTGCTTTAGTTTAAATGGTACTTTAGTTGTGCTGAGAAAAAGAACATGTGAAATGTCACCTACCTGAAAATGTTAGGCCATTTGAGACGAAATTTGAATGAGTATTACATGAAGAAATGATTTAGGCAGTCTTTTCATCTTTGTGCCTGCAGAAGTTCTTTTCATTGTACATCATTTACCTTTGCACCTAGATTTGAGCCTTGAGCCTTTTTTATTGATTCTAACCATAAAAGATGTGAGCTATTTACCCATACACTCGCCCTGATTTGAGAAGTAAGCTTGCTTAGGTTCTCCCACTTAGTGTTCAGAAGAATAATAAAAGATATAGTTATAATAGATTGACTATGTAGAAGCCTGAGGGCTTGCTTGTAAATAAACCATGCTGCAGCCTGTAAGTAGCATGTGTGGCTATATAAAAAAAATTTAGGTGGAACGAATAACCATCTAGTAGAAAAAAAAACAGAAAGCTTATGAGTCTGAAGACACTTGTAGCTCTTTCTTTGCAATTTCAAGAATAAATTCTAAGTGGAAGACCTATAGCATACCTCTCAAACTTATTAGTCACTACTCCCATAATGTTCATACCTTAGCCACAGCCTTACATTAGAAGCTCAAGAAGACCTTTTGATCTTGATGTGATACAATTTCTATTAGTGGAGAATGTGCCAAAGTTTGAAGGTAGTCAAAAACAGTGGCATCAATGATCATGAGAGCTGAAAAGGAAGTTAAGTTTAAATTGTAGCACTTGTTAGCTATCTTGCTGAAAAGTTTTGCAGCTTTGATTGTCAAGCTAGTTAGATTGCTTTGATTAAACTTATTAAATTTTGGTGGCTGAAGCTTGATTACTTAGGTGTCATGAATGAAATTTTTCTTCTTATTTCTTTGGTGTAAGCTGAGAGCTCCAAGACAAGAATATGTAAATTAAGTTTCTTTGTGCTGTTTGAGTCTTTGTTGCTTGGGGACAAGCAACATATTAAGTTTGGGGGAGTGATAACTCTCTTAAAGAGTTATTATTTTGTGTTTAGTTTGATTAATTACGTTCTAATTTGGGTTTGTTTTATAGGATAAGTGATTTATTATAGTTTATTTAGATAGTATTTCAAATTTGGAGTTTAATATGTAGTGTTATGTTAATTATGAGTTTTTAAGGGAATTGTTCGAATAGTATCACAGGCCTTACCATGCTGGAGCATAACAAGAGCATGAAGGGTTGATGTGATGTCGCAGCATAGGAACAACATGATTAGCATTCTAATGAGGAACCCTTGGGACCACAGCAGACAGGATCTCGGCACTTTTAAGATCTTGTCCCAAAAGCAGGACACGTGTCACCCAGGAGAATTATCAGAGTTGGAAGGCAGATTGAGGAGCCACGTGTAAGGTTTGGATGAAGCTGAGGGGGGACAAGGGAGATATTTCCAGAGGGGAATAACATTATTGAATAACATAGCTGAAGAGGGGAGAATCAACATAGGAGTTTGAGCAAGGAAAATGAGGTGTTCGTGAGAAGCAGAAGTGGCAGATGCAACAAACCTGAATAGTTTATCTTTATTTTGCAAAACTTATTTGATATTTCTACGTAGAGGATGTTCGTAGACATGAACTTGAATGTTATTTGCTTTTTATCTTTTGTAAGCATGAGCTAAACTCTTTAAGCTCGGGTTATCGACTGGTTTATCTTCTTGAATATATGTTGAAGTTGTTCTCGCATTAAATCTGGTGTTTGATTTCAATTTTAGTTTGTTTGTCTACCTAAACACGACAGTGGTAGGTAGAGATCTCGCCTAGTGAGACCGAGAGGAGATCTAGGATGAGGGAATCATAGTCAATCTTGATCTCTAGTGTAGACATACATGGAATCTAAGACTTGCAAGCCCCTGTTTTGAAATAGTTTGTCCGAAGGCAAAACTTATCATAGACATATGAAGGTTAGCAAGAAGACATAGATCTAGTGCTATGATGATAGTCTAGACAGAAAAGAGTGTGGTTGCAAGAACCAGAGTTGATGTCTGAACGATGATGCAGCACATAGGAGAGTAGTTAAACAAAAGTTGATAACCCGAGTGCTTTGTTATCATTGATTTTCAAACTATAGTCTACTAGTTGATGATTATTTTGTGGGAAGAAATAGTATTAATTGTTTTAGCACAAGTCGGTTTTATTTTATATGCTTTCTTGTTATTTTAGTTTGGAGAAATTACAAAATACCAAAGATTTTACAAACAATAGAATGTGCACGATTCACTTTCACTCCCTTGGGTACGATATCAGGACTTAGATATGTATTACTTATTTAGACATACGTGCACTTGCGTATAATTTTCATAGCTACTAGCACAACAACAGTCGTCAACATACACCAATATCGATAATTGTAGACTACTACGGTGCAAAGTGAAAAGCAAATAGTCATAGGAAGATTGTCTGAAACCATACCGTTTTAAAGCCGTTGATAACTTTGCAAACCAGCAACGAGGAGCCTGCTTCAAGCCATAAAGAGAACGACGGAGGCAACAAACTTCGCCCTATGTACCAGTGCGAAATCCAGGAGGAAGCTTCATGTACACTTCCTCATTTAAATCACCATGAAGAAAAGCATTATGAACATCCATTTGATGCAATTCCCAATTCTTCACAGCAGCCACTGCTAGAAATGTACGAATTGTGACCATTTTTGCGACAGGAGCAAAAGTTTCCGTATAATCTAGGCCTTCCACTTGATTGTTGCCTAAAACAACCAAACGAGCCTTATAACGTTCCACTAAACCATCCGAATTGTATTTGATTTTATAAATCCATTTACACCCAATGGCTGTCTTGCCAAGAGGGAGTGAAGTTACAACCCAAGTCTGATTATTTTCAAGTGCCTCGATTTCCTTTTTCATGGCTGATCGCCAATGAGAGTCCTTGACTGCTTCTGCAAAAGTCTTGGGCTCAACAGCAGAGGTTATAGCTGCCAAGAAAATCTTATGTGCAAAAGAAAAATTATTACAGTTTACATAATGTGTGATAGGATAAGAAGTACCTGAGGAGGATAACTGGATTGAGGAGGCAGAAGGGGGGTTCAAGGGACAGACAGTGTGAGAAAGAAAACCACGAAGCCGAGTAGACGAAATTTTAGTACGACGGCCACGACCCAAAACTTCCAGAGAACTTGAAGAGTCGTTTCCCCCTTGTCGCTGGTAGTCACTACATCTGTCGAGGGATCATTAGCAGGGGCAGCCATGGTAGAATCAATAGAAGATTGAGTTACTAGCTGAAGATCAGTATCATCATCCTCAACAATAGTGTGAGGGGATACAGACAACGGAGGTGGTTTATCAACCATTGTAGTAGAAGCAGACACCATATAAGGAAATTCTGATTCACAAAACACCACATCCCGAGAAACCAAGAAAACACCCTACTCAAGATCATAAACGTGCCATCCTTTTTTTCCAAATGGATATCCCATAAAAATACATTTTCGACTACGACTAGAAAATTTATCACCATTAGAATTCTGATTATGGACATAGCATAAACACCCAAACACACGTTAATGAGTAAGCACAGGAGTTTTACCGTACAACATCTCATAAGGACTTTTACCATCCAACACAGGCGTAGGAAGCTTGTTAATGAGATAACCAGCCGTCAAAACACAGTGTCCCCAAAACTCAATCGATAAATTTGCCTAAAAGCGTAAAGCACGTGCCACATTAAGAATATGACGATGCTTTGGTTCTACACGACCATTTTGTTGTGGTGTTCCAACACACGAAGTTTCATGTATAATGCCACGTTCTTTAAAATAACTTCCCATGCAAATAAATTCAGAGCCATTATCACTACGAACAATTTTAACAAGCTTCCCAAATTGTCGGTTAATAATGGCAAAAAAATTACACAGTCACAACCACTTCCGTCTTATCAGCCAGCAAATAAATCCACGTTGCACGAGAAAAATCATCAACAATAGTTAAAAAATATCGGGCACGACAAAAAGATTGAACACAATAGGGTCCCCACAAATCACAATGAATCATCTAAAAACTTGCTAGACTCTTAGTCTCACTAAGAGGAAAACTGTCACGAGAGTATTTAGCTCGAAAACATACATCACAAGCATTATTCATCACACTACTACTAGAAGCACAAGAAAACTGCTTGACAATTTTGGAGGATGGATGACCCAACCGTTGATGCCACACATCAAATGACACCGTATCCTTAGTCCGAACAGCAGCCGCCGACACTGTCCCCCGAAAGAAGTAGAGACCCCCCAACTGCTCACCCGCTCCAATCACCATCCTTGAAGTACGGTCCTGTACAACATACAATTTATCTGTAAACTGAGCCACATACTTAGATTGATCCAGGAGTTGGTACAAAGAAATCAAACTACACTGCAGCACGGGTATAAAAAGAACATTATACAAAATAATATGATGACTGAGATGCACCGTCCCAGCCTGAGTGGCAGTGATTAATGACCCATTCGAGAGTTGTACCAGTTGTGGTGTAATAACCCGAAGTATTGAAAAATTCTCTCTTGAACCTGTCATATGATGCGAAGCCCCACAATCATACAACCAATCATTAGAGTTATGCTTACCGGTTAACTTATCCTGGTTGTCTTTAGTCGCGTGGAAAGCTACGACAAGAGATTCCCATTGATCTTCGGACAATCCCGTGATGACTAGCCTTTCTTGATCAAGTCCTATAGTACCAGAAGTCCCCCCATTAACAGCAACATTAGCTGCAAGAGCACGAACCTGGCCTACACCAGAATTACAGCCTGCTTCCGTGCCACGTCCAGAAACACCTCCGCGTCCAGGTCCTGTACCACAAATAGTCTCCGATGCACGTCCGTTGGTGTTGCTGCTGCTGAGTCAGGGTCGATCACCCCACCATTCCGGATAACCAATCACCTCAAAGCATGAAGAAGCAATATGTCCACGATGATTGCAACTGGTGCACACTTGATTGCGATCGCGTCGGTCTCCACGGTCACGAGGAGTAGCCTGTGGTGGTGGATTGCTACGGACGGCGAATGCCATAGCCTCTGCAGCTGATTTAGTTTGCCAAATAGTGCGAACACGTTCTTCTTGGACAACCATTGAATATGCTTTATTCAATGAGGGCAACGGATCACGGGGCAAAATCTGAGATCGAATTGTTGAGTATAGAGTTAAATCTAATCCCATCAGAAATTGGTGAATCTGTTCCGCTTCACAATGTTTATCGATTAATGAATTCATGAGGACCTGACAAGAATTACATAGATCAGTAGTAGGAAGTCGATGATGATCACCCAATTCTTCCCACAATTTTTGCATTTTCACATAATAAGAAACAATAGACATCCCTTTCTGCTTGCAGTCCGCTAACTCAGCCTTGAGTTGTTGAATTCTTGGCTCATTCACTACTGAAAATCGCTCTTGAATAGTTTTCCACAAATTAGCAGCCACCTCCGTATGTGAAATTGTGGAACGAAGGGAAGGTTCAATAGAATTCAAGATCCAAGAAACCAAAAGGGATTGAATAGTCCGCCAATCTTCAAGATCTGGCGATTCCGTGTCCGGCTTCGGAATCGAACCATCAACAACCAAACTTCTTACGCGCACGGAGAGCGGTTCGAATGGCTCGAGACCATTCATCGTAATTGAGTTCACCACGCAATTGAACTTGTGTAATCAAGGCTCCAGGGTTGTCGTCAGCTGTAATATCATATGGAGATATTGTCTTTCGCTGCACGATGGTAGCAGATCCATCGGGGGTAGGGGTTGTCATGGTTTTTGAAAAAAAAAATTATATATATTCTATTCCTGCTTTGATACCATATCAAAATAATATCAAGAGAACTGGAATGTATTTTCTCTGAAATTCCATCTTGTTCTTTTCTGCCTCAGAACAGATGATACAAATAGATATCAAAGAAGAAATATATTCCCTAATTATCGACAATCTACAGCTAATATATCTAGATAATAATGCCTTTGACTTAGTGATAATAATCCTACCATACATACACTAACATTTTTGATCGACCCTTTGGACTCCTATTCTAACACAAGATCATCCACTAGTTGTGAAACAATTTTCATATATACTAATCATTTATATATGAAAAAGTATGAAAATTGTTTTTGGTCGATTTTTTTCCATTCGATATTAGTAAAAAAGTTATTTTTTTGTCCAAAAACAAACATTTACATTATTGAGCTTTGTAAACTTTATATTTTATGAATTGGAATTCATCATGTATCATCATTTGTATGACCATTCAAATATAATATGACAAAATCTCAAATAATTACCAGATGGAAAATAATTGATAAATAAATCAATTTAAAATATTTAAATTATAATCATATATTATTTACAGGATATTCAAATTCATCTTTCAGGATGGAGTAGAGCTTAAAAGTGAAAGCCTTAAAAGAACATATTTACCAACAAACCAAATGGCACCATAATCACAAATTAATATATTCAAAACAAATTTATTCATACTTTTATGTCCTTCATAGATAATAATCATAAGCCAAAAATATTCCATGTCTCAATCCTAGCATAACAACATGTTGTGTCACGATTCTATTACAACGAAACTAAACCACGTCTTTTTTCAATGGAGTGCAAATATTCCTAAAACTTTTGACAAGTCGACGCTACTAGCTTGGCAACAGATTTATTATCATCAAGATAAGATAAAAATATGTTCGAAAATTGAAGCTCCGTGTCCTTGAGTCTAATAAGATTCATTGTGCCTCATTCAATTCTTGTCTTCTTTTTCTTTGATTCCATCTGATGAAGAAGACAAATATTCTTCTGGTGGTTGTACACTCATCCATTCGTAAAGTACGTAGGTTTTGACATCTTCACGAGTTCCAAAAGGCATGCCCACCATAGCTCGAAGTGTTATGAGCTGAGTAGAATCACCCACCACTTGACTCTCATCTTTGACAGTAAATGTCAAAAGAATCAAAGCCATTATAGTAGGAACAACATTATCAATCCTCACAAGCTTATAATTGTTTTCCTATAATTCGATCATTATTCACATATCAATAATAACCATAGAAGAAGAAAATTGCTTGTTAAAGTAATTAAAGAATTTGCAAGCTAAATTATAATTATTCCAATAACAATAGCAACATATTTTAAATTATTCAACAAGCAAAAAAGCAGATAAAAAATGAAAAAACTAGGAGTTGCAGAATACCGTCTCAAAATTAATTGTGTCGATTGCAAAATTCAATGCCAACTCCACCACATCATTGAGAGGAGTTCTCTTTAGCTTGTCTAAGTCTACCACCGCAAATGGTGAGTCCATGGCATCAATAGGTCTGCAATCCACACCATATCCCTACCATCCAACCAACATACATTCCATTGAATTGTATAAATATAATAAAAAATCATGAAATCAAAAATTCAGTTAAGATAACACACCCAAATTCTAATTCTAAAAAGCTAAACAAATGAATTACTCACGTTGGTCTCACGAACTTGTTTAAGAAATTTCATAGCAAAATCGTGCGTGTTAGGAGGTTCGTTAGGTATACCGTCTACAATTCCAAAATGTCTATAAAACTCCGAATTAGACATGTGATCTCGATCTTCGAAGGAGAATTTGTGCAGGTAAGAATTCAGCAATCCAAAAGTAAAGGCAACTCCTCTTTTCTTTTCCTCCTCGTCAAAACAGATCGGTTGAGACATTTAAGCCTAGAAATAAAGAGGAACCTTTCGAGCATTAAAAGATAGAAGCTCCGGGTCGATTTGGATATCATAAAAAGAAGAGATAATCTGGATCTAAATCAACAGCAAACTAGCCAAAACATAGATCTCGAAATCGGTGGAGGAACCCAAAACAAGGGAAAACGAACCTGAGATTGATGAGCAATCTGCGTTGTTGGGAGATTTTGTCAACAAGAATAAGGGTTTCGATGTTTGCATTTTTACTACTCTTCATACTCGTGTATATATTTCAAAATCATAATTTAGAAGATTATCTATTATATTTTTTATGTATACAAACTACAATGCAAGATTTGTGTAGGAGTGACCATAACCAATGGTCGAAAATCAAATTAAATCGAAGAATTTTTATATTTTGGATAAAAATAGAGGTTGATTTGAAAATTTTAAAATCGAATTTAAGTCGGGGTGGATAGATTTTGGGTTTGGTTGCTGAAACTTAATATATATATATATATATATATATATATATATATATATATATATAGGGGGGCTGATCTGGTGAGAATAGCCCTTATCATGAGAAATGAGAATAAATCTTGTCCATAGATTTGCCAACATCAACGATCCAGATTACATAAGAGCTTTAACAAAAAATGCGGCATAATATCCTCATTTTACTTCATTTAAGGGCAACATAGTCATTACGAACGTACAGGGCACAAGAGTTGTGTTTTGTTCATTTTATGTATTGTATACTTCATTTTATCTTACTTATACTTCATTTTATCTCAATTGCGAATCATTATAAAATAAATTCGATTCGAATTTTGATGTTACAGGTGACATGCATTTTATCTTAGCAGTTCTTCATTATATCTTAGTTATTCTTCATTTTATCTCAATTGTGATTCATTATAAAATAAATTCGATGTGAATTTTGATGTTATATGTGACATGCATTTTATCTTAGCAGTTCTTCATTATATCTTAGTCATTCTTCATTTTATCTCAATTGTTGCTCATTATAAAATAAATTAAATAAAAATAAAATCAATTTTTCGGAAAAAAATGATTTCAATTCTCTTCATTTTATTTCCTATATACATCATTAAATAAAAAAATCAAAATTTTAGAAACATTTCTCTTCATTTTATCTCCTCTATAAGTCATTAAATGGAAAAAATTAAACTAAATAAAAATAAAATTAATTTTTCGGAAAAAGTATTTAAGTTCTCTTTATTTTATCTCCTATATACATCATTAAAAGAAAAAATCAAATTTTTAGAAACATTTCTCTTAATTTTATCTCCTCTATACTTTAGATGAGAAAATTTAAATTAAATAAAAATTAAATTAATTTTTCAGAAGAATATGTTAAGTTTATTTTATCTATTTAAAACTTCATTAAATTAGAAAATTCAATTAAATAATAATAAATTTTAATTTAATTTTAGAGTATTAGATGACTCAACAAGGCAATCGAAATCTTGTAAAAAATGAAAAAAGAAAAGGAATTACTGATCCAAATATGTAATAATGAAGTTCGCGGAGGATAAAATGAAAATAGAAATGATTTGAGGGAGATACCACCAGGTTAAATGACAATGATACCCTTAAATATGTAATAATGAAGTTCGCGGATGATAAATTGTTGGTCCCGAAATGTCAGAGTCGTCGTGTTGATAAGTTAACACGAAATGCAGCGGAATATGTTTTACGTCTCTTGCACTTAATGTTATTTTCCAACAGAAATTAGTTAGCTCAAGTTATGACTTAAGTTTGTGTTCAGATATACTCTAGCAACTCCGTTGCTAGGTTTCAAATAGATCTTTGAGCAGTAAATTAATAAAATAGTAAACGCACACAAGATTTATAATGGTTCAATCAAATAGATCTACGTCCACTCCTTAGCCGAAACGCTAAGAATTTCACTAGAAAAGTATACAGATTACAAGGAATCGCCTTTCCAGTTAAGTAGGCAGTGAGCTTTCGGCCTGGCTACTCGACAGCTATCCTCCGTGAGTCTGCACTTCTCCGGTAAGGTTTGGCTGGGGGTCAAGGGCACACCTTCGAAACTCCTGCCTTGCCTGATATGGAAGAAATAGACACTTCCTGATTTTCCTTGAGTATGGCTAGACGCCCGTTCTAGTCTTAACCTTTTCAGGTGTTCGACTGTTAGATTCTTTTCTAAAGAAAGGAATCCCAATGATTGAAATATCCTTGAATGCAATCAAGAATATCTTCAATGGAGTGTCAGTACTTCAATGAGCGGCACTTCTGGTTGTTGGGAGCTTTTAGATAGACTTTGTACAGCTCTCAACTGACTACTTTCAAAGTTCATTTTGTCAAATGAATCTCTAGCTTGAGCGTTCGTGAATGAGTAAAGTGAGTAGAGCAATTGTAAGTCGTGAAAGTAGTTATCAAAGTTGTTCTCTCTGAGTAGTTGAGTTGTTTTATTCTTTCATCTTTAGGACTGTCTTTTATAGGTGGAGATTCAAACTTTGAATCTCCTTATCCGTTAGACTCAACGGCTCCTTGATCTGAAGAGGTTGGTCTGTGGCTCTCACTTTTATTTTTGACTTGTATTTTCCTAACCACTTCGGGAAAGTCTTATCCTTTTGCGTGAGCTTTTTGTCAGAGTGGCAGTCTGTCTTCAGCTTTTGAATCTCGCCCTTGTTATGCTAGGAGTTGCTGAAGCCTTTTACTGCCTTCGATCCTTTGACTTCTTTTGTTTCAGACTCTTTACTTCGATGTTGAAAGGTTCGAATGCTAACACCTTAGCATTCTGTCAGACGTGCTTTCAGCCATTTGCTAGTGATCCTTTGTTGGCTTGTTTCTCTAGCAGATTGTGAGTTGAATGCTGATATCATTTGCTTTGTGTCTGCTAGTCAATTCTTCTTAGCACACTAGTCTATTACAACTCGATGTTCAACTTATACAGGACTTTACAAGTTGTGTTAGACTCTCTAGATTTCAGCAAATGATCGACCAACTAAATAAGGTTTGATCCAACAAAACCTTTTACAAATAAGTCCTAAGGGAGTTTCTAGGGATAATTCCCAACAATTTCCCCCTTTTTGGTGCGATCAAAGCTTACTATCATTTGTTGACCATAAGTGGAAGAATGTCTGTGTTTTACAATTCTATGCTATTCTATCAATCTGACACAGAGTTTTTCCAACTAGGTTCAAGCAACAGAAATGATTGAAGTCGAATTCCCCCTCAACAAGTGCTGGGGAATATTTCTCGATTAAATATGAGTAAATGTTTGCAACAAAGCAATATGCTAGAAATTCTAGCACTCATTAAATCAGCAAACATTCATGTTCATCAATCAAAATATAATCGTTATGTCCACATGCAAATTTGTTGAGTACACCAGAAGTGTAAATCAACTAGAGCACACCAGTAAAATTCAGAAGTGGACAAAAAGATTTTGTCAAAATCTGATCCAATTTCATATATGATATTGCAAGTTTAAGTACAAATTGGATTCAGTAAGTAAAAGAATTGACCTTGTCGTTCATGAGCCGGGAGCTGGTTTATCCTTTTCACTGTCTGCTGATTTGTTCTTCTGAATGTCAGCAAACTTCTCCATGGTAAATTTCATGAAGTTTTCCAGAAGAGCTGCTCCTGTTTCTCTTTCAGCAGCCTCACGTTCCAGTTCTTTAGCCAGCTTCTCTTGCTCCATAGCAATCTTCTGCAATTGAAGTTCATGTTCCTTTTTCTGCAATTCTAACTTAGCTTCATGTTCTTTTCTTTGTAGCTCTAGTCTAGCTTCTAGTTCTTTTTGTCTCAACTCTTCCTTTGCTTCTTCTTCTTTTCTCCTTATTTCCTCTGTCCTTATGGCTAACTCCACCTCATTTTTCTTTCTTCTTTCCTGGTCAGCCTTTCTTCTTTCTTCCCCCTCTTTGATTGCAGCCAAAAAGTTTGTACCATAGGCCACAACCGTGTCTTCGAGGGTAGTCTTGGTGTCTGCTAAATCCTTTTGAACGACTTCAAGACTTGTCCTATTCTCAGAAATAGCCAGCTTGTTTTCAGCGATCTCTGATTGGACATGAGATACATCTCCCCGTATCTCATCAACTTCTCTTCTTAGATTAGTTGTTGCCCCTGATATTCTTTCATCAATGGTTACTTGTAAGTCCGAGTCAAAAGCAGCAGCCATATCAGCATTCATTGGAAAGACCATCTGTACAGAAGAGATAGGAGTGGCATTGAAGGAAGTGGTTGTAATAAGCTCTCTGTTTGTTGGAGCAGGTGATTGCTGTCTTTGAATTGCAATTGTATCCAAATGTGCTTGATAACAAGTTTCCTCATGTATGATTCGATGAGTGGCCTCCAAAATCTGTGCGGATTCCTGAGCAATTCTAGTCTCTTCTTCCTGAGCCTCCTTAACTGTTTCCTGAATATCATGATTTAGGAATTGGACTATTTGCACAACAAATTTCAGAGCAGCCCGCTCAGTGGCCAGTGCCTTTCTTCGAGCCTTCCGACGCTCCTCTTGTTGCGATTCATACTCCAACTGACGTTTCTCGTAGGCAACAGCAGCTTTTGCCTGTCGTTTGGACAATTCGACTCTAGCATCAGAATATCCATCAGGTACGAAGGTGGACTTGGGAAACCCAGCTATTTTCGAGAGGGAACGGTGTTCTCGGATGGCTTGAAGTCTGCACATCACTTGCTTATCCGAGAATTGTTTCATCCCTGGAACTTGATCAATCCAATCAAAGCACCAACGTTTCTCACATCTCCAGAAGTTTAATCCTTTAGCTGCAATGCATATCATCCTCTCTTCGAAGCAGAGTTGATACATAATATAATCAAACTTCTTCCATCGACGGAACTCTTCTACCAATAGGCGTCCTTCAGGTATTGATTCATCCAACTCACTGTAGAATAGATCTGCTATGGCTCTTTCTATTTCAGAATCAACAAACTACTCTATTTCTTCAGCCATAGGTCCTAAATCGGAATTAGGTACATCTCCGGGATGAACCTTTGCACACCATTGACTAATTCTTTGGAGTCCATAGCGACGTCCTGGCAGCCCATTAAGGGGTACTCAAAGAATAGCCTCCAATCAAGTGGTTTCTTTCCTCAAGAACTTTGCATTGTAAATTTCGTCAGCTTCTCCATCGGAGTCAGATTCAGAGATGCAAGATGATTCAGGTTCTGTGAGGTGAGAATCATTTTCTTCTAGTTAAGGCATTTCAGCAGCTAATTGCTCGTCTAATGTGTTAGCAGATTGATTACCAACGAGTGTTTCCTTCGAATGTTCTGCGAGGGGTGTTTGCACCGGCAGTCCTGCTAACATACTTTCGTCTGGTTTTTCTTTCGCTGAACCAGGATTGATGAGTGATCCAACTTGATCTTCAACATTTCGAATCTCACTAGATTCTACATCATTTCTTCTGCGAAGCTTTTCCCGTGAGTAGTGAGTTTCATTGAATGTTCCAGATTCCAGCCTTTTTGTGAATTCTGTATCTGATAATTCTTCTTCTTCAATGTTAATCTGCTGATCAGGTGATTGATTGAGAATTGATTCTTCTGCTGAATCAGCCTTTCCTTTTCCTTTCTTCGCAGCTTTTTCTGCTAGATGAAGTGGATCAGCAGTCGAATCTTCTGTAGCATCCCTTATGATAGCATCTGCTGACGTATCTGCTATTTCTTCATTCTCTGCTGGAATTTCATTTTCTCCAGCATCATGCCTTTCTTCCAATGGATGATTCATGTGCTTTGCAGATGTTTCATTAACTATGCTAGCCTCGACTCCTCTGCTAGCACTGACTCCTCTGCTAGAACTGACCTCTTTGCTAACTTCTTTAGCAGCTTTCTTCTGGGCCATAAATTCATCAGCAGCAGATTCGACTCGTTCGAAGTTCCTGTCTCTGCCTTCGAATGTCAAGTTACTAATGAACTTCTGATAATCTTTCTTCTCGATTTCCTTTAGAGTAGCTATGCGCCTCCTCTTTGCTTTTCTTGTTTCCTGACCGCGCTCTTCTGCAGTGCTGAGAGACTCAGGGATGTAGTCTGGATCAGAGGTGTTGTCAAAATTGGTCTCACTAGATGTCTTCTCTGCTGTAATCTCTCTTTCAGCAGTTCTAGCAGACTTGTCTTCTGCCTCTGCTTTTTCCATTACTTCCTTGTCAGTCAGAAGTTCCAACCTTCTTCTGGTCTTCTTCTTTGCCTTAGTTGCAGGAGGATTTGTAGCAACTCTCTTTAGTGATTGAATTGGTACTGCCAATGTTCCAATAGTAGTTGGAGGCTGTTTCGCTTCCTTCGAAGTCACGATGTCGTTGATCTGATCAACTGGGAGGTTTCCTAACTTCTCAATCTCCTCGAGATTTTTGAAAGACTGATCTGTTTCGGCATTCTTCTTCAACACTGCTAATTCTTCTTCTGTTATGGGAATGGAGTGTTGGAGTCTGGCTACTGCTAAACTAGCTTCATCTGGTTCCTCTGGAGATGTAGGTTTATTCTTGTCTACGTTAGACTTCCCTTTTAACTTCCGAGGATTTCTGATATTGACCGGCTTAGGCTTGTGTCTTGTTACAGGAATGTAGTCGATAGAAAGAGGTGCAACTCCTCGATCTACTCCTGTGTTGGTAAACAGAATCTCCAAAAGTTTACTAATCTTTAGCCCAAAGTTTACATTCGAAGAGAATGTTCCATCTACTTCCATGTGAGTATTCTTCTTGGCATGTTCTGCCCAGCGTTCAAAGATAAATTCAGCCTAATTACCCTTAACATTGTCATTTAATGCTATCATCACGGCATATTTCTTAGCAGAGAGCTCCGAGTACGATCCAGCATCACATTGGAGCATCTTGATTACAATCTCTGCAAGGAGTTTGTATTCTTCTGTCAAGGTGTTGATTGAGGTGTTGACCTTGAATGTACTTGATTTCCCTTTTTCTCCTGACTTCCTCCAAAGCTTCCATCGTCTCTCTATTTCGGCTATATCATTCACCTTATATTGAGAGATTTTGGCTCCAAAGTTTCGAAGTCCAAAAGTACGAGAAAGTAAATCAGCATTTACTTCTACGATATTCCCATATACACATGTCTTGAATGATTTCTAATCATCACTCATAACAGCCCTAGCATAAAATTCAGCAACCATATGCGGATGAAATTGCACAGGTTCAGCAGTGAGATACTTTACCAGCAATTCGGAATCAAGGATATTCAAAATCCACTTAGGAAATTGTTTGTTGGCGAGAGGCATGTACAGAATCCTGTCTTTCATAATCTGGGCCACTCGTCGCCTTTCTGCTGAATGCGTGGATAGCTTCTTCTGTCTGGCCATGGTTACCAATGTGTAGTAAGGGATAGACTCATCAATGTCCTCCTTCTTCTCAATGCCAGTGAACTCGTGTGCATGTCGAACATGCAGGGGTGAGCAAGTGGTTGAGGGGTAAATAAATGAGGCCTATTGAAGATTCACTGTCTCTAAGTTCTCGGATGGTGATGATTCAGGATTTAGAGATTGATGTGAGGAGGTTGAAGAACCTTGATTTGAAGTCATGGTTGAGTAGGTTTTTCTGAGGATTTTGAGAGGGTTTTTCTGAGATGGGGGTGAGGGATTTATGAAGATTGGTGGGGATTTGAAATCTAAATATGGTGTAGAAGATTTCGGAGTACGAGGAGAAATTGACGACGAGGATCAAGAGCACTTTAAATTCAATCAACGGTTGGGGTTAAGGGTTAGATCGTGGGTATAGCCACGTCCTTCGGAGCTTGTGTGTGGATGACGTGGCACAATCTGATTTGTCGCCGTCGTCTGGACGCATTAAATGTTTCTCCATGTTGAAAAGCAAACGTCCCACGTCTGATTTGAGATTTTCAGCAGCCAAGATGGATAAAATTAAGCAGATGCTACCACGTATTTCATGGTATCATCATAATAATCTCCGGCAACGCTTTTCATGCATGATCTAATCTCTTCCGATTTGACCTTTGCATTAATGTGCTACTGCACTCCTACTCAGCGACCCTTCAACTTCAGAGATGAGCAGTTACCAAGGGCTCTTCTTTAAATAGCATAAGCAGGCGATGCATTTGATATGACTTCTTGCAACTCTTGTTTTTCTTCTCACAAAATTCACTAATACGAAGATATGGAGCAGACTCAATCTCTCTTCGTTCCTCGCCATAGAATTCTCTGTAATTCTGGTCTTTATGAGGAATATGAGACAGAGTACCACATAGCAGAATGGATCATGTCCAGTCTTCATGCTTGTGGTGTGGCTAAATTCATCTCTTTGACTCCTCATGCGTTTCATAGAGAACATCTTCAGTTCTTCGTCCGACAAAGTCAGCCCATTGGAGACTCCATTGTAGGTGTCTTCAGGAACCAGTTGGTGAGATGGACTGTGGACATTTTTGCATCGGAGTTCGGCTTGCCGAGAGGTCCAATTTCTATGTTGGATTATCGCAGTAATGAAATCACTCCAGAGTGGACTTCATGGATGAGATGGAGGCGTTCTGCTGATCTGGAGTTCTCGCCTACCCCATCAGCATATGGACTGCAGACTCGCTATCGAGTTCTCTTCGAGATAGTCTGTGGAATGTTGGTGGGAGAGAATCCAGATGACATGATCTTCTCTCGTGAAGTCTGGAAGGTTATGATGACGATTGATGACCGGGCAGAGGTTGACTGGGCGGCGTTCGTCTTTCAAAGGGTTCGACAGAGTGTTCAGCAGATCCCGCGACTCTTCCTTCCCTATGGAATGCCTTTAAGTTGGCTGCTAGAACAGAGATTCACCGATCTCACCTTGGGTCCCTCGAACCTTCGAGGAATAGACTTTTATCCCTTTGTGCCTTACTCGCCCTTTGATTGAATCCTCTGTTGTAATTGTTTTTGATGATGTATATAAGATGATGTCGATTTTTAATTTAGACAACCTTATATAACTGCATTCAATGTCGATCATCTACTTGATAGTTGCCTCGATAATCAACTGTGTAGTAGAGCTGCTGATTATGTTTCTGCTAAGATCATAGCAGATCGATGATTGGTAGCAAAGATCGATATTCTGCCACAACCGTAGCAGATACTACTTTAAAGTAGTTAGCAGAGCTCTCGTCATCTAATATCGTTTGTAGCAGAGTGACCTTCCTTTAGTAGAGATATCAAGTCTAGCAGAAAATCCATTCGTTAGCATAGACCTTAATCATTAGCAGAGATCTTATTTTCTAGCAGAGACCTTCTCTCTAGCAGAGATTTCAACTCTAGCAGAGATTTCATTCGCTAGCAGAGATTTCATTCGCTAGCAGAGGCCTTGTCTCTAGCAGAGATTTCATTCTCTAGCAGAGGCCTTGTCTCTAGCAGAGACTTCAACTCTAGCAGAGATCTCATTCGCTAGCAGAGGCCTTGTCTCTAGCAGAGATTTTATCTCTAGCAAATGGAACGACAATTTTCAGAGTATATTTCTCCAAGCGTTGATTGCGTATTCCAAGAATCATTTTGATCGATCTGTCGTGGCGTCTGCCTATTCGACGAGTGACAGATGATTAATAACTCTGGTAATTTGAATCTGATCAATTCTGATGAGAAGAGTTAAGATTTTTCCTTTATAAATACCCTGATTGTGAGTATCCTTGTTGCCACAACAACTCTTTGCCGAAATACAATCTTTTTTTAAAAAAAAATGGATTCACCAGGTCAATCTCTTGAATTGCGCCGAAACCAGATCCTTCATGAGGCTGGTTTGAACTCTCTATAAGATAACAATCCGGATGTGGCAGAGATCGTCATGTCAAAGTTGAATCGCAGTGGATTGACTCAATTTGTTACTGCTACTCCCAGACGTTTCCAAGGTGATATTCTTCGAGAATTCATCGAAGACTGCTCTGTGGAGAGAAATGGCATTTACGGTTTCTTTCGCGGCACACTCATCTATTGGTCACCGGACGTATTCTCTCGTCGATTCGGCCTTCCCAGAGGCCCTGGGTCTGTCTTCGACTACCATGTGACGGACATTGCTCCTGAATGGTCCGTGTGGCAGAGATGGAGACGAACGCCTTCGTCTGAATTTTCTTTGTCCGTCTCAACATACGATTTGCGCACTCCTTATTGGGTGCTCTTCCGTGTTGCTAATAATATGTTGATGGGGGAGGACCGTGATGACACTTTCTTTTCAAAAGAAACGTGGCAAATCATGATGTCCATTGACGATGGAGTTGACGTAGACTGGGCGAAATATGTCTACAACGGCGTTCGAGATTATGTCGAATATTATCCGGCCGTACCTCTGCTCAATGGAATGCAACTTAGTTGGTTGCTAGAGCAGAGTTTTCCTCAGATAGCAGAAGGACCAACGAATCTTGTAAATGCGGACTTATTCCCGTTCAGGCCTTCTTCCTCCTAGAATAGCGATCTTGTTGTTTGTAATCTTCCTTTTTTCTTTTGTAATGACATTTTGTCGATGAATGAAAAGATATATGAAGATTTCACAACTATGTTTTTTGTCTGTTGTTTGTTAACAGAATTTTCAACCAATTTCTGCTCGGCATTTTCAATATTAGCAGAGAACTATAATCTTCAGCAAATGTAATCATCTTCCAGAATAAGTAATAATGTCTTCAAGAAATCCAAGAAATAGAGATAATATCTCTTCTTATACTCTGTTTCTGATATGCTTGCGTTATAGTCCCAGCAAGCTGTCCTTTGAGTGACTTGGGTGTCTGTAGCAGCCTTCCTGTGTCTGCTGTGAGCTACTATGAAGTGCTATCATTTAAGGCGGCAGATTTCTGTCTTAATCAAAGGATTTGGGATATCCTTTGGTGTCTTCTTTAAGCATTCGTGGAAGAGAACGCCAGAATACTCAGGTAGGTCGATTTGCCGTAAGTAGCCTTGATAAGACAGGTGGTGTTTCCCCCTTTGTCGAGACTCCTCGACTTCCGCTCCTCTGAGTTTTGAATTCATTTGACAGGACACTTTTGGGAGAGTGTTCCCATTATGGATAGAGTCATGATCTTCCTATAAATAATGACGCACTTGTATGTTGTAACTTCATCTTTTCCACTTCTCTTTGCATAGCATTTCCTCCCTCACTTGTTTCAAAATGCATCGTATTACCATTGCTCCAAGTGATCTACTTGTTACTCGCAACCAGATTCTTCATGAATCAGGGTTGTATTTTGAATATGGTAACAACTGTCGTGCTGCCAACTTCGTTATGGGAGCTCTTAATGAGAGTTGCCTGACCCAATTTCTGACTACGATGCCGACACGCTATCAGAAACGAGCTCTTCAAAGCTTTATCTTCAGGAGTAAAACCGATGATGATGCTATTTGGAGTTGCTTCGACGATGAAGTGGTTTGCTGGACTCCAGCCCTGTTCTCTCAGAAGTTTGGCCTTCCTCGGGGTCCTACTCGCGTCATGGATGTCTTCCGCCATTTGACTGCTCCAGAGTTCGGCTACTGGAATGAGTGGAGGCAGTCCGATAACTTTGGCTTTTCACCAACTCCATCATGTTTGCATTTGAAGGAGGAGTATAGAGTCATTTTTGACATTGTTAGCAATGTCACCTTTGGCGTCCCTGCTGACAATTATGTGTTCAACCCAAGGATTTGGAGGGCTATGATGGCCATTGATGCAGAGATGAAGGACGTTGATTGGGCGGAATTCTTCTTTGATGGAGTGAAGAGATGTATCGATCTCTTTCCTCAATTTCCTCTGCCAACTGCCATGCAGCTAAGTTGGTTGCTTGAGCAGTCGTTCCCTCATCTTGCTTCTGAAGGTATCCCTTTGATGGGATTTGATTTTTATTCATTGAGGGCTCACTTCCCTAACTGTGGTTGAAGAATGCTCTGAGCTCTCCTTCCTTTTGTGTCCACAGAAATGTTGTTAGATTCGTAGCACAAGATGATGTAGAGTTGTGTGTATCTGATAGCCTTTGAACTCTGTAATCTTTCTGTTGAATGAATATGCTGATTTTAGATTCCTTCTTTTCAACTATTTTCATGGCATTGTTCAGCATTTTGTAGTGTCATAATCTCAAGATATCTTCAACACGTTGAAGAGATAGCAATCCAGAATATAATAATTATCAATCAAATTGCAGGAATATCCTTATAGAAAGAATGAGAGCTAGGACTCATTCATCCACGTCAGCATCTAATTCCATTAATCCCAATTTCAAGCATAACTCTTTAAATCTGGTTTCTGGAAGGGGCTTTGTAAATATGTCTGCTATTTGATCTTCGGTGCATATATAACGAACATCGATATCTCTCTTCTCTTGATGGTCTCGTATGAAATGATGACAAATATCAATATGCTTGGTCCGAGAGTGATGAACAGGATTCTTTGTGATGCACATGGCACTATTGTTGTCACAATAGATAGGTACACATTCAGGAGAAATCCCATAATCTTGTAATTGTTGCTTTATCCATAGAATTTGTGAGCAACAACTAGCAGCAGCTACATACTCTGCTTCAGTGGTGGAGATAGCAACAGAGTGCTGCTTTTTGCTGAACTAGCTAATGAGCTTGTGTCCCAAAAATTGACATGTGCCGCTTGTGCTCTTCCTGTCGATCTTACATCCTCCAAAATCAGAATCTGAATATCCACTCAGACCTAGACTGTCTTCTCTTGGATACCAAATTCCTAATCCTTCTGTACACTTCAGATAGCGAACAATTCTCTTGGCAGTGTCAAAATGGGCCTTCTTAGGCTTGGCTTGATACCTAGCACATAATCCCACGGCATATGAGATATCTGGTCTGCTAGCGGTGAGATAGAGTAGTGAACTTATGATCCCTCTGTAAAGAGTAGGATTCACATCATCTCCTTCCTTTTCAAGAGCAGCAATGCAAGTTGTGCTGATAGGTATGCGTAAGCTCTTGGTCTTCTCCGGACAGTATTTGGCGATTAAGTCACGAGCATACTTCTTCTGATGGATGAATATTCCTTCTTTGGATTGATGAACTTGTAGTCCAAGAAAATAGGACATCTTTCCCATCATGCTCATTTGGAAATGGCTAGTCATGAGATCAGAGAATCTATCACATAGATCTTGATTCTTTGATCCAAAGATTATGTCGTCAACATATATTTGAACTAGTAGAATGCTGTCTCCATCCTTGACGCGAAAGAGAGCTTGATCTATCCTCCCTTTCTGAAATCCATTGTTCAATAGAAACTTAGACAACATTCCATACCAAGCTCGTGGTGCCTGCTTCAGACCATATAGTGCCTTCTTGAGCCTGTAGACTTGATTCCCTTGCTCAAATCCCGGAGGTTGCTCGACATAAACTTCCTCCTTGAGCTCGCCATTAAGGAAGCCGCTCTTCACGTCCATCTGCATCACATCAAACTCATGGTACGCAGCATATGCCAAGAATAGACGAATAGCCTCTAGTCTTACTACTGGGGCGAAGGTTTCATCATAATCTATTCCTTCACATTGTCTATACCCTTTGGCCACAAGACGCGCCTTGTTCCTTACTACAGCACCTGATTCATCTTTCTTGTTTTTGAACACCCACTTAGTGCCTATCACACTTTGATGTTCTGGTCTGTCGACTAGTTCCCACACATTGCTGCGTATGAACTCTGCAAGCTCCTCTTGCATGGCATTCACCCAATCTGCATCTAGTAATGCTTCTTCTAGCTTCTTGGGTTCTTCATTAGATATGTAACAGGCTAACATGGCATTGCCGTTTCCTTGTCTGGTTAGGATAGGGTCATTTACGCTTCCAATAACACTGTCTAAAGGATGCGCTCGTAGCCATGACGGTCTGATACGTCCTGAAAATTCAGCATCTGGTTCTCCTTCTTGATAAGTATTGTTTTGATTAGCTTCTACTGCATTCTCCTGGGGTTCAGCAACTGGGACAACTGGTACTCCTTCTTCATCTGCTTCTGGATCTTCATGAATAGGATTGGCATGAGCAGGTATTGTAACGGTTGGAGCTTCAGCAGCAGGTTCCTCCAGGATTGGATTCTCAGCAACTCCTTTGCTAAGATCTTCAGTAGATTCTTCATCTTCTCGATCATCAAGTGCACCAGCAACATCTAAATTCTCATTTAGATATATAGAGGATGGGGCCTCAGCATGATCATTAGCATCACTGGCCTGGTCAGCAGTCTGGTCACCTGCTGAGTGCGAAGTTTCTGGATTGACATCAGTTGTAGACCTAATCGGATCAATACTCATATTTTCAAAAGATTTTTGAAGAGATTGATTGTGGATATCATTGGTCTCATGATTATCATTCCTCTGTTCTTTGTCAGCCCTGCGCACTAAAGTAGACTCATCACAAATAACATTACATGTTATTTCCACTAGTTGAGTTGTCTTGTTTAACACTCTATAACCTTTGTGAGAAGGGTATCCATATCCCAGGAAAATGCCTTCATCAGACTTAGGTGAGAAAGTGTTAAGTCTCGACTTCCCATTGTTATGGATATAACATGTTGAACCGAAAGTACGAAAGTGTTTAATAGAAGGCTTACGACCATTATACACTTCATAAGGAGTTTTGTTGAATCTGCCATTAACTGCACTCCTGTTCTGAGTGTAGCAAGCAGTCATGATAGCTTCTCCCCAGTACTTTCCACTGAGTCCTGAATCAGCAAGCATGGATCGTGCTGCTTCCTTCAGTGTTCTGTTTCTTCATTCTGCTAGCTCATTTTGCTGTGGGGTTCTAGCAGTGGACTTCTCATGATGAATTCCAGCCTCAGCACAAAAGTCCATTAGAATTCCATTACAGAATTCCGTTCCATTATCTGATCTAATTCTTTTAACTGTAACTTCCTTGTTGTTCTGCTCTTTGAGGATCAGTTCAGGTAGCAGGATCTTTACTTGGTCTTTAGTCTTTAGTAGTTGAACCCACGTATACCTGGAGAAATCATCAACAACCACAAGTGTATATATTTTCTTATTAACTGTGGGTGGTGTGACAGGACCAAACAGATCCATGTGTAGAAGTTCGAGAATTCTCCCTGAGGTATCCTTTTCTGGATTTGATTTGAAGGATGTCTTTGTTTGTTTGCCTTTTTGGCATGCTTTGCACACTCCTTCCTTTCGGAAAGATTCAGCAGGCAGTCCCTTAACCAGCTTGTGTTTGGCTAGATGATTGATCGTCTTGAAGTTCAAGTGATTTAATCTTTTATGCCATAGCCAACTTGTTTCCTCTTTGTTAAATGCCACGAAGCATGAATCATGTTGACCACTTTGCCAATCAACCACATATAGTCCACCCTTGCGGATGCCTTTAAGCTTCACTTCACCTGTAATCTTATCAACAATATCACAGCCAGAGTTAATGAAATAAACATTGTATCCATTTTCACATAACTGGCTTATGCTCATTAAGTTATGTTTAAGGTTCGAAACAAGAGCAGCATTAACAATTCGAATTCCATCTTGTTCTACACATCCTCTTCCAATGACTCTTCCCCTGCTGTTATCACCAAAAATAACTGAGGATCCATAGACGCTTTGTAAATCTGAGAATAAGTCTGCTCGACCAGTCATGTGCCCTGAGCAGCCGCTATCAAGAATCCATTCATCTGGAGATCTTGACTCCTTCACTCTTGGATTCTTCTTCTGCAAGACAATTAAGAGAAGGATTTAGGTACCCGTTTAGTCTCGGGTCCTGCAGGATTAGCAAGTGTCATTGTTCCTTTTGGAACCCACATTTGAGTGATCTTCAAAATTTTCTTCTTGACATCACTCTTTATACCTTTCTCAACCTTAGGATAAGTAAATCTTGCATACTTAGATTGAGGATGAGGTGTGGTAGTGTGTTGTGCCTTCATTGTCCTTTTGAGAAAGTTTGTTTTGGACTTAGGCCTTACATAGGTGTTCTGCCTATGTGGTGTATATGCATTATGAGGGGGCTTTACATCATTGTAATTAACATGCTTGCTTGTATGAAATGAAGATCTTGCTGTCCTGGCAGTAGATGCATACTGCTCGGCAATCCTTCTAGGCTCTGCTGATCTAAGTTGCGAAGTATATGTTCTCGTGTTCTGCTTGAATTTATCATTCCTCTGTTGAGGTTTCATAGCAGATACTCGAGTATTCTGCTGAGGTAGAACGCACCTCTGCTGTGCTTCCCTAGCATATATTCTAGGATTCTGCTGGGATATATCGTACCTCTAACTGAGGTTCCCTAGCAGATGTCCTAGCATTCTGCTGAGGTTTCACAGATTCGCTAATGAGTGTTTCAGCAGATTCCTTTTCTTTCAGTTTTTCTCCAATGATGAATTTTCCAGCAGAGATAAACTGAGTAATCTTCTGCTTAGAAGATTTTCCTTTATCATGGCGATCAAAACCAACACCAGCTCTATCTTTGTGGTGCTTTTGTTGATTAATTGCAGCATTCAAAATAGCTTGACTAGTCGTGTAAGTACAAATGCAATTTTCTTTTGGTTTATTTTTCAGCAAAATGTTTTCTTTCTCAAGAATTTTGAAATTTTCAGAAAGTATTGAAAATTCGGCTTTCATTTTTGTAAGTTCCTCACTTGCAGACCTTAGTCTTTCGACTTCCTCGGTCAAATTTGAAACTTTTAACTTCAGTGAGGTGTTTTCTCCTACAATGATGTTTTCAATTTCGTACATTTTAGAGAATTCTTCACTTAGCTTCGTGAGATAGTCTTCCTCAGAATCTAAAGTGATATTCTCGCAATCATCAAAGGTTATAAATCTAGGGATATTTATTGAAATTACCTCGGTGTTCTCGGCTGCTAGAGCCGTTTCAGCATTCTGATCAGCATCTGCATCAGCAAATTGATCTTCCACGACGTCTGCCATCAGAACTAGCATGGCTTCTTCATCTTCTTCCTCTGAGGATAGGTAGTACTCCTCATCATTTTCAGGAATGTCCTGAGTTTCTGTCCTGGTTAGGAGCGCTCTTTTGACTGCATTGCCTGCACGTCTTTCAAATCTTTGTTTCAGCCGCTCCCTTTCTTCTCTGCTGACTTTCGGACAGTCATGTTTCAAGTGGTCAGGAGATCCACACTCGAAACAGGTCCTAGGCTTTCGCTCTGCTGAGCGGGTATGTGAAGGTGACTGCTGAGTCTCCTTTGTTTCCTTTTCGCCTTTAGCCTCCATCAGCATCTTCTGAAGTTTCTTCATCTGTTCTTCTAGTTCACTGATCTTAAGATCAGTAGGCTGAGAGCCAGAGGTTGTAGCAACCTCCTTTGATTGGGTTATAGAAGCAGATCTTTCTTGATTGTAAAATGGTTTCTTTTGTTTAAACTTATTAAAATCCTTTTTGACAAAATAAGCTAAATCATCTGAGCTAGCAATGGATTGTACTACTGCAGCTTCATTTTTCTTTGACTGTTGTATTATAAATTCATGAGATTTTAACTGAGCAAATACCTCGGATGTAGACATTTTGTTGAGATCTTTCTCACTTAGACTAGTCATTTTAACAAACCAGTCATCTCTGGGGTATAGTTTAGAGATAATCTTGTGATTCATTTCTCCATTCTAATATTTCTTACCAAGATTATTCAGCTCTCCAATGATGGTATTAAATCGTTCCTCCATGGTCATTATGGATTCACCTGCATTCATAGAGAAAGATTCGTATTTGTCAACAGCTACCTGCAGATTATTGCGTTTCATCTGGTCTGTCTCCTAGGAAGACTCGCAAACATACTGCCACATTTCTTTAGCTGTATCGAACTCCAAAGCTTTTTGTGCCATCAGCTTGGGTAGGGAGTCAAGGATTAACTTCTTTGCAACATGCTCCAGCTGAGCTCTTTTCTTGTCTTCACTTGTGTATTCCTCAAAAGGTTTTTCAACCATTTGGGGTCTCTGTGGCCTTGGGGGTCTAGGTTGATCTCCTTCATCAGCTCCTTCAGCGGGTTCGGGTACAGGTCCTATAAAAGTGTTAGCTTTCATAATCTTAATGGGACCTCTTTCAAGTACCTCAACCATTTCCGGGTGTATGCTTTGAAGCTGTATTAAGGCCATCTTTTTCCATGTTGTGAAGTTCTCCCTGTTGTACTTTCCAAGAGAGTGATTCAACATCTTGTCTCCTGAGCTAAACAAGTGAAACACAGATAAACAGGTAAAAGTGCAAGGAAAATGCGGATCTGGTCTTAAGCGACTCAGAAGCAGTCGGTTTTTCAACCTCCTGCTCTGGTACCACTTGTTGGTCCCGAAATGTCAGAGTCGTCGTGTTGATAAGTTAACACGAAATGCAGCGGAATATGTTTTACGTCTCTTGCACTTAATGTTATTTTCCAACAGAAATTAGTTAGCTCAAGTTATGACTTAAGTTTGTGTTCAGATATACTCTAGCAACTCCGTTGCTAGGTTTCAAATAGATCTTTGAGCAGTAAATGAATAAAACAGTAAACGCACACAAGATTTATAGTGGTTCGATCAAATAGATCTACGTCCACTCCTTAGCCGAAACGCTAAGAATTTCACTAGAAAAGTATACAGATTACAAGGAATCGCCTTTCCAGTTAAGTAGGCAGTGAGCTTTTGGTCTGGCTACTTGACAGCTATCCTCCGTGAGTCTGCACTTCTTCGGTAAGGTTTGGCTGGGGGTCAAGGGCACACCTTCGAAACTCCTGCCTTGCCTGATATGGAAGAAATAGACACTTCCTGATTTTCCTTGAGTATGGCTAGACGCCCGTTCTAGTCTTAACCTTTTCAGGTGTTCGACTGTTAGATTCTTTTCTAAAGAAAGGAATCTCAATGATTGAAATATCCTTGAATGCAATCAAGAATATCTTCAATGGAGTGTCAGTACTTCAATGAGCGACACTTCTGGTTGTTGGGAGCTTTTAGATAGACTTTGTACTGCTCTCAACTGACTACTTTCAAAGTTCATTTTGTCAAAGGAATCTCTAGCTTGAGCGTTCGTGAATGAGTAAAGTGAGTAGAGCAATTGTAAGTCGTGAAAGTAGTTATCGAAGTTGTTCTCTCTGAGTAGTTGAGTTGTTTTATTCTTTCATCTTTAGGACTGTCTTTTATAGGTGGAGATTCAAACTTTGAATCTCCTTATCCGTTAGACTCAACGGCTCCTTGATCTGAAGAGGTTGGTCTGTGGCTCTCACTTTTATTTTTGACTTGTATTTTCCTAACCACTTCGGAAAAGTCTTATCCTTTTGCGTGAGCTTTTTGTCAGAGTGGCAGTCTGTCTTCAGCTTTTGAATCTCGCCCTTGTTATGCTAGGAGTTGCTGAAGCCTTTTATTGCCTTCGATCCTTTGACTTCTTTTGTTTCAGACTCTTTACTTCGATGCTGAAAGGTTCGAATGCTAACACCTTAGCATTCTGTCAGACGTGCTTTCAGCCATTCGCTAGTGATCCTTTGTTGGCTTGTTTCTCTAGCAGATTGTGAGTTGAATGCTGATATCATTTGCTTTGTGTCTGCTAGTCGATTCTTCTTAGCACACTAGTCTATTACAACTCGATGTTCAACTTATACAGGACTTTACAAGTTGTGTTAGACTCTCTAGATTTCAGCAAATGATCGACCAACTAAATAAGGTTTGATCCAACAAATCCTTTTACAAATAAGTCCTAAGGGAGTTTCTAGGGATAATTCCCAACATAAAATGAAAATGGAAATTATTAAAGCATGACCGCAGATCTTGTGAAATCAAAGGCTGAGATTTATTCTCATTTCTTACATTAACATCTATTCTCATATGATCTAACCTCTATATATATATATATATATAAGTTTTAGAATTTTAAATATATTACTCCCTCCGTCCTTCTTAATTAGTCCCCTACCATGTGGGCACAATAACCAATACAGTAAGAGATAGAGGAAATTAGTGTTTTATTAGTGAGAGGGAATAAACTTTCCATTTTAAGTAAGTGGACAATTAAATGGGACGGACGAAAAAGGAAAGAGGGACTAATGAAGTGGGACGGATGGAGTATTACTTTTTGTTTTATATTTTCTAATTTTTTATTAGTAAAGACTAATTTATGATTATAAATTCATAGTGTGTGATCATTAATTATAAATAATCTATTGTTAATTATTAAAGTATTATTTTAAATTAAGATAATATACATAATAATAATATTAATTGTTCATTTAATTTGATTTGAATACTTTTAGAATGGTCATTTAGAAGTCAGATTTTAAAAAAAAATCGAGTTGGACGGTTCAATTTATTTTAATTTCATCAAACTAACTATATTCCTGCACCAAACACAGTTATATAATCAAATCTCAAACCTCTTTTTATGATCTTCAGCAAAATAGTGATGTCAAATAATTCATATATAGAGAGAGAGAAAGGGGGTAGTGATTAGGTGATAAAAAGATTTTAAATTCAATCCGTCCCAATTTCGGTGCATTTGTGTTACCATCTAGCATTCAAGGACAAAAATGTGAAAAATATATATTCGAGAATTTCATTTCGTGCAGTTCATAAAACATAATATGCATACGTTTGATGTAAAAAATGCAATATTTTGAGCATAATACTACAACATATAATCAATGCACTCAATATCTGATCCATATATATATATATATATATATATATATATATATATTTATATATCCTTGCAAGAAGCACGGGGGAGTGAGATTCGCCATCAACGGCCGGGTTTATTTGGAGCAACGTGATAAATCAAGGGGTCAAAGACAGGGTGGATGGCGAAACTGGGGTGCCAATTGGCAATCAAATGCTCATCTGAATGGTCAATCTCTTTCATTCATGGTCACTACAACTGATGGCCTCACCAAAATTGGGCTTTCGGCCAGACCTTATCAAGCCCGGTACAATTCTAGACCCACTAAGATTGGCTTTGATGATTATATGGGCCATGGCGTTCTAACTTTTACATAGAGAGCAACCGCTAAAGAAATGAGATGTACTTAATTTGAGCGAGATGGGTTTCGAGTTCAAAGGAGTTTTGTATTTAGAAATTATTGTAATATTTTAGACAAAATATATCTAAATTAGCTACTTATCTTTAAATAAAGCACTTCTTAACCTTGCCCTAAAACGATAATAAATAGGTAGAATTGTTAAGCCCAAAGGGTCTGAGATAGATGGATAACTTGGGCCTAAGATACCAAATATAGTTACCACTTCACAAATAAATAGCATATGTTAAAGATATACTTCTTTACAAGTATTTGGACTATAATTAAAAAGATCAACTATAAGAAAAACCTCTAACATAATTTGAAAAATACGGCACAATTTAAATTGTTCGAGGTGTTATGGTAAGGAATGTAGACTGAGTGAGTTTAAATTAATACAATTTTTTTTAAAAAAAAAATACGGCACAATTTTAGAGTAGAGGATTATATTTTAAAATTACCCTTTTATTTTTCTATATTTAATATAATACATATGTTTACCATATTATATCACCCTTTTTAATTGATGCTACTTTTGCAATGACAAACAAACAAATCGAGCACCAGCGTCACTAGCGTTTGGACATATTTTTTTTTCTTTTGTTTTTATAATATATATTTTTTATAATATAATACTATTCCTACAATATTATGGTTTAACTCCCACCATATTCGAGTTATATATCCACCCTAGTCATCCCATAATCTCTTATTTATGTTTATCAACATCCAAATACTGTCTCGCTGAGATTTCAATAATATAAACAGATTGTATTTTGTTAAATTATTACAAGATTTTATGCTAACAACCATCTCCACACCATATCAATTAATTGATAAAAGCTTTGATGAAACTGCCAATTTTATTTTGTGAGATGAATCTATCATCATATTTCCTTAGTTTACAATTTAAGCTTGTATTGATTTTTTTAAAATAGCAATACATTAATTTTAACTCACACATCCAGGTATCCCGGGAAGCTTGAACATATAATTTTTTTATCAGAAATAATGTGTCTTCACCACTACACCCCGAGCAGGGACAACTTGTCTTATTTTTATAAACTTTGCTTGTTTACCTATATAACTTATGCATTATAAACACCCATATATACAATGTTTATTTAAGTATTATGATTATTTGCTTAATATATCATGCTTATTTAATTAAATAAATCATGTTTGCTTAGTTGATAAATCATGTTGTGTATAATGTATAACTTATAACTAACAAAACTTAATATATGAACTAAACAAACATAACTAATTATGACCTAAATAAACATGAAAAGATATTTATCTAACAAAAAGAGTTCAAAGAGACGGTCTTATAGAGAGCCCATACATTTAGAGTAATACCTTAAGGATCAACCGATAAAAATTAATACATTTATAAGCTTATGTAATTTGTATTATATTAACTCACTTTTTTTTTTTAAATTGAGTACACAATTAAAATGGGAGGAGAGCATTCAAATCCACGAACAATTAATCATTGACAATAGAATATTTTGGAGATGTTTTCCATGAAGAATGTAATATGATATACATAAAGATTAAAGCATAATATTTTGGAGCTGTTACTTTTGTGACAGAAGCATGCTCACATGCAACCAATTTGACTTCATCTGTGTTGGGTCAGTCCACACTATGTGGGCTTGACCAAAATAAGCCCAATAGGCTTATATCCTAAAGTTAAACAAAAGAAATAAAAGAGAGGGAAGAGAGCTGAGAGTGAGCAGTACAGAGGAAGAGAGAAACAGAGAGAGAGGAGAAGGGTTCAATATTCCCGCAATACACTGTAGCAGCTGCAGAGAATCGCCGATTTCTGGAGTTTGCACCGTTGGATCGTCACGAAAATTTGACAGCAGCTTCGTGACTCCCCTGCCCTCATTCTGAACGGTGGAGATCAGTTTGTGAGGACTAGAAGGATGTCTGCTCGTGGGAAACAGACATCAGGTTTTTTTTGGGTTTGTCACCTCTCTTGTTCATGTTGTTTCCTCTTAGTTGCCAAGATTAGGTGTTTAATCTTGATGGGTTTATTGTGTACCAAGATCTTGTGTATTTGATCTTGATGTTGATGGTGTGCCTCTAGTTTGTTGAGCTAGGGACGATTTTGGTGTTGTACCCATTATTGTTGAATATATAGTGGATGATTTAAGCGGCCTACGGGTCCCGTGATTTTTTCTCTTATTTGAGAGTTTTCCACGCTAAAATTCTTGTGTCGTTACTTTGATTGGCTCATTTGGTGATTGTTGCTTGTGTTCGTTGTTGATGATTTGAATGTGGTGGTTCTAAACCCCATCAAAGTGGTATCCAGAGCTCAGGTTGTAGTTGATGAGTTTGATTCAAATCATAGAGGGTAACACAAGTAGGATGGTCACTTTAAATGGGTCCAACTATCATGTATGGAAGGGGAAGATGGAAGATCTTCTTTATGTGAAAGAATATTACTTACCTGTATTTGCTACTGCAAAGCCGGCAGACAAAACAAATGCTGAATGGGAATTACTTCATCGCCAAGTGTGTGGATATATTCGACAATGGGTGGATGATAATGTCCTAAATCATGTTAGTGAGGAAAAGGACGCAAAGAGTCTTTGGAAGAAGCTTGAAGAGCTATATGCTAGAAAGACCGGCAACAACAAGCTCTATTTGATCAAGCAGTTGTTAGGGTTGAAGTATCAGAATGGAAAAGCAATGACAGATCACTTGAATACATTCCAGGGTATTATAAATCAACTGGCTGGAATGAAAATCAAGTTTGATGAAGAGGTTTTGGGGTTGTTGCCTCTTGGTACCTTGCCTGATTCTTGGGAGACATTCAGAATGTCATTGTCTAACTCAACCCCAGATGGTGTCTTGTCTATGGATGTAGTCAAGAGCAGTGTTCTCAATGAAGAGATGAGAAGAAAGTCAACGGGTTCTTCTTCACAGTCAGATCTTCTATTCACAGAGAACAGGGGGAGGAGTCAGAGTAGAGGCCCAAAAGACAGAAACAGAAGCAAGAGCAAAAACAGTAAGTATGCAAACATTGAGTGCCATTACTGTGGTAAAAAGGGGCACATAAAGAGGTTTTGCAGAAAGTTTCTACGAGAGAACCCAAACAACAAAAGCAAAGAGAAGAAAGCCGATGAAGGTGAAAAATGTGATACGGCAGCCACAACGACAGATGAGTTCTTTGTGATGTATGATGGTGATACCGTCAATCTTGCTTGCCAAGAGACTAGTTGGGTGATTGATAGTGGTGCCTCGATTCATGCTACTTCGAGGAGAGATTTCTTCGCATCTTACACTTCTGGTGACTTTGGAAGTGTTAGAATGGGAAATGATAGTACTATCAAAGCTGTTGGAGTTGGAGATGTGCATTTGGAGACCGAAAATGGGAACACCTTGATTCTGAAAGGTGTGAAGCACATTCCAGACATCCGTATGAATTTGATCTCTACTGGTAAGCTTGATGATAAAGGATTTTGCAACACTTTTCGTGATGGAAAATGGAAGCTCACAAAAGGCTCCTTGATCGTGGCAAGAGGACAAAAATGTTCCTCGTTATATGTGATGCAAGCAAAGATTAGTGCTTCCATGGTTAACACCATGAATGATGATAGCATTGTGGAGCTTTGGCACAGCAGACTCGGCCACATGAGTGAGAAGGGATTGATGATACTAGCCAAGAATAACGTTCTTTCAGGCATGAAGAATGGTTCTATGAAGCGGTGTGCTCATTGCTTGGCAGGTAAGCAGACAAGAGTTGCTTTCAAGAGAGTTCCCCACTCGCGAAAACCAGGTATTCTTGACTTGGTATATTCTGATGTATGTGGTCCTATGAAGACAAAATCACTTGGAGGTGCATCATACTTTGTGACTTTTATTGATGATCACTCAAGGAAGACTTGTGTGTATACTTTAAAGTCAAAAGATCAAGTGTTAGATGTCTTCAAGCAGTTTCATGCTCGTGTAGAAAGAGAAACAGGTGTGAAGCTCAAGTGTAATCGGACGGATAATGGGGGTGAATATTGTGGTCCTTTTGATGAATATTGCAGAGCACATGGTATTCAGCATCAAAAGACACCTCCGGAAACTCCTCAGTTGAATGGGTTAGCTGAGAGAATGAACATGACACTTGTTGAGAGAGTCAGATGCTTGCTCTCACAGTCACAATTGCCAAGATCATTTTGGGGTGAAGCTTTGAGTACGGTGGTTCATATCTTGAATCTCACACCGTGTGTTCCATTGAACTTTGAGGTTCCAGATAGAATTTGGTCTGGAAAGGCAATCTCTTATGATCATCTACGTGTCTTTGGGTGCAAGGCCTTTTTTCACATTCCTAAGGATAAGCGGTCTAAGCTCGATGTCAAGACAAGACCATGTGTGTTCATTTGCTATGGTCTTGATGAGTTTGGCTACAGGTTCTATGATCCAGTTCAAAAGAAGCTTATCAGAAGCCGAGATGCTGTGTTTGTGGAAGACCAGTGCATCAAAGACATTGATAAAGTAGAGATGACAGAGAAGCCCAGTGGTGATTTGATTGATTTGGATTCTATCCATTTGCCTGCAGTGAATCCTGATCATGGGGGAGCACCACCAGAACAGGATGATGGTCCTGTCAATGATGAAGTCCCTATGGATGATGATCCGACTGAGCAAGTCGAAGAAGAAGAGGCTCAAGAGTTACCAAATGAACCTCCTTTGAGAAGATCCACTAGAGAACGACATCCATCTACAAAATATTCTTCTAATGAATATGTGATGCTTACAGATGCAAGAGAGCCAGAAAGCTACCAAGAGGCAGTTTCTCTTTATGATAAAAATGAGTGGTTAAAAGCTATGGAAGAAGAGATGCGATCTCTACATGACAACCACACTTATGATTTGGTTATGCTACCAAAAGGCAAGAAAGCTCTCAAGAACAAGTGGGTGTACAGGTTGAAGACCGAAAGTAGCAGTTCACAACCAAGGTACAAAGCTCGATTAGTTGTGAAGGGTTTTGGCCAGAAGAAAGGCATAGACTTAGAGGAAATCTTCTCTCCAATTGTGAAGTTTTCATCTATTAGAGTTGCACTTGGGCTAGCTGCAAGCCTAAACTTGGAAGTTGAGTACCTTGATGTAAAAACTGCATTTCTTCATGGTGACTTGGATGAAGAAATTTACATGGAGCAGCCAGAAGGATTTCAAGTTAAAGGAAAGGAGAAACTTGTGTGCAAGTTGAAGAAGAGCTTGTATGGTCTCAAAGAAGCTCCACGACAATGGTACAAGAAGTTTGACTCTTTCATGGCGAGTCAAGGGTACACCAAGACTTCATCAGATCACTGTGTGTTCATCAAGAGGTACTCTAGTGATGATTTTATTCTCCTACTTTTATATGTTGATGATATCTTGATGATTGGCCGTGATGTACAAAAGATTGCTAATCTGAAGAGAGAGTTGAGCAAGTCTTTTGCTATGAAAGATTTGGGATCAGCAAAGAAGATTCTCGGTATGAATATTTCTCGTGATCGAGAGAATTCAAAGATTTGGTTATCTCAAGAAGACTACATCGAGAAGGTTCTTGAACGATTCAATATGAGCAAGGCCAAGCCAGTTGGTTCCCCAATTGCAGGACACTTCAAACTTAATTCTATAAGTGTGGATGAAGCAGATATGAGTAGAGTTCCTTACTCATCTGCAGTTGACAGCTTGATGTATGCAATGGTCTGCACTAGGCCAGACATTGCTCATGCAGTTGGAGTTGTGAGTAGATTTCTCTCCAATCCAGGTAAGTGGATATTGAGATACCTAAGAGGTACTTCCAGAGTATGCTTATGTTTTGGTATTGATGAACCAAAATTTGTTGGGTATACTGATTCTGATATGGCTGGAGATGTTGATTCCAGAAAGTCCATTTCGGGTTTCTTGATGACTTTTGCAGGGGGAGCTGTGTCATGGCAGTCAAAGTTGCAAAAATGTGTTGCACTATCTACCACAGAAGCTGAGTATATTGCAATTACTGAGGTTTGCAAAGAGACTTTGTGGATGAAGAGATTCCTTGATGAATTGGGCATTCATCAAGAGAAGTATGTTGTGTTTAGTGATAGCCAGAGCGCTATCCATCTCTCCAAGAATTCGTCATTTCACTCACGATCAAAACATATTGATGTGAGGTATCATTGGATTCGAGATATGCTTGAGAAGAAGCAATTGCACTTGGCTAAAGTGCATACTAGTGAGAATGTATCCGATATGTTGACGAAGGCTCTGCCGAGGGAGAAGCTTGATGTTTGTAGGCAGGGAGCGGGCTTGCTCGAGCCCACAAAGTTGAACTGACGGGGGAGATTTGTTGGGTCAGTCCACACTATGTGGGCTTGACCAAAATAAGCCCAATAGGCTTATATCCTAAAGTTAAACAAAATAAATAAAAGAGAGGGAAGAGAGCTGAGAGTGAGCAGTATAGAGGAAGAGAGAAACAGAGAGAGAGGAGAAGGGTTCAATATTCCCGCAATACACTGTAGCAGCTGCAGAGAATTGCCGATTGCCGGAGTTTACACCGTTGGATCGTCACGAAAATTTGACAGCAGCTTCGTGACTCCCCTGCCCTCATTCTGAACGGTGGAGATCAGTTTGTGAGGACTAGAAGGTTGTCTGCTCGTGGGAAACAGACAGCAGGTTTTTTTTTTGGGTTTGTCACCTCTCTTGTTCATGTTGTTTCCTCTTAGTTGCCAAGATTAGGTGTTTAATCTTGATGGGTTTATTGTGTACCAAGATCTTGTGTATTTGATCTTGATGTTGATGGTGTGCCTCTAGTTTGTTGAGCTAGGGAGGATTTTGGTGTTGTACCCATTATTGTTGAATATATAGTGGATGATTTAAGCGGCCTACGGGTCCCGTGATTTTTTCTCTTATTTGAGAGTTTTCCTCGCTAAAATTCTTGTGTCGTTACTTTGATTGGCTCATTTGGTGATTGTTGCTTGTGTTCGTTGTTGATGATTTGAATGAGGTGGTTCTAAACCCCATCAATCTGTTCTACCAAATAATTTGCTTCCTCCCAAAATGACATAATTTTAATTGAAGTGATTCATGAGCAGGACCACTAAAAGTTGGTAGTAACTGAAACCTAATCCAAAATGGATGCCAATCACTCCATATTTTTATTTATGAAGTTACAAAATTAATGTTTTTTATTATCCGACATAAAGGAGCCAATTATAATCATCTAATTCCCAAGAATATTTTAACCAAACAGGACATTATTTCATGCTCAAGGAGAATGACTTGCTAAGCAAAACATTACTTAAAAAATGTGCCTTTACAAATATTGCAAATATTTGTTAAGATTGTTGCAGCCCCCTCATTGAATACTCAAGGGAGAAAGGAGGTGGAAGTGTAGATACTAAATGGCAGCCATCATTCTTTCCTTGATCACCATCTTATTCATCTCATTTGTTTTGAGACCCTCAAATGCACTTAGTGTAGACTACTACAAGCATACATGCCCCGAGGCCGAGCTGGTTATATCTAAAGTTGTACACAAGGGAATGATCAATGATAGAACAGTTCCAGCAGCTCTACTTAGAACGCACTTTCATGATTGTTTCATCAGGGTAAGAAGATATTCTAGCTAGTTTTTTATTTTTCTTGTAGTTAAATGCATTTGCACAACTTTATGTAGAATTGGGTGTGTTTTTGCATGAATTTTGAAGGGCTGTGATGCTTCTGTGCTACTGAATTCCACTGGGAAGAACAAAGCTGAAAAAGATGGTGGCCCAAATATCTCATTGCATGCATTTTATGTTATTGATCATGCAAAGGAGGAATTGGAGAAGAAGTGCCCTGGTGTGGTCTCCTGTGCTGACATTTTAGCCCTTGCTGCAAGGGATGCTGTTGCACTTGTAAGTTGATGATTAGTGATATAGTTGAGGGCAAAATGGGATAAAATTTTTAATTTTATGTTATAACTAAATAATCAAAATCTTGATATTGATTAATCTGAAGTCCCACTTGGGATGTGCCTCAAGGAGAAAAGATGGAAGCATTTCAATAAAATAGGAATCATAAACCATCAACAATGAAATATCAGTCTAAAACAATTATAACAAATTTTAGAATCTGCTAGGAATTTAACTAAAAATAATTAACTAAAAAATAAATTGCATTGATAAAAGGGAATAATAATTTAGCCGAGTTGTCAATTACATGCCAAAAATTAATATCAGCTACAAAAACTGTGATTGAGAAAGGATATTAAACGAACTAAATTAGAGGGGTATTTATAGAGTTTATGTGGGTTGGGCTATGGTGGAGATATACTAGGAATAGGAATAGATATTGCATATATCTCAATCCAAAATATCATTTTATATATATATATTTATATATATATATATATATATATAGAGAGAGAGAGAGAGAGAGAGAGAAATGATATGCTGCCCACCTTATGGTGAGCTTTCGTGAGCTACAGCATATATTTTTATATTTTTTAAATAAAATTTTATTTTGTTAATCATTTATTTTTTATAATTTTAATTTATTATAGTTTTAATTAACTTTATATATTCAACCGTAGGGTTCATACACCCAGTTAGGGTATAATATATTCTTGTAGCTCACGAAAGCTCACCATAAGGTGGGCAGCATATCATTACTCTATATATATATATATATATGAGAGTGATCATATGGGAACTCTCCTTACCATGTGAATATAAGAACCAATCTCGGTCATCCAAATTGTGATCCAACGCTCAAGACTAAATAAATCTCGTCTGCATTATAGTGTAGTAAAACATGCATTAAAGGGTAATTTTGTAATATTTTTTCTCTCTCCTCTAAAATCATCCTAAATCTTTAAATGATCACAACTCATTCGATTTGAATTATTTTTTAATGTATCATATATAAAATTAAAGGTAATTTAATTATCTTTCAAACGAAATTCCTATTGCATATGTTTCGATTTAAAAATCATCATAAAAAATAAAAATTAGTGATTATATGCATAATTCTCGTAACAGTACACGAATTCTTATATAATGAATGGAGTTGCACAATATAATGCATGATGTTATATTATATAATGCAGAATATGATAAATAAACTGCAATATATTTTTTCCTGCGAGATAAAAAATAAAAAATAAAATCATTATATTTGCATACTGTAGATAATATTATAATTATTATAAAAGTTGATCATACGTTACTTGTTTTTAATTATGTATTTTTTTGTTATATTATATAAATGTATATTACTATATTATATAATGCATGTTTGTTAGATATATAATGAATGTTTGCTAGGTATATAATGCATGTCGAGGTCAATATAATGCATGAAGTTATACTATATAACGCAGAATATGATTTTTATCGAAATCATCATTCATCATTATATTTGCACTTATCATGTATTATATAGCAATAACATATGCATTAAAATGAAAGTAATATCATTTTTCTTTAAAATAAAAGTACTACCATATATAATATGCATAATTCTCGTAACAGTTGACGAATTTCTTATATAATGAATGCAGTTGTACAATATAACACATGAAGTTATAGTATATAATGCAAAATATGATAGATAAAATGTAACATGTTTATTTCAGCGAAATCATCATTCATCATTATATTTGCACTTGTTATGTATTATATAGTAATAACATATGCATTATAATGAAAGTAATATAAATTTTCTCTAAACAAAAGTAATACCATATATAATGGAGGAAATAATACCGTATAATGATAGTAATATTGTTCTAAAATAAGACTAATATCATATTATAATCCAGGAAAATGTTTGTTAGGTATATAATGAATGTTATGTATCTAATGCATGTTTCCTAGGTATATAATGCATGTTTGTTACATATATAATGCATATCGAGGTTGAATATGCAAACAAAATCTTAAATAAGTACAAAATGACAAAAATACCCTATAATGCAGGTTTTTTTAGATAAAATGACAAAAAATTCTAGTAAAATCCTGAGCGTACATTCATCAAAATCAATGACGATGATTAGTTCTTATGTCTTATGGTAAGAGATGTTCTCACTGGATCGCATCCCTATATATATATATAAGAATAAATCTCATCCGTTAGACCTAATTAAATCAATGGATAATATTTAATAAAGCAACAATTAAAACGCAATCAAGCAACAACTGAAATACAATCAAGCAACATTGTAAACGTAATCAAAAGGTTATATCCTTTTATCACGGGAGAAGTTTTTATGACCGGATCATATATATATATATATATATATATATATATAGTAGTGATCATATAATAAAAGTTTTTCCCATGTTAAATGAGAAAGAATCTGGATCCTTAATTTTGTTGATCTTATTGTTGTGATAATTCAGAATTTACTAAATAAATAAGGTAATTAGGGTATCTTAATATTTTAATCTTTATGTTTGAGTAACCGTCTTCTTTATCTTTAGATCTAAGCATTATCTCTCCTAATTTTCTCTTTCCTCTCATTATAATCAAATGATTATATCTTTCTTGGTTCAAATGTATTTTTTACGAATCATAAATCAAATTAAACGTATTTTTATGATGATTCATATGATATCCATATTGAATATGTTAAATTTAGAAGATTTGCACGAAAATCTTGATTTTATATTCAGCTGGTATATGTTCTTCATTATATTTACGTTCAGGATAAAAGATGCACCAATTACGCATAAAAGATGTTCGCAAATATTTATATTTTTTGCATCAAATGATGCATTCTTAACTTGAATAAGATGCATTTTTTTTCTAAAGCATATACAATTTTGTATTCATATTGAGTGCATTTTTTTGCATTGATTATATGCTGCAGTTTTATGGCAAAATATTACATTTTTTACATTGAATGAATGCATATTACATTTTATGAATTGCACGAAATGAAATTCTTGAATATATATTTTCACATTTTTACCCTTGAATGCTAGATGGTAACACAAATAATGCACCGAAATTTGGACGAATTTAAATTGATCATATGCGTTGATATTGATCTTTAATGGTCAAGATTTATTCTTATTTAGCAACTAAAATCTTTTTATAACCTCATCACTATATTATATATTTGGGTGCATTCATGGTTGAACCCGTATATATGAATAAACTGAGAATTGTTATCAAAACGTTGATCTTTCTAATTGATGGTCTGGATTTGATTTCAGTGTTGATCATTGTAGCTATTTATTTTAATCATTGAAAGGGTATTTTCGTCTGAATTGTAATTACATAAAGTATTTAAAGATTTTTTTATAGATTTCTCGGGTAGCGGTTACTATAATTAATAACCACGATCTATTAACCGCTTAAATGATTCACCTACCAAAATTTGTAGCATTAATTGATCTCATAATTAAAACCTCTCACAGCAAAAAGTCGTCTGTAAATTAGGGCGGTGAAAGTCATTTTTTCGACGACGGTGATTTTTGGGTTTGCTTCTAAACTTTTTTTTTTCTCAATTTCAAAGAATCATTGTTCATTGTTTTTTTTTTTTTGTTTAAAGTTTTGTATTTCTAGCTTGATTTTTTTTCTCTTATTTTTTGCCCTACAATGATGTTCGTGGTTTGTTTTCTAAAGCTTTCATATACTCATTCCTTAATTTTTGAATATCGTTGTAGATTTTGAAATTCAAAAATTGAGATGACTCCCAAGAAAAAGATGACTGAGAAAGTCTTTGACTTCAGGTTTTGCACTCTGTAATTTTTTAAATTACATATTGAAAATAATTTTTTTTTTGCGCGCTTAATTTTGAAATTTTTTGTTCATTGTTTTAGTGTAATGTTATCATTTTTCATGTTTATTTTTTGTTTTTGTTCGACTGGTTATTAGTACAATATTTGGAATTTTGTGTTCATTATTTTTGTACAATGATATCATTGTTTCATGCTTAATTTTGATATTGTGATATGTGACTATACTGTACAGAGATTAGGAATTATTTTATTATTGGTTGGTTTTTTTTATGGTTCTTATAATTTGCAAAACACTAGAATTTTTTTTTATCATCTGTTAACATTCTAGATATTATTCTAAGTATGTTTATGTTAATTGGTTTAATATTTGTTATTATAATTTGACTAGTATGTAACATTGGAGGGAAATTATATCATTACTGATTTTTGTGTTTGTCATTGTTGTATTTGAATTAATTCTCCGTGTTTATATTGCAAAATATTATTTTTGCAAAACCTGTCATTGTTTGTATTTTGAAACATTGTTTAATTGTAAGATGTTTGGATCGTCTATACTTTTTTAGCATATCATTGTTTTATATCATTAAAATCATCGTATTGTTTAGTAACAAAAGATTTTCGTGGCAAGTGTTTTTTAAAAGATTGTTTTGGTATATGCAATTGTTCTCTGTGATACATCATTCTATCTTATTAAACATATCATTGTTGTATATGAATATAATCATCATGTTAATTTAGAAACAATCGATTATTGTTGCATGTTATTTTTGAAATAATGATTTTGTATATGAATTTGTTCTCTGTGCTACATTATTCTTGGTTTGGAATCTTGTCATTGTTGGATCTGAAAATGATCGTTGTGAGTTAAATAGTTAATCAATGTTCTAGTTGTTAATAAACAATGTTATGTGATATCATGGTAGTCATTTTTTCTATATGAACTTATCTTTGTTCAATAACATAATAGTAATTGTTATTAATAAACTTTAAAACTTTTTCAAGTATTTCTAAATCTACAATATTTAGTAACGTGTAACGTTTATGTTAAATATAGTAGCTTATTTGTTTTAATGTTCTTATTTTAAGTTTGTTTTATTAATTATTTATTCTAATAATTTCTTATTGGAAACCTATATACTGATTGACATGGTTAATTATCATTGTTATTTTGTCTGTTTTTTTTTTCTCTTTTATAGTGTTTTCTTGAGGAATTATTTAAGGTTATTTTTTTGTGAAGGAATTAAGCGTACAAGAAACACTAAAGTTGAAATAAACATATAGAATCCCCCTTAATTTGATCATAAAACACATATAGAGTATTTTCTAAAAGAAATCCAGAAACCTTAATTTCATTGATGCATACGTTTAATGATAAGCAAGTAAAGACCGTCAATGATATGAGATTTGGTGGTATAGGGCACATTAATGTTTCAGAAATTCCCACTAAATTTGCTATTTGATTATTAGAACATTTCGAGGTTGTTACATGTAGTATAGTTTTACATGATAATAGAATGTTACATATTAGTCAAGAGGATGTGTTCTTAACAAACATCACAATATAGGGGGAGTTTCCAAGCTTCGACATTGGTTTAACTCAGATGGTCGTTGTAAATAAGGACTGATGCTGGCATTTTAGACAAAGTAAGCCATATAAAAATTATTAAATAAATAATATATGTAACTCAATATTTATTTAAAAATATTATTGTACAGACAATTTTAGAAGTAGCAACATTGGCTATAGAAGGTTTGCAAGATTTTGAAAGCGAGAGACCAGAACAACAACCTAACCAAACAATTGAGGTTAGTAATTCAAATAAGTATAATTACATATTGTATTATTTCTGTAGTTACATTTTTTTAAAAATGGTTTGGAACAGTCTGAAATCAATGCTATTGTTTGCTCTGCGATTGAGTTATTGAATAAGTATTTGTATATAAATGTAATATATACAATATTTATTGTTTTATAAAAATATTCAATGATCAATAATTTTCTGCAGGCTTTCATCTACGATGAGGGTCAAATTCAATCAGAAAACCGCATTGAGGAATCCAATGTACTTGAGTGTGAGCATGCAGTGAATTCAAACACACCAAACGCTGAGGATGACACAAGGATTGAAGTTGGAGCTTGTTCAAGTGAACCAGAAGAAAGACCACATGTAATAGTAATCGTATAATTATATCTATAGTTTTTTCATTCAAGTTAATAACAACGTTTACTATCCATATAAGGAATTGAGTGTTCAAAAAAAGGAAAAAATATGAGGAGAAAAGAAATTATTGTTAAAACTACAAGTCCATTCAAGAAAGAAACAATTGAAATAGGGAACATGATGACTGTGAGAACTACAGCTGAAAATAGGAAAGAGGTTGTCTTGTACTCACCATACAACACCAAAAAGAAGCAGAATGGGGATAAGCTAAGTAGGGAAGAAACTGATGTTTTCCTACCAAATTATGAGGATAAAAAATGTGGAAGAGTAAGAATTTTCATTTTACTCAAAATCAACTACTAAATTGTTTTTAACATTTGCTAATAAAATATTGTTTTTAAACATTTATTAGGCAATCATTGGTTTATGATGATGACATTGTGACAATGAAGAAGCCGGAAATGCTTTCGTTTCAACCAGGAAGGATAGTCTTAGTGGATGTTATGGATGCATGATGCACATTTGAGTAATGTGGAACATGAGACTTCTGCAAGATACACAAGGAAGTTTTTTGTACCTCCTTCTATTTACGTAAGTGTAGTATTTTTTTTTCAATAATACATTAGTATCCAAAATATTCTATGTATGTAGACTTATCATTTGTTTGTTGTTTTATTAATCAGATTTCCACAGTCTTTGGAAGGCCTGCGGGAACTGATGAAGATGAAGGATTTATTTAATTTTCTGACAATTATCCAGGAATATTATTAATCATTGAATACATGAAATTTTAAACTAAATTATAGAGTGATGGTAAAATGCAAAAATATCCGGTATTATTCAATTCTTTTTGTCATGTTTTTTTATTAATTTTATAATTGATTGACATTTGTTATGTCATTGTTTCATGTTTGTTATATCATTAATATAATTGTTAATTATGTAACATACTTTGGTGTTATTATGCATTTGCTTTTCGATTATTGATTTAAATTTAATTATTTGATAGTACATGTCATGGATTCAAATTAATGTAACATGTATATTTTTCCATAGTCAAAAATGATATCCATTATCTCATATGCTTCACTTTCAAGCCAAGATAAATAATCATCATCGTCTACAACGGCGAATTGAATGATGAAGACTATTCACTTACATATGGTGAAACACAGATGTTTTCATATGATTTTAAACGATATTGTTTTAATAGTACTATAGTATAATAGAAATGTAAAATATGTAATTTGATTGTTTTGTTTTTTTCGAAAGTTCCATGTCTCAATTCTAAACATAATTAATCATCATAATACTAAACATAATACTTCGTTTGCCCCGTTCTAATTGTCCCCTAGTGTAGAAAAATTTAGTGGAATTAATATTTTATTGTTGAATGTGAAAAAATTGTCATGTTTAAAAATGGACCAATTCGGTTGGAACGCCAATTCTATCGGGATGGAGGTAGTAACATGTTGTGTCACGATTCTATTACAATTAAACCATGTGTTTTTTAATAGAGCGCAAATATTCCGGAAACTTTTGGCAAGTCGATGCTAGCTTGACAACAACTTTATTATAATCAAGATAAGATAAAAATATGTTTGAAAATTGATCCTTTGTACATTCATCCACTCCAAAAGTATGTAGGTTTTGACATCTTAACGGGTTCCAAAAGGCGTACCCACCATAGCTCGAAGTGTTATGAGCTGAGCAGAATCACCAACCACTTGATTCTCATCTTTGACAGTAAATGTCAAAAGAATCAAGGTTGTTATAGTTGGAACAATGTTATCAATCCTCACAAGCTTATAATTGTTTCCCTATAATTTGATCATTATCCAAATATCAATAGTAACCATAGAAGAAGAAAATTGCTTGTTAAAGTAATTAAAGAATTTGAAAGCTAAATTATAATTATTCTAATAACAATAGCAACATATTTTAAATTATTCAACAAGCAAAAAAGTAGCTAAGCAGATAAAAAATGAAAAAACTAGCAATTGCAACATACCTGAGCATTAATTGTGTTGATTGTAAAATTCAATGCCAACTCCACCACATTATTGAGAGGAGCTCCCCTTAGCTTGTCTAAAGCTACCACCGCAAATGGTGAGTCCATGGCCTCAATAGGTCTGCAATTCACACTATATCCCTACCATCCAACCAATATACATTCCATTGAATTGTATAAATATAATAAAATATCATGAAATCACAAATTTAGTTAAGATAACACACCCAGATTCTAATTCTCTGCTCTTTTAATAGAACTATAACAAATTAGAAAATTACAGTTACAACAAAAAATAAAAAGCTAAACAAATGAAGTACTCACCTGCGCTTGATTCTCCTCTTCGACAGTAAATGTCAAAAGAATCAAGGGCGATACAATAGCAACAATATTATCAATCCTCACAAGCTTATAATTGTTTCCTTATAATTCGATCATTATCCACATATCAATAATAATATGTTAAAACGATTGAAGAAGAAAATTGCTTGTTAAAGTTTTTAAAGAATTAGCAAGCTAATTTATCATTATTCCAATAATAACATATTTTAAATTATTCAGCAAGCATAAAAGTAGCTAAAGCAGATGAAAGTAAAAGCTTTAAAAGAACACATTTACCAACAAACAAAATGGCACCATAATCACAAATTAATATATTCAAAACAAATTTATTCTTACTTTTATGTCCTCCATAGATAATAATCATAAGCCAAAAAATTCCATGTCTCAATCCTAGCATAATAACATGTTGTGTCACGATTCTATTACAACAAAACTAAACCACGTGTTTTTTGACAAGTTAGATTCTACTAGCTAGGCAACATATTTATTATCATCAAGATAAGAAAAAAATATGTTCGAAAATTGAAGCTCCGTGTCCTTGAGTCTAATAAGATTCATTGTGTCTCATTCAATTCTAGCCTTGTTTTTCTTTGATTCCTAATGAAGAAGGCAAATCTTCTTTTGGTGGTTGTACACTCATCCATTCGTAAAGTACGTAGGTTTGACATATTTTTGGGTTCCAAAAGGCGTGCCCACCATAGCTCGAAGTGTTATGAGTTGAGTAGAATCACCCACCGCTTGATTCTCATCTTTGACAGTAAATGTCAAAAGAATCAAGGTCGTTATAATAGCAACAATGTCATCAATCCTCACGAGCTTATAATTATTTCCCTATAATTCGATCATTATCTAAATATAAATAATAATTATAGAAGAAGAAAATTGCTTGTTAAAGTAATTAAAGAATTTGCAAGCTAAATTATAATTATTCCAATAACAATAGCAACATATTTTAAATTATTCAACAAGCAAAAAAGTATAAAAAATGAAAAAAAACTAGCAATTGCAACATACCTGAGCATTAATTGTGTTGATTGCAAAATTCAATGCCAACTCCACCACATCATTGAGTGGAGTTCCCTTAGCTCGTCTAAAGCTACCACCGCAAATGGTGAGTTCATGGCCTCAATAGGTCTGCAATCCACACTATATCCCTACCATCCAACCAATATACATTCCATTGAATTATATAAATATAATAAAAAATATGAAATCACAAATTCAGTTAAGATAACACACCCAAATTCTAATTCTCCTCTATTTTAATAGAACTATTAGATTATACAACAAATTAGAAAATTACACTTACAACAAAAAAAATAAAAAGCTAAACAAATGGATTACTCATGTTGCTCTCACGAACTTGTTTAAGAAATTTCATAGCAACCTCGTGGGCGTTAGGAGGTTCGTCAAGTATACGGTCAACAATTCCAAAATGTCTACAATTGAAGGAGAATTTGCGCAGGTAAGGAGTCACCAATTTATAAGTAAAGGCAGCTCCTCTTTTCTTCTTCTCCTCCTCAAAACATATCGGTTGAGACATTTAATCCTAGAAATAAAAGGTAGAAGCACTGGGTCAATTTGCATACCATAAAAGAAGAGATAATTTGGATCTAAATCAACAGCAAACGAGCCAAAATATAGATCTCGAAATTGGAAGAACCCAAAACAAGAAAAAACGAACCTGAGATTGATGAGCAATCTATGTTGTTGGGAGATTTTCTTGTTGACAATTAAGAATAAGAGTTTCGATGTTTGCATTTTTTTTTCCCTTGAATAGTACTACTCTTCATACTCGTGCATATATTTCAAAATAAAAATTTAGAAGATTATCTATTATATTTTTTTATGTATACAAATTACAATGCAAGATTTGTGTAGGAGTGACCATAACCCAATGGGTTAAAAACAAATTAAATCAAAAAAATTTATATTTTAGATAAAAATAGAGGTTGATTAGTAAATTATAGAATCAAATTTAAGTTGGGGTGGATAGGTTTTGGTTTTGGTTGCTAAAACTTAATATATAGATGTTTTAAAATTTTAAACATATAATTATTTTTTGTTTTATATTTTTTAATTTTTTATTGGTACATACTAATTTATATTTATAAATATAGAGTTGATCATTAATTTTATATAATCTATTTTTAATTATTAAAATATTTTTTTAAATTAAAATAATATACATAAAAATAATATTAATTGTTCAATTAATTTATTTGAATATTTTTAGAATGATCAGTTGGAAGTTAGATTTTTAGAAAAACTAATATTGCACCCACGCGATGTGTGGGAATTTTAATTATTTATATTGTTAAATTTAATATTTTATTTTAGATAAATATTATGGATAATTAAAATTAAAAATTCGTAAAGTACAAAATCATATGATAACATATATAATTTATATATATAGTATATATATTAGATTATATTAACTTACATTTATTTTGATTAATTTGTAAATTTTATCTAATTATCATAAATCTTAGTTTCTTATTTAAAAAATATTTATACATTATTTTGTTTTTTAAATTGAGATATACTATTTAAATGGAGAGTGAGTGCTACGGCACGACTCGAAAGTGTAGCCAATTAATCATAGACAAAGTGTTTAACCACTTGCGTTTCTAAATCGAATTTTGTATATTATTTTCTTGATATAATAAATTTTACTTCATAATTTATAATTTCTGATGCAAAATTATTTTCATTATTTTTTATTGTGTGAAAATTTTCCAATAGATTTTTAAAATCTTTTATTTTCAACCAATTACTTCTCTTTCTCTATGCATCTTCAAAAGAAACTTTCATAACTGATGCATCATAAAGATTGTTAGTGACATCAATAGATTTAACTACATACATTGATGTATGCTTTATACATATTATTAAACTTGAACCTCAAACTGTTTGATATACAATTTCATATGCTACTCTCACATATATTAAAGATTTATAAATGCAATCTTCATGGTCAGCTCTTTAATATCTTCAATCAAATCAGGATATTACACTATGATGATAACTCTAATGCTTCATAAATAACAATGTTGATTTCCACACAGTTCTCTGAATGATATTGGCTTTTATACGGTGTTGTTTGGTCTTTTATAGTTCATACTTCATACTGATTCATCACAACTTGATACTATTTGGTATTTGTGAGTTCAGGTCTTCAAACCATAATAACTTCACCATTTGTGTATTTTAGTACGTAATCATGTTTCCCTTTGACTATTATCATAAAAATTAAGTTTCAACTTTTACTTTCAACTTAAATCATTTTTATTCTCTCCACTTTCTCTTATGTGATTGCCTATGTATTTCCGTCATTCACCTTATCCCTTTATTGATTGCATATTTTCGAAATAATTTGTTTAATGTTGAAATACATTTTCTCAAGCTCAAACATGTTTCAAAATTTTTCAAATTTTCAATACAACAAAAAGAAACATATATATTCTTGTGGAGGGTATATCACAATAATTTTACAAAATCATATATTTTGAATGAAAATGTTGAGAAGATCCTAATATGAAAAATAATTTTTATATACATATAGTGAACCATAAAATATATATTCTAAAAAAGAAAAGTATAAAATAAAATATATAACATATTGTCATCATTTTCTTACACTTAAAATACAATCAATTTTCTTGATAATGCATATAATCAAGTTTTAATATATAATAATTATTACTTCATAATAAATAAACTTAATAATTCATTTAATAAACCATTAGTACAATTGAAATTTTACCATTATACCCTGCGGTATTGTTTTAATATGTATATAGACTCTAGTTGGACGGTTCAATTTATTTTAATTTCATCAAACTAAACGTATTCACGACACCAAACACAGTTACATAATCAAATGTGAAACCTCTTCTTATGATCTTATGTGTGAAGCCTTTTCTCACATGAAAATTTTTCTCACCTGATCCGCTCTCTCTCTCTCTCTCTCTATATATATATATATATATATATATATAGAAAGAGAGAGAGAGAAAGAAATAACAAAATACCCACTTTTTATAACAAATATAAAAATATCCAAAAGTAAACTTTTCTGTAAAAATCAAGTGTCAGTCCTCTTTTTTCAAACAACAATGAATTTTGATTTAAATTTTATTAACTTTATGATTTAAATAATATTTGGATGTTAAAAAAAATTAGAATTAGAAAATATTACAGACTTAGATTTTTGGAAATAAATTAATTGATAAAATCCGAAACCGAGTCGGATCGAACCAAACCCAACTCCAATTGGAACAAATTATGAAACTGAGTCAGTTTCTTTGTTAATGAAACCGACCCGATTCCGATCAGACCCCAACCCATTGTTTTTACCCAAAATTGGCCGGATCCGATCCATTTATCCATAACCGACCCGGGTCGGAATTGGTGTTGACAATAGCGACTCGATACCGACCCGGTCAAAATTTTGAATATTAAGTCACGAAACATCAATTATTTCCACTTTCATTGTCGGCAGACTCGCACAAAACTTGTCCCCTCTCTTTCCCTTTCAAAGTCGAAGCCGACTCACCCCTATCTGTTCCGATTTGGTAATGGCTGACAATATTGATCAAGTAAGTACGCTCGAATCCGACTTCACCCCTACCCATTTTAATTTTTCTTAATTTTGTGGGTTATTTCTGCGAAAAATAGAACAATTTTTGGTAGAAATTCTGGTAAATTCGAATGTTTGGATGTATAGGATAAAATGGATGTATGTTAGATTTGAATAATTTACATGTTTGGATGTCGGATGGAATGAGTGTATGTTAGATTTGAATAATTTACATGATTGTTATGAATTGTGTTGAATGGAAAATATTTGAGTTTGTTAAATTATTTTTTGTTGCAATTACATGTTGAATTAAATTTCATGTTCATAAATTGTGGAATTGTGGAAATTGCAATTTTTTTTCAATTTTTTTCGAATTGTTATTAATTAGAATTATGGTGATTATTTCATAATTATTGCATTTTGTGTTGGATTTGTGCAGCCACAGTGGATTAGGGGCTCTTTTTGTCGTGCCCCCAGACCGCGGGCCTATGCGACAGACCCACGTGCAAACAATGCACGCTAAGGGTTTTGGTGGTTTTAAAATAACTTGTAATCATTTATTGAATAGCGGAAACAAACTACAGATTGTTTAGACAAGGAGAAATCAAATTCAACACTTGAAAGATATGACTTGGAAATATATCAAATGAATTTCTTTAATAACAATTTTCGAACTTCATTTAAATAATAGCGGAAGCAATTGAAGTTTATCAAAAGAACATGAATTTATTTTGAAGAAAGGAATTTAAATCCAAATGATAAACAAAAGACCAAATATACAATTGAATAATAGCTGTAGCAAGCTAATAAAAAGATGATCGACTGTGAACACGTGAAAAGCAATGAATAACAATGGAGTTCCAAGTAATGACCTCCACGCGGGTCTTACGCCAAGTACGACTTGAAAGCAATTAATTAACATGAACAATGAATGGGTGCTATGTATGAAGACATAGCTCTAGTGCCTCGATACCAAATGACAATCAAATTAAAATAGTTACCAAGGAAAACATGCCATATGAATCAAAGTAGATCATGCCAAAATAGGTTCAACCATCAAGAGGTAATTCAAGTGGATAGATTCAAATAGGTTTACAACCAGAAGGAGTTCACATAATTCAAATGGATATGCAAGACTATCATCATACAAAAGGGAAGGGGGGGGGGGGGAGGTCCAATAATAGCCTAAAAGATCACGTTAAGAACAAGGTTTACATTTTGTAGTCTTCTTTCCACATTTACCAAAACGCTGCCGCCACCGCCGTCACCTTATACCTACATGTGGGGAAAAACACACACAGGGGTTGAGTACTCCGCGTACCCAGTGTTCACGGTGTCCCGAAAATTGAATATGATGAATTCACCGTTTCACACAAGCATCACATAAGGGTTTTATTGAAATCAAACTTATGCATACTCAAAACAATTTTACCTTGCATGGGAATTCCCTCTCATTTTTGTGGTGCAATATAAACGATCATTTCACATAATTCACATAGAACGCATGATACATGCATGAGGGTTACAACTCCTCCCTCCTCTTTCTCTCTCCAACTTATCCCCGCCAAGAGGGTGATCGAGCCCTCCTCTTTATCTATCCACAATGCTCGTGGCATTGGAAAGCACCAAAAAAATTTAACGGTGATTAGTCTTTTTTCAAAAACTAAAACATCATTTATTTTCATTTTAAAAATCATTTGAAAAGCAAACCAAAAGGAAATAGGATAAAGTAGTGTCCACCTTATAGCTTATGCAATAGTTGATCACTTTGTACTACCAGTTGATGCATCTTGTCCACAATCACCAACACCTAAATTATAACACTTAATTACTAGGTGTTCTTATCAATTTCATGCATGCTTCTCATACATGTTTAACTTATTTAATTTATTTAGCATGTTCAAGTAATTACCTCACACATAGGCTCAACATATTTTCATGCTTACTAACATTCATTTAACATGTAAGCTTGTATACATCATGCTCTTTTAATTTAATCAACATGCTTGACAATTATGTACCAAATACTATATGAGTTCTTCTAGACTTCCTTTATCATTCATAAGCTCATGGACTCACAATATTAATTCTTGTGGCTTTCATATTTGTTTTAAAGGTGTATGCAATGAGATTCTCTAACATGTTTAAGTCCTATAACTAAATGCATATAATCGATTAATAATTATGTAAAACAATTTTGAAAACATTCTTTATTTCTGGAAATGTGGTAATGAAGTGTAAGAAAATAATTGGATGCAATTTAGAAATACTTTATGACCTTGAACGTAAAAGACTCCTATTTATGCATTCTAGAAAATGTCATTTTCTCAACAATACCGAATGAAATATATAGAGAATTAAGACATGAAACTTTACATGAACAAACTAGATTTTTGTATGAGTATGCTCCAATTGACGGTTTATGAAAATCATTTTTCATTTGGGAGATATGGGCTGGGGGAGATTGAATTTCCAAAACATTTTTGTTACGGGTCTGAAAATAGGGTATAACTTTAAAAATTTATTGCGGCCAAAATACACATGATACTGATTTCAAAATTTATATGTAGACTCTATAAATAAATTTTGAGAATTTTCTGAAATGTATAAATGCAGTTTCAAAAACTATTTTTAAAATACAACACAGAATGACACATTTTCAAAGTGTGCATAACTTTTGAACCACATAACATTGTGACATGAAACCAAAGCCAAAACTTTTCTAACACATTCAAGTATAACATATTTAAATTTAGATCAATTGGGTTCAATTTGACCCATCTGCCACAACCAAACTTCTCTGCTCATGTCACAGTTTACTGACAACATGCTCAGTAGTTCATATATTAGTCAAACTCGTGGCATACTTCATGTATACATCATGAATCCTCATTTTTAGACACAAACATGTATTCATCTTGATCATATAACATATATTTCGAACTAGAACAAATATATAATCATTATATCACCCACAAACATTATAATATTAAACATTGACCATCATATAAACATAACAGTAACCCTAGTTCATCAAATGAGCTAAAAATCGACTAGGGGTTTCTTGATCACGCATGCAATCCTATAATCATGTTTATGAAGATCTAGAGAGGTTTACTTGAGAGATTTAGGTTCAGACTTGGGTTATATCATTCCAAACTCGAAAATGATCTCCTCTTGCTAGATCTTGATGCTATCTTGCTCCTAGCTCCTTGTACACTCTTAGATCTTCAATATACCTCCATGGATCTTCGATTTCCAGCAATGGTCAATTTTTTGATCTCAAAATCTAGGGAATTTGTTGGGTTCAAATGAAAGAGGAAGGTGTGGGGGGTGAGTTTGGTGAAATATGGTGGTGATTTGAAGTGGGTTATAGGGTTGTTTTGGTGGTTGCCTCCAGTACTCCCATCCTTGCTGCTTAACCTGCACGTTTTAAAAATAACGCGAGGGGCTGAGTACTTACGTACCCAATGAGAAACATGCCCGAAAAACATACAGTTATATATGAAACATGTTATGCAACTCACACAGATAGACGTGGGGTTTTGTTGAAAAGAACCACGCTATCCAAAACATTTTATTTTCACGCGCGTGCTATTTACATGATATTATATCTGTTTCAGTGTTGTAACTAGAAGTTGGCCGACTTCCAAGTTACGATGATCAGTCAGGAATGTAAACACACTCAACCTACTATCATCTGAGTGCACTAGTCTCAGCAATCCATTTTGAGACCCGATCGTTTAATAACAACATTCATAATCTCCGTATCCAAATACAAACAATTTCCACCTTATATCTTCCAATTTCCCAATCATATGGAGTCGCTACTCCATACTACTAATTGAGTTCTAGCGCAGTTATGAGAACCTGGTTCTAAACTCATTAGTTATTCTCTCTTGTCGATGGGAAACGACAGAGGACAGATATAATAGCACAAAACATGCATAGCAGTCTCATTTTTAAGCAAAATATTTTGTAACACATTTTGAAAATGAAAACCCGCATTTTGGTTTTTACTGAAATAGTTTCCCACCTCGTTCTTGACTTTGTATGGATGTTTCTTTGCTAGATTGAGCTCAACTGGTCCTTGCTTTCAAACTCCTACAATTGGTTAGGGATATTCGGATTAGTATGAAAAATCTAAGACAGGACAACGCGCATAACTTAATATAATGTATTAATCTCAAGGATCGAACAAGGTTTGAAAAAATTCAGGAAAGGAGCGAAAATGCGAAACTAGAAAATCGGCTCTCTATTTCGACCGAAACAAGCCATCTCGGTCGAGATATCTGTCTCGACCGAGACAGAATTCATTTCGACCGATTTGGGCATATCGACCGGGATGAGTCCATCTCGGTCGATATACTCACTTCGATCGAAATTTGTCCATCTCGCCCGTGCTCCAACTATTTCGGGGAATCCCCTGTCTCGTCCGAGCTCCACCCCATCTCGGCCGAAATAAGAATTTCGACCGAGATGCGTGTCTCAACCGAAATGTCTGTATCGACCGAGATGAGCTTCATCTCGGTCGATACGGGTTGTCTTCTCCGACCCTCCGCACGGCGGACCTGCAACTCTCAATTTTGGCCACTCCGACCGTCCGATCATACATGCAATTACATATTCCGACTCCCTAGACACCCTAGAACATGATTCCACCCTCAAAACACCAATTAAAATCCGAAAATGGAGGTTGGAGGGAGGCTCACTGGAAAGTGCTATGAACGACGGCGGCGACAATTTTTGGCGGTGGAATTCGCATTTCAGACCTTCCGAACGCTCCTCGCACGACGGGGAACACACCTAAAATGTCAAAACACGGTTTCGAGCTCGATTAGACAGGATTCATCAATTAAACCCAAATTTTAACTCATTCGAACACCATACCTTCTCTCTAAATTTTCTCCGTTTACGCTTCACTTCACGGCGGCCACTATATATCAATTTGAAGCCGGGACTGAGAGCTACAAGATGGCGGTGGTGGCTCATCGAATGGGTGCCGGTGCTGGCCGGAATCTCGCCGGGAAGGTGACGGATTGAAGGTGGGTGGAGGGGTTTTACACTCTCTATTTCTCTCTCTAAACTTATAATATAAGGTAAGGGTTTATAACATATGCTATTTATATATATATTTTTAGATACATGAGTATACGTATATAATTATAGTCTAATTCCATACTTCCAATATAATTTCATAATTAAATCTTATTTTCCTCAAAATTTTCCTTCTTCTTATAACACATGATGAATTACATCATCTACCAATAAACCATTGGTAATTCTCTTATTTGTATAATTCCCTTCCAATTTCAAATAGTTAAATCCTCAATTTGAGCTCATAATTCGAATACACCAAAAATTGGAAATAGCTCACTTTATTAAACTTGAATTACTATACAAGATCAAATTACACAAGGGTGTTACATTTCCCTATCTTAAATTAATAGGGACCGAAAATTAATAGGGAAACTTAGTAAAATAATTTCCGAAATATTTTCTTGGAATCAACCTCGAGTTTTTTCACATATATATACTAGTGTGCCTTCAATTATTTAAGGCAAGAAGGCCGAAAATTACATACAATAAATAAGGAATTTTAATTCCGTATTTCGTCTTGGAATTAATTTTGAATAATATTCGTATCGATTAATATACGCGATTAGTCCTTAAATAAATTTCATGGGATTTAATTAATATTGCTAGAGTAGAAAGAACCTAAATTAATATACTTACTTTTCAAATGGGCTTTTATCATTCTCCTTCGATATTGCCCAAGTGTAGAAATAAATAAATAAGTCCACTAGCCCAATACTCTTCATGTATTAATACTTGGACTCAAAATAATTTATCTATCCCATATATTTAATAAAGAGCCGAAATAACTATAGGCAACCAATTAATTTATTTGGAGCTTTATTCGTCGTCGCGCGCGTTTAAATAATTATTTAGCGTAAAAGTAGTGCTGAAAAATGCGGGGTGTTACATCCTACCCCTCTTACAAAAATTTTCATCCCGAAAATTGTAATCATCACTCGCACATTCGGGTACTTGTTCTTCATGTTTTCTTCAAGTTCCCATGTCGCTTCTTCCGGATCATGGTGTTTCCACAATACTTTGACTCGGGATCTTCATCGTGCGAAGCTCTTGAGCTTTTCAGTCAAGAATTACCTCCGGCCTTTCTTAATATTGTATGTTTGGTTGCACATTTACTTCACGATGATGGATCACGTGTCTTGGGTCGTGGACATATTTTCAAAGTTGCAACACGTGGGAAAATGTTGTGGATATCGCTCATCCTAGGCATAAGGCTAGCAGGTAAGCAACGGAACCAACTTCCTCTAATATTTCGAACGGTCCAATAAATCGCGGCTTTAATTTCTCATGCATTCCAAAGCGTGTTACTCCTTTCGAACATTAATTCACTTGTTAAGTGTCGGCGTATGACTTCTATCGATCTTGAGCCTCTTTTATCCTCATCTTGATTTGTTTGACGGATTGGGTCATACCATTGACTGCTTCGGGTCCTAATGCTTTTCTTTCGCCTACTTCATAAAGGGGTGATTTACACTTTCTACCGTATAACGTTTCGAATGACATCATTTCGATGGTCGATTGGTAGCTATTATTGTAAGCGAATTTGATTAATGACAATATTTGTTCGCGATTTAACCCTTGGTCTAGCACTAAGGCTCTTAATATATTTTCTAGGACTCGAATTGTCCTCTCCGATTGTCCATCGGACTGTGGGTAATAATCTGTGCTAAAATTTAAGTTGAGTTCCCAATTCTCTTTGTAAATTGATCCAGAATCTGGAAGGGAATCTAGCATCTCTATCGGAGGTAATGAACTCGGGTATTCCATGAAATCAAATTATTTATTTCACGTAGATCTGTGCCAACTTTTTAGCTCCAAGTGGCCTGTATCGGCAAGAAATGAGCGCTTTTAGTTAAACTATCTACGATTATCAATATGCTCGTATTCTTCCTTTGTGATCTGGGCAAATTTATTACAAAGTCAATGGTTATGTGCTCCTACTTCCACTCAGGGATTTCCAGCAGTTTTAACTTTCCGTTGCGCCACTCTGATGTAGCATTTTCACCTGCTGACAAGTTATGCAACTCTTGACATATTCTTCTACATCTCATTTCGTTCCTTCACACTAGAAGGATTACTTCAAATCTTGATACATTTTGTCACCTCCCCGGTGTGCAACACACGGGGTATCGTGTGCCCCCTTCAAGATTTCTTTCTTTAGTTCCTCATTCTCCGGAACACAAATTCTGCCTTTGAAATACAAAGCATTATCTGGTTTCTCTATGAAACCTTTTTACTTTCCCAGTTGAAAATGCTATGCTCATAGCATTCAAAATGCTTATGTGCTGGTCGGAGACAATCAATAACTGATCGTTGTAGCCAAAAGGCATCCGGAGTCGAGTCATAAACCAAATCCAAGACTCATCATTCTCTATCGGGCCAACACCTATCGCCAGTGGGAAGACCTGCTCATTGCCATCTTTGGTAACAACAACAAATAAAACTCCTTCATTTCTTCCCTTCAGATGGGTGGCATCAACAACAATAACTTGTCTTAATGAATACTCGAAAGCAGTTCGGGAAAGACCGAGGGCCATAAATAAGTGTCGGAAATGTCCATAAGGTGCAATATCAAGATTTATGATCATCCCGCCATTGCACTGCTTAAGTACATAGAGGTGCTGCAAGAGCATCTTGAATGAATATTTGACACCGCCATTTGACATAGAAATGGCTGAACTCCGAGATTTGAGTTCAACACCATAACTTGTCTGGATGCCAAAAGTTCTTAGCAGTTCAGCCATAATCTCCTTCGGTTTGATTAGTGAGCCTTGCTAAAGCATCTTTCTCACGAAATAAGCGGCCACAGCTTTTGAACGAACATTCTGTGATCCAGGTCCAACAAGATTCAACCTACAATTATGATCTGGTACGAACTTGCGTACAGTCTAACACTTAGCTTTGCCAGTCTCACGTATAACAAAAGAACTACTCTCTTCTCGTTTGCACTTGTACTCAACACGAGTACTATCAGACTGTGCCACTTCAAATTCTTGTCTCTATTCCATATGCCAAAGACCAACAATGATGAACAAATTATCTCTACTCCTAAACATGGCACCCTATGACAACTCCTGATCGAGAATGGCAACGACATTTCGCAAGATGGGTGAATCAGATGTATCCAATGGAATCATTGGAAGTAACCAATTATTTAGTTGAACTTCCAAGCCTTCTGGTAGAGGATGAGTCGACAAAAGATTTAAAATAAAAGCACTCATACGAGCACCCATTCAAAAAATTCTGCCACAATACAATACATCAATGAATTATTGAAATCTTCATCCTCTGACTCTGACTCTGCCTCCTCGACATCATCTCCTTCATTGGCTGCTCGTCATCATCAAACTCCACGACACCACCCTCGTTTAAGTCAGGACCCTCGTTTAAGTCAGGAATATGCGAACTTTTGCTTGCACCTTCAAAAGGTTGATCAAAACATTGAAGAATCAAACCTTTGAAGGCCCTCCAAACATGGACTGAAACTGGCATGCGGTGGTGGACTGAATGAAGATATGCACGGTCTGTAAGGGGATGCATCCCGTTGTAAACTCCCACCACCAGTGTTGATTATATTATTCATAATAACATAAATGTTTGTTCCGAATAAAGAGCAAAAAGCCGCTGGAGATCAACATCCGTTGCGAACAAAGATCTTACAATTCGTCCACTTTGACTTTGGGATGTATAATAGATATTATACTCACCGAGAATGTTTTCTGAATCAAAAATCAACTGGATGTTGCTTCTTAATGCATGTATTGAAAGGTTGGTCGCTGGTAAGTAAACCAACCTTTCTTCTCCACCAATGTAATTGTACGATTCATCCAATTGGTAATTATAGTGAATGAATATAGAGCACCAATTCTCCATATTGAAAAACAAAGAAATATGTTTTCAAAGTAAGAAAGAGTGAGATGAACGAATATTGAGAGCGATTTCTTAATTTCAAGTGTGTATGCTAGTCTGCATATGATTTCGATCATATAAAGGAAAAAAATATCAATTATTTATTTGACTTGAATGGATTGATCAATACAGTATTGTGCAACCACTCAGCTGCAATTCATTGTATGAGTAAATATCATTCACTCATCTAGTAAAAAAATTCATTGTCATGTATGCTATTCATGTTAGCATACTTTATGAATTATTTTGACCATATTGCATGTATAATGTAGGAAAATAATGCAGATCGGACAATAATTGAAGTTTCGAAATTAAAAAAAATGGTTCTGACCGGAACCGACCCGGTTCAGACCGATGTTGGAAACACATGCCACTTTTTGACCAAATATGACATGGGTCGGCATCGGTTCAGTTTCGACTCTCGGAACTGACCCGGTTCATTCTAAGTCTGTTTCGATAATGAGCCGGTTCAGACGTGATTCCAAACCAACTTATTGTATTTTTCTTTTACTTTTTTGGATGTCAATTAAATTTTTAATATAAAATACATTAAATATAAAACTTAAGCAATTATCTCACAATCATATTTAAGCAATTATCTCACAATCATCACACCAATAATTGCATTGGATACTCAAATAAAACAAATTCTCATTTAAAAATTGTACTTTTGAGTATTTTTTAGATGTGTTATAAGAATTGAATATTTTCATGATGTTTTTAGCAAAATAGGTATTTCAAATTATTTCCATTATATATATATATATATATATATATATATATAGGATAGTGATCATGTGAGAAATGTAGTTAGTATGAGAAATGAGAATACTATATTTTTACGTCAAAATACTGCATTTTTAACATCGAAATCTTGCATTTAAAAAATCTTCATTTTAATATCAAAATCATGTATTAAAACTTGTTTTCATTTTATCTTCAATATTCTTCATTTTTAACTTTGATTTCCTTCATTGTATTTTTAATTATTATTTTATCGAAAAAATTGTTCACTTTTATCTTAAATTTTGTTCATTTCATGTTAAATTTAGTTCATTGTTCATTCTCATTTCTCATACTAACAACATTTCAAGTCCGGTACAATTCTAGGCCCACTAAAATTGGGCTTTGATGATTATACATGCCATGACGTGCTAACTTTTACATAGATAGCAACTTGCTAAAGAAATGAGATGTAGTTAATTTGAGAGAGATGGGTTTCAAGTTCAAAGGAGTTTTTAAGCATAGAGACTTGTATTTAGAAGTTATTTAGGATTTATGTAATGTTTTAGATAAAATATATCTAAATTAGCGACTTGTCTTCAAATAAATTAAGTACTTCTTAACCTCGCCCTAAAACGATATCAATAAATTTATATAATTGTTAGGCCTAAAAAGTCTGAGATGGATAACTTGGGCCTAAGAAACCAAATATGGTCACCACTTCCAATATCTATGGATTATGCCTATTTCATCGTCTATTTGGAACACAAATAAATAGCATAGTTAAAGATCTACTACTTTTTAAGTATTTGGACTATAATTAAAAAGATCAATTATAAGAAAAACCTCTAACATAATATGAAAAATACAGCACAATTTAAATTGTTTGGGGTGTTGTGGTAAAGAATGTAGAGTGTGTGAGTTTAAATTAATGTAAACTTAAATAAATACGGCACAATTTTAGAGTAGAGATTATATTTTATATTTACCCTTTCATTTTTCTATATTTAATATAATACATATGTTTACCATATTATATCACCCTTTCTAATTGATGGTACTTTTGCAATGACAAACAAACAAATAGTGTACTAGCCGCTAGCGTCACCAGAATTTTTGGACTGATTTTTATTTTTATTTTTGTTTTGTTTTCATACACATATTTTTTTATAAAATAATATAACATAATACTATTCCAACAAAATTATGGTTAAACTCCCATAATATTCAAGTTATATATCCACCCTAGTCATCCCATAATCTCTTATTTATGGATATCAACATCCAAATACTGTGTCGCTGAGATTTCAATAATATAAACAAATTGTATTTTTGTGGATGGGCACAAATTATTACAAGATTTTATGCTAATAACCATCTCCACCGGTTTTGCACCATATCAATTAATTGATAAAAGCTTTGATTAAACTGCCAATTTTATTTTGTGAGATGAATTTATCATCATATTTCCTAAGTTTACAATTTAAGCTTCTATTAATTTTTTTAACTAGTAATACATTAATTTAAACTCACACATCCAGATATTTTGGGAAGCTCAAACTTATAATTTTTTCTTTTTTTTTTCACAAACAATATGCTTTCACCATTACACCCCGAATATGAACAACTTGTCTTATTTTTTAAACTATGCTCGTTTACCTATATAACTTATGCAGTATACATGCCCATACAATGTTTATTTAAATATTATAATTATTTGCTTAATATATCATGCTTAATTAATTAAATAAATCATGTTGTTTATAATGTATAACTTATTACTAACAAAACATAATATTTGAATTAAAGAAACATAACTTATGACCTAAATAAACATGAAAATATATTTATCTAACAAAAAAAAAATCAAAGAAACGGTCTTACAAAAAGCCCATACATTTAGAGTAATACCTTAAGGATCAACCGATAAAAATTAATACATTTATAAGCTTATGTAATTTGTATTATATAACAACTCACATTTATTTCTTTTCAAATTGAGTATACCATTATAATGGGGAGGAGAGCCCTCAAATCCACGACCAATTAATCATTGGAAACTAGGGGTGGCAATTTTTACACGATCTGATAATTCGATACGAATTCACACAATTGATTCAATAAGAATTCGGATCCTTAACGGATTGATACGCTAAGAATACGAAAAATTCGAATCGAATACGGATCGGACCGGATTCAGATCGGATTCGGATAATCCGCTAAAGATTTAATAAAAAAATATTATTTAATTATTTATTAAAATTTAATAATTAACATATCAATTATTATATTTTTAATTTTATTTATCAGGCATTGGATAATTTTTTGATTTATCGGATTGAATATTTATCGGCTTCTTATCGGATTGGATCGGACTTGAATTTGAGTCTAACGAATTGGATTTGGATACAGATTTAACATTTTTTTATCGTATCGAATACGGATTTGGTCTTAACGAATTGAATAATTAACGAATCGACACGATAACAATCCGATTCATACGATTTGTCACCCCTCTTGGTAACAGAATATTTTGGACCTGTTACTTTTGTGACAGAAGCAAGCTCACATGCAACCAATTTGACTTCATTTGTTCTACCACATCCACCAAATAATTTTCTTCCTCCCAAAATGGCATATTTTTATTTGAAGTGATTCATGAGCAGGGCCACTAAAAGTTGGTAGTAACTGAAACCTAATCCAAAACGGATGCCAATCACTCCATATTTTTATTTATGAATTTACAAAATTAATGATATCAATTATCCCACATAAAGGAGCCAATTATAATCATCTAATTCCCAAGAATATTTTGACCAAATAGGACATTATTTCATGCTCAAGGAGAATGACTTGCTAAGCAAAACATTACTTAAATAATGTTCATATCTTCTTTGCAACCACTCTTGTGAATGTCAAAGTGGTTCTAGCTCACCAAACATGCCAATACCAATCCCCCCCCCCCCCCCAACTCCACCCCCACAGGTGGGGGTGAGCCTGTACAAATATTGCAACATTGCTGTAGCCCCCTCATTGAATACTCAAGGGAGAAAGGAGGTGGAAGTGTATATACTAAATGGCAGCCATCTTTCCTTCCTTGATCACCATCTTATTCATCTCATCATTTGTTTTGAGCCCCTCAAATGCACTTAGTGTAGACTACTACAAGCATACATGCCCCGAGGCCGAGCTGGTTATCTCTAAAGTTGTACACAAGGGAATGATCAATGATAGAACAGTTCCAGCAGCTCTACTTAGAACGCACTTTCATGATTGTTTCATCAGGGTAAGAAGATATTCTAGCTAGTTTTTTATTTTTCTTGTAGTTACATGCATTTGCACAACTTTATGTAGAATTGGGTGTGTTTTTGCATGAATTTTGAAGGGCTGTGATGCTTCTGTGCTACTGAATTCCACTGGGAAGAACAAGGCTGAAAAAGATGGTGGCCCAAATATCTCATTGCATGCATTTTATGTTATTGATCATGCAAAGGAGGAATTGGAGAAGAAGTGCCCTGGTGTGGTCTCTTGTGCTGACATTTTAGCCCTTGCTGCAAGGGATGTTGTTGCACTTGTAAGTTGATGAGTAGTGATAATAGTTGAGGGCAAAATGGGATAAATTTTATGTTATAATTAATTAATCAAAATCTTGATATTGATTAGTCTGGAGGTCCCACTTGGGATGTGCCTCAAGGGAGAAAAGATGGAAAAATTTCAAAGGCTAATGATGCATTGCAATTGCCATTCCCAACATTCAACATCACCCAACTGCAGCAGAGCTTCTCCCAAAGAGGCCTTTCTTTGGAAGATCTAGTTTCCCTCTCAGGTAGCTAAGTAAACCACTTTCGAATCCTCTATTCCACAATCGCGTTTCATAGCAACAAAACAACTAAAATTGCAGAATGTTTATACACGCAGGAGGGCACACACTTGGTTTCTCCCACTGCTCATCCTTCAAAAACCGGCTTCACAACTTCAACGGCAAGAAGGACGCCGTCGATCCGTCGTTGAACCCTTCGTTTGCAGCCAGCCTAAGTAGTGTTTGCCCCATTCATAACAAGGTGAAGAGCGCTGGAGCCAACTTGGATTCTACACCAACTAAATTTGACAATGCATACTACAAACTGCTTCTTGAAGGAAAGAGCATTTTCTCTTCGGATCAGGCGTTGCTGTCTAGCTCAACCACTAAAGCATTGGTCCAGAAATTTGCAAGCTCTCAAAATGAGTTTTTTGACGCATTTGCCAAGTCTATGATCAAGATGGGCAGCATTACTGGTGGTGGAAATGAGATTAGGTTGAATTGCAGGGTTGTTAATTAAATAATTGATTGGAATCTCTTATTATTTTATAATGCAATGCTTTGTTACGTTGTCTTTTTCATTAATTGTTTGGTATATATGGAATGTAGGTTGATAAAATGGAATGTAAAGTGGGTTTATGAATGCCTTAAAAAAGAAATGTGAGTTCATCTTTTACTTCGTTGATATTAATACTAGGCCAAAACATCAAATCTAGTCTCAACTATCCGCCTTTTTTCAATTCTAGTACGAACTATACCTATTATCTAATTTATGTCCAAACTTTCAAAAATCATTCAAATCTAGTCTGTAAAATTTTTCCGGCAACGGAAAGCTGACTGGACAACCGGAAATCCTAGTCATATTTAAAAAAAAAATCAATTAATTCCACATCATAATATTAAATTCCAACTCATAATA
>JAPKLW010000095.1:846906-876948 GCA_026898455.1 Plectranthus barbatus
AATGAGTCGATCAAGCAAATTGGTCGAGATACCCAAGTGGAGCCGAGTATGAGTTGATCAAACAAATTGGCCAAGTTAACTAGTTCAAATGAGCTCATATCGCTCCGAGGCAACCCCTCGAATGAGCCTATACACTCTGAGACCACGTCTCGAATGAGCTCGCTTGCTTACGCTCTGAGACCACGTCTGGATCGAGTGAGCTTGCTTGCTTACACTCCGAGACCACGTCTCGAATGAGCTCGCTTGCTTACGCTCTGAGACCACGCCTCGATCAAATGAGCTCGCTCGCTTACGCTCCAAAACCACATATTGATTGAGCAACCTTCGCTCCAAAGTCATGACTCGACCGAGCTCATACGTTCCGAGTGCACACTTTGATTGAGCTCGACTCGCTCCAAGACACGTCGATCGAATGAGCTTGCTTGCTTATGCTCCGAGACCACATCTCGAATGAGCTAGCTCGCTTACGCTCCAAGACCACGTCTTGAATGAGCAACCTTCGCTCCAAAGTCGTGGCTCGATTGAGCTCATACGCTCCAAGTGCACACTTCGATTGAGCTCGACTCACTCCAAGACCACGTCTTAAATGAGCAACCTTCGCTCCAAAGTCGTGGCACGACCGAGCTCACATGCTCCGAGTGCACACTTTGACTGAGCTCGACTCGCTCCAAGACCACGTCTTGAATGAGCAACCTTCGCTCCAAAGTTGTGGCTCGACCGAGCTCATACGCTCCGAGTACACACTTTGACTGAGCTCGACTCGCTCCAAGACCATGTCGATCGAATGAGCTTGCTTGCTTACGCTCCGAGACCACGTCTCGAATGAGCTTGCTTGCTTACGCTCTGAGACCACGCCTCGATCGAATGAGCTCGCTCGCTTACGCTCCAAGACCACATCTTGAATGAGCAACATTTGCTCCAAAGTCGTGGCACGACCCAGCTCCTACGCTCCGAGTGCACACTTTGACTGAGCTCGACTCGCTCCAAGACCACGGCTTGAATGAGCAACCTTCGCTCCAAAGTCGTGTCTCAACCGAGCTCATACGCTCCGAGTGCACACTTTGATTGAGCTCGACTCGCTCCAAGACCACATCGATCGAATGAGCTTGCTTGCTTACGCTCCGAGACCACGTCTCGAATGAGCTCGCTCGCTTACGCTCCAAGATCACGTCTTGAATGAGCAACCTTCGCTCAAAAGTCGTGGCTCGATTGAGCTCATACGCTCCAAGTGCACACTTTGATTGAGCTCGACTCGCTCCAAGACCACGTCTTGAATGAGCAACCTTCGCTCCAAAGTCGTGGCACGACCGAGCTCATACGCTCCGAGTGGACACTTTGATTGAGCTCGACTCCCTCCAAGACCACGTCTTGAATGAGCAACCTTCGCTCCAAAGTCGTGACTCGACTAAACTCATACGCTTCGAGTGCACACTTTGATTGAGCTCGACTCGCTCCAAGACCGCGTCAATTGAATGAGCTTGCTTGCTTACGCTCCGAGACCACATCTTGAATGAGCTCTCTCGCTTACGCTCCAAGACCACGTCTTGAATGAGCAACCTTCGCTCCAAAGTCGTGGCTCGATTAAGCTCATACGCTCCAAGTGCACACTTTTATTGAGCTCGACTCGCTCCAAGACCACGTCTATAATGAGCAACCTTCGCTCCAAAGTCATGGCATGACCGAGCTCATACGCTCCGAGTGCACACTTTGATTGAGCTCGACTCGATCCAAGACCACGTCTTGAACAAGCAACCTTTGCTCCAAAGTCGTGGCTCGATCGAGCTCATACGCTCCAAGTGCACACTTTGATTGAGCTCGACTCGCTCCATGACCACGTCTTGAATAAGCAACCTTCGCTTCAAAGTCGTGGTTCGACTGAGCTACGAAACGCTCCGAGACAATCGCTCTATTGAGCCACAAAGCGATCCGAGACGTTCTCTCGACTGAGCCACGAAACGCTCCAAGATGATCTCTCGACTGAGCTACGAACGCTCTAGGACGATACTTCGACTGAGCTACGAACGCTCTAGGACAATCCTTCGACCGAGCTACAAAACGTTCTGAGGTGATCCTATTCATCTAAATCTAATTCCAAACTTCAGTTTCATTCAAGTAAATCAATTTAAATGAAACTAGGGGGCTGTTGTTATACCCCAGCTCGAACCACCATGTGGTTCGATCAACATTTATTCCTCGAGACATGCGATGAGAGATGCAGATACAGTATAATGACTCGATCAATACCCAGTATCAAACTATGAAAGGAAGTTATACTGAAATCCGCAATGAAGGTGCACGCCAAGCAATCAACTAACGAGAATCAAGGGATTAGCAAGATTTTAGCTGTAATTACTCCTTGTATAGAATGTTAGTTGTAAATTCCTTGATTCGAATAACTTCCATGCAAAGATCGGTTGATTTAGTATAAGAAGGCGAAGAAGAAACTATTAACCTTCTTCTGGAAAAATTTAATAAAAAGCTAGAGAAAGAACTGTCATTTCAGAGCTCCATACCAGTACTCTTTCAATTCTATTTTTGAACTTTCAAGTAACAACAGGTATCCTCTTGTCTCACCGATAAGGATGATCATACTGCGTGTAGTAGATCGCAGAAGACATTATGATCAGTTGACCTAGTGAGACATAAACCTGATCACAGCCGAGACAGCGTATGAGGATACGTTTGTCCGGATGGCTGCCACATTGTCGGAATAAGTAGTCTGTCTTGGTTACTTAACATGCTGGTACGCAAGGGTGGCGTATTGATGGACCGCAGTGAGATGTATTCGATTGTCTGACATCAACAAATACAAGATCTCGTTATTGATTGAGTCCAAACCCTAACGAAGGTTTAGGGATTTTCACGGGGTGACCGTTGCTTTGACTTGCCATGGTGGAGAGCCTGAGTAACGTGCTCGTATATCCACATCTTGGGTAACAGCAGTTCGTGTAGTACCGCCTGAGACTGGGTTTAGGTAACCATATCCGAGTAATAGGATGGGGTCATTCCCTGTGGAGCTCAATGACATTCATTGTGCCAAAGTCCTGCAGGCTGATTAAGTTCAGGCACGAGTGATAAGGATTGAGTGGTACTACTTAGGAATAATAAGATATTAATTAATTATAGATAGACCTTGTCAGAAGCTCCGATGAATTAATGAATGTCCGGTAACCTTAAATATGGGGATTCTCAATTAATGCAACCCGTTCTCATAACGTGGTAATAAAGGGGTAGGTCAGTATTAATTCTGTGGTGAAAAAGAATTAATATTAATTAATTAATTGTGTCCTGGGTTGTGGACATGGGAATTAATTAATTTATAGGCCCACTTTATTATTTGCATTAGGTCCCAGGACTGACCCAATTAAATATGCTGAATTGAGCCCAATAGCCCATTAGGGTTAAAACCCTAGGTCTATAAATAGACAGCACTCTCTCTCAAAACCCAATCCACTTCATAACATTCAAATCAGTTGAAACCCTAGGTTGAGAGAGAGAGTGGGCGACGACTTTGTGCAGAAAGAGGAGAATTTCGATTCTAGTCTTGCACAACTACAGATCTGTGGAGTCCTCACCAGTAGCAGATCTGAACAGCATTGGGATACAACTTTGAAGATCTGATATGGAGAACAAGATTCTTCTTCCTTTCTTTTTCTTTGAATTTCGATTTCATCTAGAAATTAGATTTCTAATTTCTGTTTCCGTAGATTTAATTGAATCGCGTGGTTGAATTAAAGTTGGATATTCAAACGCAAAAGATCGGATCAGACTCTACGGAATTACGGTAATCTCTCAATCCACAAATTGAATTAAACTTATAGGAGCATGCTAATTTTTTGTGAATTTTGATGATATGCAATATCCATAAATCGATCCGGTTCACATGGGTTTTTGTGATTCGGTTCACTGAAAATCCCTATAATTTATATCAGAGCCAGGTTTCTGATTTATGGCTCTATTGTATATAATAAAATTCAATTATTTATGTATGGATTTTATTTTATATCGTGGATAGTTTTTGTTCCTCGTGGCAACCCGTTTGATTCAGCCCGCAGTGGTTTATTTGTGTAGGGTTGAATCAATTTTGTAAAATTACGAGAAAATTCATGATTAGTGTAGATTTGATAAAATTGTAATAGAATAGTTTTCTGTAATTTTATTTTTCAAATCTGTGATTTGGACGGGTCGAGGACGAAGAACAAAGACGGAGCCGACTTAGGGCAGCACACGGCGGCGGTGCAGGGCCGCAGGCGACGGCGCGCAGCAGTGACACCGGGGGCGCTGCACATGCGAGGCACGCACGCGGGGCGGCGGCGGCGTTGGAGGTGGTGGTGCTATCGTCGATGGCTGCTATCCTGTCGCGACGGTTCGTGTTTTGGTGGTTGGTACAATCCTGTGTAAACCCAAGGAACCGCGGTCTCACAGGGCAAGCAAACACATAGAGAGAAAGTACCATATCATACGAGAAATCGTATCGAGGGGTGATGTGCTGATCAAGAAGATTGACACTAAGGACAACCTTGTTGATCCATTTACACAGTTTGCCGCAGAAAGTTTACGAAAGACATATTCGTGAGCTGGGTCAGAGGTGGATGCCGACCACTGATAGTGGTAAAAGAGATAGCATGCTAGATAGACGGACTATATACTCAGTAATAGCTTAGTTATGCTTTGAGTATAAGTGGGAGATTGATGGGTTTTGTATACTGAAAGCATTCATTATAATGAGTATACAACGGTTTATTTCTCCTATCTGTCAAATAAACTTACATGTATGTAACAATGGTATCCTCTTGTCTCACCGATAGGGACGATCGTACGGCGTGTAGTAGATCGCAGAAGACAGTATGATCACTTGACCTAGCGAGACATAAACCTGATCACAGCCGAGACAGTGTATGAGGATACGTCTGTCCGGATGGCTGCGGCATTGTCAGAATAAGTAGTCTGTCTTGGTTACTTGACATGCTGGTACACAAGGGTGGTGTATTGATGGACCACAATGAGATGTATTCGATTGTCTGACATCAGCGAATACAAGATCTCGTTATTGATTGAGTCCAAACCCTAACGAAGGTTCAGGGGTTTGCACGGGTTGACTGTTGCTTTGACTTGCCATGGTGGAGAGCCTGAGTAACGTGCTCGTATATCCGCATCTTGGGTGACAACAGTTTGTGTAGTACCCCCTGAGACTGGGTTTAGGTAACCATATCCGAGTAATAGGATGGGGACATTCCCTGAGGAGCTCAATGACATTCATCGTGCCAAAATCCTGCAGGCTGATTAAGTTTAGGCACGAGTGATAAGGATTAAGTGGTACTACTCAGGAATAATAAGATATTAATTAATTTTAGATAGAGCTTGTCAGAAGCTCCGATTAATTAATGAATATCCGGTAACCTTAAATATGGGGATTCTCAATTAATGCAACCCGTTCTCATAACGTGGTAATAAAGGGGAAGGTCAGTATTAATTCTGTGGTGAAAAAGAATTAATATTAATTAATTAATTGTGTCCTGGGTTGTGGACATGGGAATTAATTAATTTATAGGCCCACTTTATTATTTGCATTAGGTCCCAGGACTGACCCAATTAAATATGCTGAATTGAGCTCAATAGCCCATTAGGGTTAAAACCTTAGGTCTATAAATAGACAACACTCTCTCTCAAAACCTAAGCCACTTCATAACATTCAAATTAGTTGAAACCCTAGGTTGAGAGAGAGAGTGGGCGATAACTTTGTGCAGAGGGAGGAGAATTTTGATTCTAGCCTTGCACAACTACATATCTGTGGAGTCCTCACCAGTAGCAGATCTGAACAGCATTGGGATACAACCATGAAGATCTGATCTGGAGTACAAGATTCTTCTTCCTTTCTTTTTCTCTGAATTTCGATTTCATCTAGAAATTAGATTTCTAATTTCTGTTTCCAAAGATTTAATCAAATCGTGTGGTTGAATTAAAGTTGGATATTCAAATGCAAAAGATCGGATCAGACTCTACGGAATTACGGTAATCTCTTGATCCACGAATCGAATTAAATTCATAGGAGCATGCTAAGTTTTTTGTGAATTTTGATTATATGCAATATCCATAAATCGATCTGGTTCACATAGGTTTATGTGATTCGGTTCACCAAAAATCCCTACAATTGATATCAGAGCCAGGTTTATGATTTATGGCTCTATTGTATATAATAAAATTCTATTATGCATGTATGGATTTTATTTTATGTCGTGGATGGTTTTTGTTCCTCGTGGCAACTCGTTTGATTCAGCTCGTAGTGGTTTATTTGTGTAGGGTTGAATCAATTTTGTAAAATCACGAGAAAATTCATGATTAGTGTAGATTTGATAAAATTGTAATAGAATAGTTTTGTGTAATTTTATTTTTCAAATCTGTGTTTTGGACGGGTTGAGGACAAAGAACGAAGACGGAGCCAACGGAGGGTAGCGCACGGCGACGGCGCGCAGCAGCGACACTGGGGGCGCTGCGCAAGGGAGGTGTGTGCGCGCGCAGCGGCGGCGGCGTTGGAGGCGGTCCGGCGGCGGCGGCGGTGGTGCTGTCGTCGGCGGCTGCTATCCCATTGCGGCGGTTCGTGTTTTGGTGGTCGGTACAATCCTGTGTAAACCCTTGGTTTGCATTAGGGTTTGGGGCCAATCATCAAATCACAAAACCCTAAATCCCAAAAGATATGCTAGAAGATTTGGAGGCCCTAAAAGATTTGAAGAAGATTTGAATTTATCCAATTAAATTCAAATTCAAATTGTAATAGATAGGATTTATTTTTCCTATTTTGTGGGGCCACGAGGAATTTTTTGTTTACCTTAATTGTCCTCGTGTGATATGTGATTTATTATGTGCGCAATTAAGCATGTGTAGATATCCTACTTCCACTCTTCAGACCCAAGATATGGTGCCACTATAATATCTTGTGAAAAAGAAAAATAGAGTAAGTATAAATAAAGCAGTAAAGCAGCACACAAAGATTTATAGTGGTTCGGATTTCAATATCCTACATCCACTCTTCAGACCCAAGATATGGATAATTCACTAAGTAAATACAAGCCTCCTTACGATCTATACATAGTCCGTGGCACCTCCGTCCTCCGATCAGCTGTGGAACTCGCCTAGGAACCTTGTAGACTCAGTCTTCAGGCTGAAGTGGGAACGCACCCCGCAGCCTCCTTCCTGGTGGGTAGATGTTTACTAATTCTTTCCAGAATAGTTGGATGTTTAGAGGTTCTTCCCAGAACACAGGTGGCTGGCATACGCCCATGAGAATCAGAGTCCAAGACTAGGAAACTGACTGCTATGAATATATCTCAGAAAGATATATTCACCAAATAGAGCTTCAGCTTAAAGCTTCAGCCTCATGCTAGGAGAAGATAGCACGGTGGGTAACTTGAGTCGGAGACTCAAGTCTCGTGTTTAGAACACGGAAAACTCAAAGAGAGTTTTTGTGGGAGAGATGACATGAATATGCCATTTGTCTCTTTAGACTAGTAGATTTTGAATTCAGTTTAGGTAACTTGTTAAGGTTGAGAGGGCAGGTCTTTATATAGAGAGGAGAGCCTATGGAAATTTGAATTTCTATCCGTTAGACACATAAATCTAGTCGTTAGATTCATGGATTATATTGTCCAATCGTAGCGCATGCCTTAGGTCTCCTTTCTGCTCTGCCCATCGTTAGTGTACTATACACTAACTTTATGTGAGACTCCTTTGCAGCCCGAGCAACCCAGTTTGGATAACCTCGTACTAATTTAGGCATTTATAAATGTCTGATTCTGACTGAGGCTTCTTATACTGACTTCTGAGAGTCAGTGCAACTTAGCCCTCATAGTGACTTCCCACGACCAGTACGGTAAATCCTCATACTGACTTTCCCTAGTCAGTATGGGAAACACCCTCATATTGATTTCTCCAGATCAGTATAGAAATCCCGTAAACTAACTTCTCCTTAGTAAGTTTTGTAGGATTCGAGTCTACAATAGACAACGCGAATATCAACTTTAACTTGCCAAGAATCGTTCTTAGGATATCGAAAATAAATATAAATTAAATAAATCAGGCAAACCTAAGCATGCTCTTACAAAATTAATTGCAATAGATGGATCTTAGAATACCTCAACTCTTGCGGATTGAATACGGCGGTAGATTGTTGATGGTGTTCCTACAGATCTGATCTTCTGATTTGTTCCCTTGCTCGATCCGGAAATCTGGTGAGAATACGCTACTGCGTCTACAGCCGCCCACTCTCTCTCACTCTCTCTAGGGTTTCTGATTTGAAACTTCAAAACTTATGTGGGAAATGAGAGATTTATCTATTTATATAGATCTAGAGAATGGGCTATTAGGGTTTAATAAACCCTAATGGGCTCTGAGCAATGTTGGGTCAGACCACGGATCAAATGCAAATAATAAATAATGTGTTTGTTCGCATCGTATGATCTTCCTATCGACGAGATAACTGGATGTGTTTGTTCGCATCGTATGATTGCTAATTCAGACAGGAGTTGTTTATTGCAAGTCATTAATGATTACTAGTATATCAAACATAACGTTTCCCAATATACCAATCATAATGCTTTTATGTATACAATTCCAACAATCTCCCACTTATACTCAAAGCATTATACCATTACTTTCCAGAGTATAACATTTGTCTATTCTAATCTAGCTATTACATTTGGTCACCAGGTGGCCGGCATCTACCTTAGTCCTAGGCTACGAATGTGACCCTCGTATGCCTTCTGTGGTAAGCCCTTTGTAAATAGATCTGCTAGATTATCCTTCGTGACAATCTTCTCTATTAGCACATCGCCCCTCGCTATGATTTCTTGTATGATGTGGTACTTTCTCTCTATGTGCTTTGACGCCTTGTGAGTTCTTGGTTCCTTAGAGTTTGCTACTGCACTAGCATTATCACAATATATCGTGATAGTCTTGGGCAAACTCAGAACAATATCTAACTCTTGGAGGTAGTTTCGGAGTCATACTTCTTCTTTAGAAGCCTCTGAAGTTGCCACATACTCATCTTCCATGGTGGAGTCCACGATACATTTCTATTTCGCACTCCTCCATGATACAGCTCCACCTCCCAAGGTGAACACATAGCCCGAGGTCGATCTCTTCTCATCCTGATCCGTCTGGAAATCTGAATCCGTATAACCCACAGGGCACAAATTCTCACAATGATAAACAAGACAATAGTCTCCAGTTCTTTTCAGATACTTAAGAATATGTTTGACAGCAGTCCAGTGCGCCTGTCCAGGTTAGACTGATATCTGGCCACCATGCCCACGACATAATAGATATCTGACCTCGTACATAGCATCGCATACATGAGACATCCCACTGCCAAAGCATATGGTACTTTAGCCATCTCATCCTTCTCCTCTTTTGTTGCAGGGCATTGTGTCTTAGACAGAGGAACACCATTTCTGAAAGGTAGCAATCCTTTCTTGGCGTTTTGCATGCTAAAATGGGCAATTACAGTATCAATATAAGCGCCTAAGATAAGCTTAACATCCTGTTCTTGCGATCACGCAAATCCCAAGGATGTATCCAGCGTCTCCTAGGTCCTTCATTTGAAACTGTTCGGATAACCATCCTTTTATGTTTGACAACACCTTCACATCGTTGCCGAATAGAAGAATGTCATCTACATAAAGTGCAAGGAATACCACACTTCTGTTGACGCATAATCGGTGCACACAACTTTCGGTTTCGTACTATGAAAATCCATAGGATTTAATCACATTATCGAAACATTTGTTCCATGACCGTGAAGCTTGTTTAAGTCCATACAAGGACTTCATTAGCTTCCAGACAAGATGCTCTTCACCATCCTTCACATAACCCTCTGGCTGTTGCATATAGATGTCACGACCTTCCTCAAGGTACCCGTTTAAAAACGCGGTTTTGACATCCATCTGCCATATCTCTAGGTCCATATGTGCTGCTATGGATAGAAGAATTCGAATGGATTTGAGCATGGCTACTGGTGAGAAGGTCTTGTCATAGTCAATGCCCTCCTTTTGACTATAACCCTTCGCCACCAACCTGGCTTTAAAAGCCATTATTTCTCCTTTCGAACCTTTCTTCTGTTTGTATACCCATTTGCAACCTATGGCCCGAAAGCCATCTGGTAGCGCAGACTTCTGGTACACATCCATAGCGGTAATTGATTCAATTTCTGAATCTATGGCTTTATGCTATTTTTTGCATCTTTGTCATTTATTGCTTTGTCGTATGTCCATGGGTCGATATCATCTAGTCCATCTTTCGGGATCAAGTCCGAAGACTCTCCCACGAACATATACGGCTCGCGGTGAAGTTACTTGTGGCTCAAAGCCTTGCACTGGCGACCGTGCAGTTGGTTCCATACCTTCGAGAGGTACACTCAATCTGCCACGGGGTTTTCCCAAGGGAAATGCATCATCCTCTCCAATTTCTTAGAGAATGATATCACTTTTGGATTTGTGGTTTTTCAAAAAACTCATCCTCCAAGAATCTCGCGTTGGTGTTAACAACGATCTTCTGATCCTCAGGGTAGTAGAAATAATCGCCTTTCGTTTGTCTGGGTATCCCACGAACAGCATTAGCTTGGACCTACCTTCTAACTTATCAGGTTCCTTTGACAAAAGATATGCCGGACAACCCCACACTCTTATCTTTGACACACTGGGCTTTTGCCCATGCCAGAGTTCCGAGGGTGTTTTAGGAACTGACTTAGAAAGTACCAGGTTCAGCAGGTACGCCGCTATTAGTAATGCGTGGCCCCAAAACAAAACAGGCAAGTTCGCATAACTCATCATGGATCTAACCATTTCAAGAAGAGTCTTATTTCTTCTTTTCGCCACACCATTCTGCTGAGGAGTGCCCAGTGCGGTCCATTGGGATGTAATCCCATGCTCTGACAAAAACTGCAAGAACTCGTCACTGAGATACTCACCACCACGATCAGATTGTAATGACTTGATGGTCTTGCTTAACTTCTTCTCTACTTCTGCTTTGAATTCCTTGAATTTCTCAAAGTATTCAGACTTATAGTGAAGTAAGTAAACATACCTGTATCTCGAATAATCGTCAATAAAAGTGACGAAATACTTAAATCCTCCACGAGCTTGCGCAGACATCGGTCCACATAAGTCAGAGTGGATCAATTCCAACACATCACTTGCTCGAGACTGACTTGCCTTGAAAGGCTTGGCCGTTTTCTTTCCCTCTATACAGGATTCACAAACTCGATGTGGAACTACCTGGATTGAATCCAACGTTCCATCATCCACGAGTCTCTTGATCCTCTTTATATTGATGTAACCCAGTCTTAGATGCCATAGATATGTAAGATCCTCATCAGAAGATGAAAACGTTCTCTTCTTATGATTAAATGAGTTATATGTAGCATACACGGAAGATTCATGCAAACAAGTTATGATATAAAGAGAGTCTTTCTGTATCCAACGACAGATGACACCGTTATTACCATTGATAGTAACATGACTATAAAAAATAACTGAAAATCCATCATTTATTAAACAGGAAACAGAAATGAGGTTACGCCAAAATTCCGGCACATACAAAACATCTCTTAAAATCAAAACATTGTCTTGAAAGCATAATGTAACATCTCCAACTGCTACTGCAGACACACGAGCAGCATTACCCATGGAGATCGTCACCTCGTCATCATTCAGCTGCATTGTCGGCCTGAATCCCTGCAAAGTGTAACAAACATGATCAGTAGCTCCAGTATCCACTACCCACGAATGGGTAGAAACAGATGCTAAACATGTTTCCATTACAAATGCTAATGACGTACCTTGTCCAACCCGCTTGGTCAGACAATCCTTCTTCCAGTGACCAGTTTTTCCACAACGGAAACACTTGCCCTTCTTCCTCGGTGTCACAATATTCTTTTTCCTAGAACTTTTGCTTCCAGGGGCTGTCTTCTTGAATTTCTTTCCAATCACCCCTTTAGCACCTTTCGATGAAGCAGGGCGACTACCGTAAGAAACCAAGACTGCCTTTTTAGGTTGCATGACTGATTCAGCTGCCAAGAGGTAACTAAGTAATTCATTAAGAGTGTACTCCTTTTTACTCATGACAACATTTAGTCTAAAGTTCTCAAAAGATTTCGGAAGTGAGTTTAGTATGATATCGACCTGGGCTTCCCCGACAATACCTCCTCCATGCAACGTCAGTTCATCCATGAGGTGAGTCATGGAAACAATGTGCTCCCTCACTGAGCTACCATCAGTCATTTTACAACTCACGATTCCTCTCATGAGCTTAAATCTGACAGCTCTATCTGATTCCCCATAAGTAACTATGAGACTATCCATAATCTGAGCTGTTTTGTCATAGTGTTGATGTTGTTGCTGGAGCACCTTAGACATAGTGGTCATCATGTAGCACTTGACTACATTATTAGACTTGACCCACTTGTCATAGAAGTTCCACTCCACATCAGTTGACTCAGCAGTGGGGACAGCTAGACACGGAGTGTTAAGAACATATTGATGTTCCTCTGCAACAAGGATATAATCCAAGTTGCGCTTCCATTCCAGGAAATTCGGACCAGTTAATTGATTTTGTGCCAATATATTGATGACATTATTCATAGACATATCTGAAAACAATAATTGATTAAAGTAAGAACATACATGCAGAACATTCAAACAAATACGCATTGTAACCTTTTGATAAACCAATACAATTGTTTCCCCCAATTATCTACTTCTAATAAGAGACCGCATTGTGGAGGTCTTATTGATTTTAATTAAAAAATCTTGCTTAGTCTTTTTCTTCCAAAAGGTTCTTATGCTCACATATTATTTTATGATCCATAAATTATATCACATCTAAAATTCCCTCATATTTCTCAACATAATTCTAGAATTTATAAACATAATTTATTACATAAAAGAAATCACATAAAGCATGCTTTGAACAGTAAATAATAAAGCAGTAACATGCTTCCCTATTATATACAACATGCTTTAAAAATAAATAATAAAAGAAGTAGCATGCTTTCCTATTATTTACTAGTGCGCACATAATAAATCACATCATACGAGAATATAATAAATAAAATGAAAATTCTTGTGGACCCTTGATTCAATTACATGGGAAATAAAAAACTATACCTATCTATTACAAGGTTTTAATTTTAATACAGATCTTCAAACTGGGCTCCCACTCTTTAACTAGAAATCCGATTTTCGGGCTGGAATAAAAAACAGGGTTATTGGGCTAGGAATTAAGGTTTCAGGCCCATAGGATTGTAAAAACCCTAATTTTAGCAAAAACCCTAGTTTCAGCAAATCGGGCGCCTCTGGGTCCCCGCCCAGCCCAGATCTGAAACCCTAGCTGAGAACTAGGGTTCCAGCCGCCACCCCTTTGAACCCAAACCGCCGCCACCTTGTCTAGCCCAAAACCTAGCCGCACCGCCACCTACTACATCCCTTGCCGCAGGTCGTTGCGCCACCACCGACCTGCCAGCCCCGTACACGGAGTCACCACCGGCCCTGCGGCCTCACCGCTGCCCTGCTGTGCCCCACCCAAGGGCACGCTTGCTGCTGCCGTAGCCATCTACGCGCGACTGCCATTGTCGCAGCTTGCTGCAAATCCAGCATCGCATGTCTACTATTCCGGCGTTGCCTCCCACTCGCAGTGCTGCAACGATCCGCACCGGTCAGCACCGACGTGATGGGTTTTGTATACTGAAAGCATTTATTATAATGAGTATACAACGGTTTATTTCTCCTATCTGTTAACAATCTTACATGTATATAACAATGGTTTCCTCTTGTCTCACCGATAGGGACGATCATACGGCGTGTTGTAGATTGTAGAAGAGAGTATGATCACTTGACCTAGTGAGACATAAACCTGATCACAGCCGAGACACCGTATGAGGATACGTCTATCCGGATGGCTGCGGCATTGTCGGAATAAGTAGTCTGTCTTGATTACTTGACATGCTGGTACGCAGGGGTGGCATATTGATGGACTGCAGTAAGAAGTATTCGTCTGTCTGACATCAGCGAATACAAGATATCGTTATATTGATTGAGTCCAAACCCTAACGAAGGTTCAGGGATTTGCACGAGTTGACTGTTGCTTTGACTTGCCATGGTGGAGAGCAGTTCGTGTAGTACTGCCTAAGACTGGGGTTAGGTAACCATATCAGGAGTAATAGGATGGGGACATTCTCGGAGGAGCTCAATAACATTCATCGTGCCAAAGTCCTGCAGGCTGATTAAGTTTAGGCACGAGTGATAAGGTTTGAGTGGTACTACTCAGGAATTATAAGATATTAATTAATTGTAGTTAGAGCTTGTCAGAGGCTCCGATTAATTAATGAATGTCCGGTAACCTTAAATATGGGGATTCTCAATTAATGCAGCCCGTTCTCATAACGTGGTAATAAAGGGGTAGGTCAGTATTAATTTTGTGGTGAAAAAGAATTAATATTAATTAATTAATTGTGTCCTGGGTCGTGGACATGGGAATTAATTAATTATAGGCCCACTTTATTATTTGCATTAGGTCCCAGGACTGGCCTAATTAAATATGCTGAAAAAAGGCCCAGTAGCCCATTAGGGATAAAACCCTGGGTCTATAAATAGACCACTCTCTATTGGAAACCCTAGCCACTTGTGTGATCATTCAAATCAGTCAAAACCCTAGAGTAGAGAGAGAGGTGGGTGGCGCCTGTAGAGGGGAGAAGAAAGGTTTTTTCTGCTCCGGCCTACAACACAGATCTGTGGAATCCTCACCTGTAGTAGATCTGAGCAACATTGGGACACAGCCCTGAAGATTTAATCTGGAGAACAGATTTCTCTTTTCTTCTCTTTATTTTTGATTTTAATCTGGAAATTAGATATCTAATTTCTGTTTCCCTAGATCAAATCGAATCGCGTGGTTGGGTTAGAATTGGATATTCAAATGCGAAAGATCGGATCAGACTTTACGGAATAACGGTAATTCCTCAATCCACAATTCTGAATATTAAATTCATAGGAGTACGCTAGGTTTTATTGTGAATTTTGATTGTGCACAATATCCATAAATCGGTCCGGTTCAATTGGTTTTTGTGATTCGGATCACTGGAAAACCCTTCAATTGGTATCAGAGCCAGGTTCTTGATTTATGGCTCTTTTGTGTATAGTTAAATTCGATATGCATATATGGATTTATTTGTTTTGTGGATGGTTTTTTGTTCCTCGTGGCAACCCGTGTAATTTAGCCCGCGGTGGTTTATCCGTGTAGGGCTGAATTAATTTTGTAAAATCAAGAGAAAATTCGTGATTAGTGTAGATTTGAAAATTTGTAATAGAATAGATTATTCTGTAATTTTTTATTTTCAAATTTGTAATTCAACGGGTCGAGGACAAAGAACGAAGACAGAGCCGGCAATGAGCAGCGCACGGCGGCGGGGCAAGGCAGCGCGTGTGTGGCCTTGCACGGCGCGGGCGACGGCGCGCAGCAGCGCACGTTGTGGGTGACCGGGCGGCGGGCGGACGGCAGCAACGCCGGACCGCCGCCGCGCAAAGCGCCGCGCGCGCAATGGTGCTAGCGGCGGCTCTGTTGTCGTCGGCGGCTGCTGTCCCATCGCGGTGGCTAGTGTTTTGGTGGTGTGTACAATCCTGTGTAAACCCTAGGGTTTGCATTAGGGTTAGGGCAAATCATCAGATCACAAAGGCTTAAATCTCAAAAGATTTGGTGGATAAAGATTTGGAGGCCCTAGAAGATTTGAGAAGATTTGGATTTATCCAAATAGATTCAAAAATTCAAATTGTAATAGATAGGAATTATTTTTCCTATTTTGTGGGGCCACGAGGAATTTTTGTTTGCCTTAATTGTCCTCGTATGATATATGTTTTATTTATGTGCGCAATTAAGCATGTGTAGATAATAGGAAAAGCATGATTTATCGCTTTTATTATTTACAGCTTTCCAAGCATGCTTATGTCATTAATTTTTTTTGTTGGATTATATTTTTGGAATTTTTAGGCTTGTTTAATTACATGCAAAAATTTGGAAAATATAATAACAAAGAAATTATATGTGCGCATATAAGAAACCTTTTAAAAGAAAAATACTGAGCAATTTTTCAATTAAAATAAATAGACCTCCACAAAGCGGTCCTAGGCTGTAAGTGTATCTCTCGTTCTAGTAAACGTCTACGAGTGTAGCTTGCTAGTTCCTAGAGGTGCATGGGTACGGTTGTTGGGATTTCTAGACAAACAATTTAAATCATGTGAATAGTGGGAGGGTTTTGCGTAAACTTCTACGAGTGTAGCTCGCGTAGATCTCTTTCACAAGTATTCTAGGATTGATTTAAATTATAAATAACAAAAGCTTTAAGGGCTGTGCGGTATGGTTACGTGCCATGCTAAACTGTCTCTTTTGGCTGGAGTTAAATTTGTTGTTAATGGCTTAGAAGCATCTTAGTATAAAATGCAAGAATTGCATCCCTGTTCTTGAGAGATGGTTTGGTCTAAGGTTTTCACTAATTATTAATTTCTAGTGTCAAAAGGTTCTTGACATGGTAGTGAAATTAAATGAATTGGGGCTTAAAACCCGCAGTTCTGGTCGAGGGTGACATCGTAAACGTCTACGAGTGTAGCTTGCGGTGGGAACTCTTGGGCAATTAGTGGAAAACATTTGTATTTGATTTATTAAAAGGTTTTCAATGCATTTGTTTTCAAAGTTCTACATGTATGTTCTTATTTAAGATTCTGTATTGTTTCAGATATGTTTATGTCTAATGTCATCAATATTCTCGCACAAAATACTCTAACTGGTCCAAACTTCCTGGAATGGAAATGCAATCTCGAATACCTCCTGATTGTAGAAGAACATATGTTCGTTCTGCAAGTACTTCGTCCCGAAGTGCCAACTGCTGAATCCAGTCAAATGGATATAGACTTTTATAACAAATGGGAGCAATCGAACAATGTAGCCAAGTGCTACATGATGACCACTATGTCGAAAGTCTTACAGCAGCAGCATCAACAACATAGGGATGCCAATGACATCATGACGAGTCTGTAGGCGACCTATGGGGAAACTGATAGAGCCGTCAGATTCAATCTCATGAGAGAAATCGTGAGTAAGAAAATGACTGATGGCACCTCAGTGAGAGAGCACGTAGTTACCATGACTCATCTCATGGATGAACTGATTGTGCATGGTTAAGGTATCGACGCTGAAACTAAAGTCGATATCATACTGAATTCTCTACCCAAGTCCTTTGAGAGTTTTAGGCTGAATGTTGTCATTAACAAGAAAGAGTATACTCCATTGGCAATGATAACTGAATCCGAGTTGATGAGTGCTTCAATTCAAGAGCCCAAAGAAGAGGATATGAGAGTTGCTACAGCTTTGGAGAGTCATGTTGAAGACAATGAAGAATTAGAGGATCCAAATACACTCACTATCATTACTGTTGGGAAAATTGTCAGTTTCCCTTCCCCAATTGATAGCTTAGATCTTAGATTTGGTGTTTAAGTGTTTTGGTGCATCAAATCCTAAGTCCAACCAGCGTCAGTTTGTCTCTAGAATAGCTCTAGTTCTCAAATGTAAAGTCCTGTTTAGGTCTTTTGAGTTGTAAGTCGTAGCTGATCAAGACTCATGCTGGCTACTGTTCACCAGCATGAGATGTGCTTACCAGTTGAGAGAAGTCTCACCAGCAAGCGGCTGACAAAGACTCATGCTGACACTGTTCATCAGCATGGAGTAGAGCTATTGACTGGTTACTGTTCACCAGTTGGGAAGGTTTTCACCAGCAGGAGGCTGAGAAATCTTACCAGCAGAATATGTGTTCTGGCTGACACTATTCACCAGCGGTGAAGCCACCAGTCACGGGAGATTCCAAGAGATAACATCAGACGAATTGGTAGACTTAGATTGTGCCAGCGTAAGTCACCAGCAGAGACTGCCAGCACAAGATCACCTGTATGATCTACCAGTCGGAGGTTATCAGCAAAATTGAAGATTCGCTCTCCCGAAGACTTAGAGACAAAAAGAAGATTCGTCTGAGGAATTAACTGACAGAGTATGACTTTAAGGGAGGATACCTTAAAGTCTATCAGTTCAAGACAACCAGTTCCGATCCCTCGTACTGACGAATAGTGCCGTTCTGACATAAAGAGATCTATGTCAGATAAAGTGGACAAAAGCATGGCGCTTTCCTGAAATTCCTACCTGCCGCCCTCAGAAGGACATGCGAGGACAGAGACTTTTCCGGATGTGTCCAAACGGCTAGTAGATTTGAATGGGATCCCTCGTCTATAAATACCTGGGATCCATCAACATTCAATACTCTCCACCAACCGAAAGACTGAAATTTAATACGCTCAAGCAAGTTAAAGCATACAACTTTCGAGGCTTTTCTTAAAAGCTCTTCCGTGTGTCGATTATTCGAACACGAGACTCCAAGCTTCCAGCTTGTGAGTTATTGATCTCTTCGGTGCTCTTTCTCTTTCTGAGGAAGTTCACAGCAGTTCTAGAGCCAGCCAGCTCTTGAGCTATTACGGGCAGCTTGCCGTATAAAGGAGTCACGTTCTTGGGAGAACTCAACACCCAACCAGTCAGAGGAGGAGGTTGAAGTGACGTGCTCGCACTCCATCCATCTGACGAGAGCTGAAGAAGGACAAGGACCGGGAGCGGTTGATCCAGTGGACTGGTAGACGGGGCATCTACCAGCTGGAGATAGATCGTAGGATACTTTGTACCTGATTGCTCTTATAGTGAATTTCCAGTGAGTCGACTGGAGAGTGGACGTAGATCAGTTGATCGAACCACTATAAAAATCCTTTGTCTTTTATCAGCTTTCTGCATTTCATACTGATTTGAAACCCAGCACCCAAGTGCTGGTGTATATCTGAAAACTGATATAACTGTGCAAACACGACTTAAAAATATTCTAAGTGTTGAGCTACCAGCTGACCAGCCAGTTGCCAGTCAGCTGAGTACTCACTGCCAGTTGACTTACCAGCTGACAAGGTCCCAGTCAGCTGAGTAACCAGCAGAGCGTAAGAAACGAACAAACACTTTTTCCGCTGCCAAGTTAACATTCTGATAAACCGGGACCAACAAGTGGTATCAGAGCGGATGGTTCTTACAGACCGTTCGTATCTGAGTCGCTTAGGACCGTGATCCGCGTTTCCTTGCGCTCTCTTTTTGTTTGTCTATCTGATTAGCTCAGGTACATCATGATGAATAATCCGAAGCTACTTGACTACGGGACTGTGAAGCATGATATATGGCGAAAGAGGTCGCTCATCTCTCTAAAGAGCATTCATCCTGAGATGAAAGATGTGCTGGAAACAGGGCCGATTGAGATCACCAAGATTCAGCACCAGCTAGGAGATCGTCCAGCTGCTGTGATCCCAAAGCCCCAAGACGAATGGACTGCTGAGGATAGGAAGCGGAATCAGTTGGATTCCATTGCTCACGAGCTGATCCTGACTTCTCTTCCAAAGTCGCTGATGGAGGAAGCCCTCCAGTTTGATAATGCCAAGGGAGTATGGGATTATCTTGATAGTCTATGTCAAGAAACTGACCAAATGAAACGTAATAAATTGCAGGTGGCAGTTGACAAATATGAATCCTTCCAGATGCTGACCGGAGAAACCATCAAGGAGATGTTGGCAAGGTTCAATGCCATTGTCAGCGAGCTGAAGTCTCTGGACAGGGTGTATTCAAATGAAGATCTTAATTCCAAGATCCTGTCCAAAATGCCTAAGGAGGATTGGTTTGTGAAAACCACCGCACTGAAGGAGAAAGATTTATCTAAAATGACTCCTAAAGAAGTTTTTGCTCAGTTGCAGGCACACGAATGGGATATCCAGATGGTGAATAAGAATGAGGCCATCAGGAATGTTGGATCCCCCAGCATTAAAGCTCAGGACGAAGCCTATTTCGTCAAGAGGAGTGCCAATTGGAAGCACAAGAAGCCATTCCATGCTGAGAAGCCGGTTGGGCAGCACATCCAGCCGAAGGAGATCCAGTCCGCATCGGGATCTCACTCCAAAGGAGGCGAGAGCTCAGTCGCAGAACTTGAGCAGCAGATGAAGAGACTGGCTGTCCTTCTTGAAAAAGCCAAGTCAAAATAGGAAGTTTCTGCTGGCTCAACTGACGGGAAATTCGTCAAAAGAGCTCCTCGCGCTTGCTATCAGTGCCAATCCCCTGATCACTTAAAGTTTGAATGTCCACAGGTGGACAAAACTGAGAGGGAAAGGCTGAAGAAGCTCTTTGAAGAGCGTGCTTCCAAAGCTGCTGCCAAAGCCATGCTGACCAGGACTGAGGTGCCTGACATACCCGATCATGATGATGGGGAGTTTGAGTCAGATGGAGAGTCAGAAGAAGAAGCTCTCCTGGCATTTATGGCAGCTCTCGGAGAAGAGCCAGCTGAAGGAAGTGCTGACTGTGAAGAGGCACTTGCAGCTGACGATGAGGTACAATCAGTTCCTCAATTGCATATCATGCCAGTACAAATCATAGACGATTCTGAGTCGCATTGCTCCGACTCAGAAGACGTCACTTTAGATGTTCTTCAGCGTGAATTTTTAAAATTTTATGAAATGAAAAATGTTTTGGCTGGTGAAAATGCTTCGCTGAAAGGTCAAATTACTGTTTTGACCAGTGAGATTGAAAAATCGAGGTCCATCAGTGAAGAACTAGCAAATTTGAAAAAGACTCATTTTGAGCTGCTCCAAAATTTTCAAATTACAAAAACTGAGCGAGATAATTTTCACAATCTCGTTCTGGAGCAAGAAAATCGAATCAATTTTCTAAATAAAGGCTCAAAAGACTTAGAAGCAGCTCTAAGTCATTGGAGAAAACCTTCTGATAAGTCCGGGTTGGGATTTACAAAAGATTTGAGCATAAATCAACCCGAACAAATCAGTACTCATAAGGGTAAGGGCAAACTGGTAAATGCATCAGCACCAGCTGGTAATACCAGTCAGTCCCGAATGGCTGATCAGCATAGGAACCATAAGTCCAGATACATAGGTGAGTCATCACGACAAAATCCTCAACTGGCAAGATCTTCTGCTGACAGGACGCCAGCACACCCGAAGAAGCTGACTAAGCCAAATAATTCCAAGGCAAGGAAGTCAGCACCAGCTGCCAGTGGAATCCGACAGCCAGCACCAGCTGTCCAGAGATTCCACGCCCAACCTTACAAGTATGCTAGTTGCCAGCATGCTTACAAGGGGTCCAAATCTCAGCGGCATACTGAGAGAAGGACATTTCCTGATAGGAGGAATACCTATCGGAGGCCTGAGCCCAATCAAAACCTTTTCTCAAGGGCTGGGAAGGCTAATCATTGTGGTCCACAATTTCGGAGACCACAAAGGCATCACAATCAGCCGGAAAAACATTTCCGAGGTTCTCAGCGGAAGAATACTTCCAATGGAGCTACACACACAGCCACACCTTCCAAAAACCAATCCATGCATTATTTTAGAAGGAAGGGAAAGGCCACAGGTGATGTCAGCAAGGGTAACACCAAGCTGAAGATCACACAAGTCTGGATTCTGAAAGGAATGATCCAGAGATCTAACCCTGCAGGACCCGCTGATGATCGGGGACCTAAATGATTCTATTTTTCTTGCAGGAACTAGGTCATGCAAGTCAGCTTCAGAGGTCGAGCGAGTGGATCATTGATAGTGGTTGCTCCGCTCATATGACTGGTGAGGAGTTCCTGTTCTCAGAGCTCACCAAGGTCAGAGGACCTCCAGTTATTTTTGGTGATAACTCCAAGGGCAGAGTTATCAGCAAGGGATGCATAGAAAAGGATGATGTCCGAATTGTGAACGTATCCCTTGTTACCAACCTGAAGCACAACCTCCTGAGCATCAGTCAGCTGTGCGACAATGGTTATACCATTGTGTTTGACAAGTCAGGGTGCCAGATCAAGAATGAAGATTCTGGTGAGACCAAGCTGAGAGGTGTCAGGAAAGGAGGCCTTTATGTCGTTGACTGGCAGAGCGGGAAGACTGATACATGCTTTGTTGCCACCAGTTCCATGGAGACTAACTGGCTGTGGCACAAAAGGTTAAGTCATTTGAATTTCAAAACTATTAACTATCTAACCAAGCATGATCTTGTAGATGGTCTTCCCAAGGGCGGGTTCAAGAAGGAAGGAATTTGCAAGGCATGCCAGCAAGGCAAGCAAACCAAGAAGTCCTTCAAGAACCAGTCGCCAGTCCACCCCAGTACCAGTCAGGTACTTGAGCTGTTACATATGGACCTGTTTGGACCAGTAACGCCGCAAACCATTGGAGGAAGACGATATTCGCTGGTGGTAGTCGATGACTACTCGCGCTATACATGGGTAAAGCTTCTCAGATCCAAGGATGAAGGGAAGGTGATTCTTCCAGAATTGATCATCCAAGCTCAGAAACAGAGAGAAGCCGTGGTGAAGCGAATTCGTTCAGACAATGGGACTGAATTCTGCAATGGTCCACTGATGGATTTTTGCGCGGAGGCCGGGATCAATCATGAGAGATCTACTCCAAGACAACCGCAGCAGAATGGACTGGCAGAACGTAGGAACAGGACGCTGAAAGAAGCAGTCCGATCCATGCTGGCTGAGTCCGGTTTGGGACAGAGTTTCTGGGGAGAGGCGTTGGTGACTGCCTGCTATACTCAGAATAGAAGCGGGATCAACGACAGACTCCAGAAAACTCCCTACGAAGTGTACTTTGGTCGTAAGCCTTCTATAGCTCATCTTCGTGCATTCGGTTCACCATGTTATATCCATAATAATGGGAAGTCGAACTTAAATGCTTTCTCGCCTAAAGCTGATGAGGGTGTGTTCGTCGGATATGGACATCCCTCTCACAAGGGCTACAGGGTATTTAACAAGACTACCCAGCTTGTGGAAATAACATGCAATGTTGTTTTTTATGAAGCTACTTTAGTGCGCAGGACCTTACGCCAACTGGCTGAAGATGTTCCTGAGGTCGAGGATGTCAACGACCAGTTGGGCAGGAATTCTTCCGATGCTCAACCAACTGGTTCGACTAGACCTATGAATGGATCATCCTCTCAACCAGTTCCCTCAGGTTCCCATCAGCAACCTGAGAGGGTCGGTGATGCAAATGATCTTGCTGAGACCTTACACTCAATCTCTCTGAGTGATCCAAGCAACAATCTAGGGGGAATCCCTACTGGCCTTTTTGAAGAGGAAGGCAATGATGGACCAGCTGGAGTGGACGTTCCAGCTGATGCTGACAACATTGGTGGAGATTCAGACAACCAGTCAGAAGGTGATGCTGATGAAGTTGTTCCAACTGGTGAAGGTCCAGCACCAGCTGTTGTTGCAGCTCCGACTGGTGGAAATGTGGAAGCACCAGTCGCCAGGACAGATGAACCTATTTCACAGCCGGCACCAGCAGCCGCTGGTCCTCCCAAATGGCTGAGGGATCACCCATCTGATGCTATTCTCGGTGATCCGGAAGGTTCTGTCCAGACTCGACACGGCAGAGCGCTTTTATCTTGTTTTATCTCTCAGATGGAACCTACCTCCATCAAAGATGCGCTCGAATCTGCCGACTGGATCAATGCCATGCACGAAGAGCTTGCGGAGTTCACTCGCAACAACGTTTGGGACTTGGTAGAGAGGCCATCACATCAGTCAGTGATCGGCACCAAGTGGGTTTTCAAGAACAAGCGAGATGAAGATGGCATTGTGGTCCGAAACAAAGCTCGTCTAGTCGCCAAGGGCTATAGACAGTGTGAAGGCATCGATTTTGATGAGACCTTCGCACCAGTTGCCAGGATGGAGGCGATACGGCTGTTTTTGGCTTATGCAGCGTATCACGGCTTCACAGTGTTCCAGATGGACGTGAAGAGCGCCTTCCTGAATGGCGAGCTGAAAGAGGAGGTATATGTCGAGCAACCTCCAGGCTTTGAGATAGGCACCAAGGTATACAAGCTGAGAAAGGCCCTGTATGGATTGAAACAGGCGCCCAGGGCTTGGTATGAAACGCTGTCACAATTCTTAACCAGCAATGGATTTCGGAAAGGGAAGATTGATAGGACTCTCTTTCTTCTCAAAGATGGTAGTGACATGCTGATGGTGCAGATTTATGTCGATGACATTATTTTTGGGTCAAAGAATATAACTCTTTGCGAGAAGTTTTCTCAACTGATGCAGACATCATTTCAGATGAGTATGATGGGCAAGCTGACATACTTTCTAGGACTGCAAGTCCAGCAGTCAGCAGATGGCATTTTCATTAGTCAGCGGAAGTATGCCAAAGATCTTATTCAGAAGTATTGCCCCGAGAAAACAAAGACCCTTAGAATACCTATGAGCACCAGCTGTCAGATATTTCTTGATGAGCAAGGAGAATCAGTTGATCCTGCCAGTTTTCGAGGACTTATTGGATCACTTCTCTATCTCACGGCCATCAGACCCGACATTTCTTATTCAGTCGGAGTGTGTGCAAGATTCCAAGCTAATCCTAAGAAGTCACACATGGAAGCTGCCAAGAGGATAGTGAAATATCTGAAGGGGACTGAATCTCTTGGAATATGGTATCCCAGAAATGATGAGCTGACACTCATTGGATATTCAGATTCAGACTTCGCTGGATGCCGTATTGATCGCAAAAGCACCAGTGGTACGTGTCAATTTCTAGGACACAAGCTAATCAGCTGGTTTAGCAAGAAGCAGCACTCAGTTGCTACTTCTACCACTGAGGCTGAGTATGTTGCCGCTGCCAGTTGCTGTGCTCAAATAATTTGGATCAAGCAACAACTGGAGGATTATGAAGTGGACACTGGCTGTGTTCCAATCTATTGCGACAACAACAGCGCTATGTGCATCACGAAGAATCCGGTTCATCACTCCAGAACCAAGCACATAGACATTCGACATCACTTCATTCGTGATCATGTCGAGAAGAAGGATGTCAGCGTCGATTATATCAGAACTGAAGATCAACTGGCTGACATCTTCACCAAGCCACTACCAGAAGCAAGATTTAAGGAGTTGTGCATCAAACTCGGTCTCATGGAGATTGATGCGAGCCTTAATGATGAGGAAGAATGAGTCCAAGCTCTCATTCTGTTCTTGATCCTCTGGTGGATGCTGATTACGACTGAGTCCAAGCTCTTAGTCGTCCACATTCCTCGAATGGTGTTTCCCAACAAGCTCTTAGTCTACTGGCAGATTTTATCCCTCAAATGTCTAAGGAAATGAGTCCCAGCTCTCATTTCATCTTGCCAGCATTTATCATCAGTTGAAGCGAAATTGGGTCCCAGCTCCCAGTTTCAAGTGATGATGAAGAGAAGAGAAGATTATGCGGAATAAAATTAAGTCCCAGCTCTCAATTTTCATTCTTTCAAGTTATCAGCAGACAACTGATGGTACATCCACGACTGGTGAAAATTGAGTCCAAGCTCTCAATTTTTCAATCTAGTTGCCAGCTGATAACTGATGGAAGTTTGCCAGCAGGAAGTACTATCAGCAAGTACTATCAGCAAGGGGTATCAGTTGCTAACTGATGAAGAGGCCAACCAGTTAGGGGGAAGTATGCAACTGGCACGTACTACTGATGACCAGTCATGCCAGCTGTCTCAGAAAAGGCGGGATTGTTCAAATCCATGTAGCGTGTACTGGCTTCAGAACTTAATGCGGCATTTAATGCCACATTTAATGCGCACAGTGGCTGCGCAGTCCGACGTTTGGTTGCCACCAATCACTGAGCGCCACGTCAGCTACACGGCGTAGCCCACGTCAGCACGACCGCGCACGTCGCACAGGGAATCGGGCCTGCTGATGACCGTCGATCCCCGCTTGCTGAGCGTCAATCCTGGTCGTCTGATCTTGCATGGACTTGGGTATAAATACCCGATGCCTTTCGTCGGATTAACCTTTTACGATCCTTCAAATTTCAGAACCCTAAATCTGTTCGTATTTCTTCATCTTCCTTGATATTTTCTGAAGTTATGGCATCATCATCTCAACCTCCAGCTGATAATCCTCCCTCTACATCATCTTCCTCGTCTGGTTCACCAGACCTACCTCTAGCTGAAGCCCATATGCCAACGTATACTGGCATAGTAAAAATCGAAGATATAGATTACACCCTTCCATTCGCTCGACTGGTTCAGTTGAACAAGCCGGCGACCAGGGCTCAACTCTCGAACGCGCAACTCAGGGCGGCGCAAGTTCAGAAAGAGAAAATTCTGAACGAGAAGCTGGCGCGCAAGAATTATGGAGCGGAGCTGATGGAGATGATTGACCGAGAAGAGCTCCGACAATACCTGACGGCGACACCCCAGACCTTCCATCCGCACATGGTAGCTGAGTTTTACGCTCGGGCCGTGATTGCTGACGACAGGAAGTCGTTCACTACATCGGTGTTCGGCCACCTGATCACCGTCACCGCCGAATACCTCGCCAATCTCTTCGGCTTGAGGAATGAAGGAGAGGAAGTAGCCACGTATCATCAGGATGATACGGTGGAGTTCCGAAGGAGATGGGCGCAATGGAAGAGGGCAGAAGTCACCATCTTCCGGACTGGCATGAGGAAGTCCGAAATGGAGGACTACTGGCAGATGGTATGCGACATCGTCGTTCGCATGCTCCAATGTGAGGTCGGTTCGTATGCTGAGCTGAGCCTGCGCAAGTTTTCAGTGATGTGCGCGCTGGTCGATGGAATTGAGGGCAACTGGGCCGAGTTCTTCTTCGGCCGGTTGCTGGAGAATGTAGCCAGGAACGCCAATATTCCGATTGACGGCAGTTTTGCTCACGCCGTATCTTTCGGGCTGAGGATCAGCCATATTTTGGAGATGGAGCTTGGTGATGCTGTTGACCAGGGGGAACAGCTGGTGGGCTCCGATTATATTCCAGCCACCAAGGAGAAGGTGAAGCTGCCCCGCCCTGACTACCATAAGCCGCGAAGGCTGAAGGGAAAGTCAGCAGTGGACCCAGCTGAGGTCGTTTCTGAGGAGGACTCAGAAGACCTGGGAGAGCAAGTGCCAGCTGTGGCTCTTCCACTGACTGAGGAGGCAAGGGCTCGACTGAAGAGGAAGATGGAGATGGAGTCTCTTTTCGAGACCATGGAGGGCGCAGTGGCTGAGGCGACTGGTATCCACCCACGGGACGTACAAATTATACCAGTCACCAAGAAGCCTACCCACAAGAAGCAAAAGATCTCCCAGCACCAGCAGCCACCGTCAGCTGTTGCTTATGACCCCGAGTCTGGGAAGATCTCCATCCCAGTCAAGAAGTCCATTCTGGGACTGACTGAGGAAGAGACGCTGGAGAGGATGACCCGGAAGAGGAAGAGGGTCCAAACCAGAGCTCAGCGGGTGGTTGAGCAGGCGAAGAAGGAGAGAAGTGCCTCCATAGTCAGGAGGAAGCAAGCCAAGGCAAGGCTGAAGGCCTTGGCAGCCCAGCGAAAATTAGAGGCTGAGCTGGCAGCACGCGATGAAGCCTATGCAAAAGTGCAGGCTGAGCATGAGGCCAGGCGCCAGGCAGAGCTGGCTGAGCAACTGAGGCTGGCGACCAGGGGCAAAGGGAAAGCCCATGTAATTCAAAGTGCCAGCCGATCAGCACCAGCACCACCAGGCGAGCTCCTACCTGAAGAAACATTTTAACGCCTGCTGGTGATGGGCGCTGACAAGGATGTACTATCCCTTGTGGATGAGTACCAGCCGGAGGAGGAAGCTGCTGATGTCCCTCCACCCGCGCAAGGGGGTGGTGGCGGTGATGAAGATGTCCCACTGGCCGCGCAAGGGGGTGCCAGTGGAGGAGAAGAAGAGCGGGCGACCACCCCGGTAAAACTGGCGAGCTTCTCGGATGTCATTTCTGAATCCGAGGAGGCAGAGGAGGATGCAGAGGAGATGGCTGAGGAGCCAGAGCAGGAGCCAGCTGAGGAGGTGGTATCTCACTCCACGGTGCAGAGGATGAAGCCAAGGGACTTGTTCCCAGATTTTGAAGATAAGGCTCAAGTTTCTGCCAGTCGCCCCCGATCTACAGATGCTTCGACATCATCTTCTGGGCGACCAGCAGCATCCTCAACACCACCAGCCAAGCGTGCGTGCACTCACAGGCGACAGTACATGCTCTGCATCCACGAGCATCAGCTGATCGATGAGGACGACTTCCAGTCGCTCATCACAGGGGTACATCGGTGGGAGCACCGCGGGGAAATTGCATTTGAAAACTCAAGAGTGCCTGAGCCATCAGCATTCAACATAATCCCGACCAGCGGCCTCCCCCACCAGTCTGTTTACGCCTCCAGAATTTCTGACTGGTGCCTGCCCCTGCAGCCCGTGGAATACTTCAATTCCACTCTCTACGAGTATGCTGCAAACATTACGGCTGAGGTGGAGAATGCCGTCAATGACGAGATGATAGCCAGCTACCGTAGACTCTGGAGAGTGGATCCGGAGCTGTTTCAAGAATTCCAGAGATGGAAAATTTTTGACAGATGCCAGCGCCTGCTGTCTGTGGAAAAGCGGGCGGTTCTATATGCCAGGCTCGGACTAGGATACTGGAGAGCGGAGGAGGAGTGGGCCAATGCTTTCATGGGAACTGACCCTGAATGCCCCCAGCAGCTGTCTACAAGGAGGATCAAGCGCCGCTTGCAGAAAATCGCTGATTTCAGACAACTGACTGGAAGCTCCGGCCTCCCGCCTTTAAAAAAGCACAAGTTACCCTTCCTCCAGTTCCGAGAAACCAGCCGGGGGTACCAGCTGACATACGCGCTTCGTCGCATCAAAGTGCTGGTTACCCTCCCGAGGATCCCTCCCTACCATGCTGTCTTGTTCGACATGGCGGCCACTGCATTGCTGATTGACCATATTGTGGAGGAGGATCCCTCGCGTGGCCTGTGGCTGATCCCTGCCGTCGCTGCTGTCCCAAATGTTGTGGAGCTGGAGCACTTTGACTGGCCAGTGGAGGCAGATTCAGAGCAAGTCCCGCCAGCATCAGCTGAGATGCTGGTGGAGGAGTCAGCCACAGAAGAGGAATCAGCAGCAGCAGCTACAGCAGTACCAGCAGATGCACCAGCAGCCGCTGCAGAGCGAGTCGTAGAGGGGCCAACTGGAGCTGACACTGAGATGGCTGAGGCCTCATCTGATGTGCCCTCTACTTCTCTGGCACTGTCAGCAGAGCCTCTCTCCGAGGTCCATCCACCTGCGCAACTGATTGCTTTGATTGACGCCAGGCTGGACCAGCGTTTTTCCTCCTACCGCTCGGAAATGACGCAACAAATGGAGTCTTTCACCTCTGGGGTGTCCTCTTTTTTGGTGCGGATCCAAGAGGGGGAAAGAGCGCGAGCAATTGCTGACGAGGAAAGGGCTCGGCTTGCTGAAGAAGAACGAAGGCTCGCTGAGCAAGAGCGAAGGATTGCTGCGGAGGAGCGCCGGATTGCAGCTGAGGAGAGATTGAAGCGAGATCAAGACATGGCAGCATTAACTGAGATCCTGAGGTCCTTAACTGGCAAATCTTTTTCACCAGGATCATCTTCTAAGCCATGAGTCTTGTATTTTCCTTTTGCTGTATATTCATGTACTCAGTTAGACTAGTCAGTATTCCTTCCTGTACTTGTAATGATACATCATTAATGGAATGATTGCTGACAAGTTGATGACAATCACTCATTGTCCAACATTGTCTAAGTATTGACTTACCAGCTGAACTTACACATTTTGTGTAATCAGCACCAGCACTCCATTTGATATTTGTTAATTCTAACCTGGCTCAGATTTTTACTTCATAACTTAATCGAGCAATATCTCTCCCAGTTTGAGGGGGAAGATTTTTAGGTTAGAGCTGATGTGAGGAAGTGGTTTCATGGGTTTAGATCTGATAAGTTTATTTTGTAAAACCCTGAAATACTTTGTAACTTTCCTCATCAGCTGAGTGCTCGCTGGTTAGGCTTTGATCGCACCAAAAAGGGGGAAATTGTTGGGAAAATTGTCAGTTTCCCTTCCCCAGTTGATAGCTTAGATCTTAGATTTGGTGTTTAAGTGTTTTGGTGCATC
>JAPKLW010000095.1:891940-976595 GCA_026898455.1 Plectranthus barbatus
AGGTCAGTATTAATTCTGTGGTGAAAAAGAATTAATATTAATTAATTAATTGTGTCCTGGGTTGTGGACATGGGAATTAATTAATTATAGGCACACTTTATTATTTGCATTAGGTCCCAGGACTGGCCCAATGAAATATGCTGAAAAAATGGCCCAATAGCCCATTAGGGATAAAACCCTGGGTCTATAAATAGACCACTCTCTCTTGGAAATCCTAGCCACTTGTGTGATCATTCAAATCAGTCAAAACCCTAGAGTAGAGAGAGAGGTGGGCGGCGCCTGTAGAGGGGAGAAGAAATGTTTTTATGCTCCGGCCTACAACACAGATATGTGGAATCCTCACCAGTAGCAGATCTGAGCAGCATTGGGACACAGCCCTGAAGATCTAATCTGGAGAACAAATTTCTCTTTTCTTCTCTTTATTTTCGATTTTAATCTAGAAATTAGATATCTAATTTTTTGTTTCTGCAGATTAAATCGAATCGCGTGGTTGAATTGGAATTGGATATTCAAACGCAAAAGATCGGATCAGACTCTACGGAATAACGGTAATTCCTCAATCCACAATTCTGAATATTAAATTCATAGGAGTATGCTAGGTTTTATTGTGAATTCTGATTGTACACAATATCCATAAATCGGTCCGGTTCAATTGGTTTTTGTAATTCTGTTCACTGGAAAACCCTTCACGGCACCGCCGCAACCGCGAGGAAGAAGAGAGGGGAAAACGCGAGCTGCTGCTGCCACGAGGGCCGCCGCGCGCAACCTTTGAATTTTTTGCAGAGATTTGCCGCGCATAGCGCGTGGCCACTGCGTGCTGCCATCTCCATCCGCCGGCCACCGCCGCGCGCGGCCTGTGCGCGGCTGCTACTGTCACCGGAACACCACTGTACCGCCTTGTCGTTGCTGCTCTTGTTCTCTCTTTTTTGGTTACAGATTGAATAAAGAATACAACCAAATAGATCTAATCTATGACATGATTTTTTCTATCAATCTAATCGCGATTTTTCTCGCAATTTAAAAACAAAACTAAAATCGGAGAGGGGTCACGAGAACAAAAAAACACCCACGACAAATTTTAAATCCATCCAAGAACATAATTATTTATTTAATCATAATCTATTCAGGATAGAGCCTAAGAACTAGAACCTGGCTCTGATACCAATTGTAGGATTCGAGTCTACAATAGACAACGCGAATTGCCACTTTAACTTGCCAAGGATCGTTCTTAGGATATTGAAAATAAATATAAATTAAATTAATCAGGCGAACCTAAGCATGCTCCTACAAAATTAATTGCAATAGATGGATTCTTGGAATAGCTCAACTCCTGCGGATTAAATACGGCGGTAGATCATTTATGGTGTTCCTACATATCTGATCTTCTTATCTATTCCCTAGGGGCGGCAATCTCCAACCGACACGACAACCCGACACGAACCCAACACGAAAAAATCGGGTTGGGTCAACCCATTGAATTTTTGGGTCAGTTTCAGGTCAACCCGTCCAACCCATTTAATTTTTGGGTTGGATTCGGGTCATTCTCGGGTTGACCCGCGAACCCATTTGACCCACCAATCATATTAATTATTATTATTATTATTTATGAAATATAATTACACAAAAATTTAATAAATAAAATATAGCCTAAAACCAAAATTTTTAAATATTAACACAAATTTTTTATTTTTAAAATAATTATCACAATTTATTAATTTTTAAATTAATTAACATATTTTTTTAATTTTTAAAATAATTAAACAGGTCATTTCGGGTCAGTTTCGGGTCGACCCGAAAATAAACAGGTCGAGTTCGGGTTGAGATTTCTGACCCGCGAAAATATATGGGTCGGGGTCGGGTTGGCGTGTCGCTTGTTATTATCAGGTCACAACCCGACCAGCCAACCCGAACCCGACCTATTTGCCACCCCTACTACCCTTGCTCGATCCGAAAATCTGGTGAGGATACGCTACTGGATCTACAGCCGCCCACTCTCTCTCATTCTCTCTAGGGTTTCTGATTTGAAACTTCAAAACTTATGTGGGAAATGAGAGATTTATCTATTTATATAGATGTGGAGAATGGGCTATTAGGGTTTAATAAGCCATAATGGGCTCTGAGCAATGTTGGGTCAGACCAAGGATCAAATGCATATAATAAAGTGGGCATCCTATTAATTAATTCCATGTTCAACCCAGAACATAATTAATTAATAAACATGAATTCATGCCACTAGAGAATTAATGCTGACCTACCCCTTTATTACCACGTTATTAGGAACGAGTTGCATTGACTTGGTTAATCCTCATATTTAAGGTTTCAGACATTCATTAATTAATTCAGTGTATGACAATTAGTTGTAATTAATTAATCTTCTATTATTCCTGAGTAGTACCACTCAACCCTTATCGTTTATGCTTAAATCAATGATTCAGCCTGCAGGACTTAGCATAACGAAGCTCGTGAGCTTCCTAGGGAATGTCACCATCGTGAAATGGACATGGTTATCTAAATCCAGCCTGAGGAAACCCCACACAAACTGCCATCACCCAAGATGCAGATATATGAGTACATGTAAGACTCTCTACCATAGCAAGTCAAAGTGATAGTCAACCCATGTGTGCCCCTCAGCTTTCAATAGACTTTAGATCCGACCAAGTTACCGAGATCTTTACTCATTCATATGTCAAGTAGAATGGTTCATCTCACTGTTGATCCTATCAATACATTGAGATGTACCGGTCACACAAAGCAGTCAAGATAAACCAGTTATGGACTTGTGTGCCGTAGCCTAAACCGACAGCCAAACCAGAAACTGTCTCAGCTATGATAACTGTTTATATCTGGCTAGGTCGAACGATCTATACGATCTTATATCATCTCTGACACACCGTATGATCTCCCTATCAACGAGATAAGTCGATGTGTTTGTTCGCATCGTATGATTGTTAATTCAGACAAGAGTTGTTTATTGCAAGTCATTAATGATTACCAGTATATCAAACATAACGTTTCCCAATATACCAATCATAATATTTTTATGTATAAAATTCCAACAAGTTTGGGGAAGCCCTCATATTGACTTCTCCTTATCAGTATGGATAGACCTAAAACTGAGTGCTCCAACTCAGTTTTTGATTAAGTCTAGGCGTTAGGATAGTCAGTTCTCGAGCATTCTCCATTGCTCGATCTTCAGCCTAAGTTCTATTACTACTCGATAGATCCTATACAAGGATTATAATTTAGTACTCTAGAAATTGGAAAAACTGACTAAGATGGATTACATTCTTTGACCCACCAAAACATCAAAAGTAAGGAAGGATTTCTCTAACAAAAATCCTAACATCGATCCACACGGAATTTGTGCTTTGTGTGTTTTTATGGATAGAGGGGGCAAGCCTCCAGCCTTTGCCAAGAAAGCGGATCTAGACATTGGTATAACTTCCGAATTTCTTGACTCTGATACTCCTGAAAAACGTGTTGAAATTGATGAATTAGCTTGCTCTATTATTATCCCGAATCTATCAGATAATGTTCTTAGGAAAATAGGAGAAATTAAGACTGCTAAAAAGTTGTGGGTCAAGTTAGAAACCCTGTTTACTGAAACATCCCTACCTAGCAAGATGTACCTCCTAGAAACCTTCTTTAGGTTTAAGCTAGACCTAAATAAAGAAATTGATGAAAACTTAGATATGTTTAATAAGTTGATTCGGGATATAAAGTGACTAGGGATGAACACATAGATGAATATGCATCTATTGCCCTTCTGAATGTCATACCAGACTCATATAATGATGTTAAATCGATTATAAAATATGGCAGGGACTTTGTTACCTTAGAAACTGTAATGTGTGGTGTCAAAAGTAAATAACAGGACCTTAAAAGGGGGTAGAGCTAGAAACATGGGCAATAATAATGAAATTTTGAATGTAAGGGGTAGGTCTAGGAGCATATATGATAAAAATTAGGAGTAATGATTACTCTAGTGTTAAGGAAGGAAAACGACCACAATCTGATAATAGGAATAGGTCAAAATCAAGGTCTAGGGGAAGAAAATGTTACAACTGTGGTGAATATGGGCACTACATTAGGCAGTGCTCTAAACATAAAAGGGAAAGGGGTGAGAGTAGTAACTCTAGTGCTAATACAGCTAAGAGTGACAGTATAGGTGATGTTTACATGGTTACTACTGTTGATTGTTTAAATTCTTTGTCATCTGCCTATGCTTGTATTGATAAATTATGTGTCACTGATTGGATAGTTCGTTCATGTTGCATTTATCACATAACACCTCATAAACAATTTTTTTTCATATTTGAAACCGGTTGAAAAGGGCTATATATTGCTTGCTGATGAGAAGAGGTGTAAAGTAGAAGGAATATGTAACATTAGGTTAAAATTTGTTGATGGATGTACCTATACTTTGAAAAATGTTAGATATGTGCCTAAATTATGCTTTAACTTGTTGTCTTGGTCCTCCTTGAAGGATGATGGGTTAGAAGGTAGGTGGGGTAAGGGAACCATGAAAATTATACATGGTTCACTAGTTATTTTTAAAGCTGAAGAGAAAATAACTTGTATGTGTGCAATATTGAACCTGATTCTTATGTGAATTCTATGAATACCTCTGATTCTGATGGGTCTAAGATGTGGCATAGAAGGTTAGGGCACACGAGTAATAAAGGTCAAGAAATTCTTAAGAAAGATGGTTTGTTTGATTCTGATAATGTGTCTGCACTTCCTTTTTGTGAACATTGCACACACCCCACCTAATTGATGGATTAATATACTGAAAGCATTATGATTGGTATATTATGTACAAGGTCGATTGGTTAATATACTGGGAATCATAAATGTTGTATGTTCATCTCCTGTCTGAATTAACAAACATGTGTCGCAAATGCTCTTATCCTCTTATCTCGTCGATAGGGAGATCATATGGTGCTTAGTAGATGACGGACAATCGTATGGATCATTTGACCTAGCGAGATATAAATAGTTATCACAACTTAGAAAGTTCCAGGATAAACTGTCGATGTAGGTTGCAGCATACGCAGTAATAAGCATCTTGTCTTGGATGGCTTGGTATGCTGGTGTGGGGCACGCATTGATAAGGACCTAAGTTGAGATCGATTCTTTTATCTGACATTAAAATAATCTTGATCTCAATGGATTGATGAGTTCCTAAACCCAAATGAAGGTACATAAGTATATGCAGATTGTGTATTACTTTGAGTTACAGTGAAATGCTCTAGTTGAGATTGTATATTTGTATCTTGGGTGATAGCAGTTTGTATATGATTGTCTGGTACTGGAACTAGGTAACCACATCCAGTATAGGATGGTGACATTCCCTGAGCAGCTCAAAAGGTTCATTATGATAAAGTCCCGCAGGCTGATTAAGTTTAAGCATAAGTGAAAAGGTTTGAGTGGATTGACTCAGAAATATAAGATGTTAATTAATTAAATGGCTTGTCAGAGCTTAAATTAATTAACGAATGTCTATAACCTTAAATGTGGGGATATACCAAGCCCATGCAACCCATACCTCAAAATGTAGTAGCAAATAGGTAGGACAGTATTGATTCTCTGGTGGAATGAATCAATATTAATTAATTAATCATATTCTGGATTGAATATGGGAATTAATTAATTGATAGGCCTTATTTGCTATTTGCATTCTGGTCCCTGGTCTAGCCCATGAAAACTCAGGCCCAATTAAAGTCCAGAATTTCCTATAAATAGACCTCAGGTTCTCTGATCACACCACACCACACCACACTACAAGATCATATATTGCAACACAGCAAACCAATATTTTGGGAGCTGTGGGGATTGACTAGATCTGAGAAACAAGGAGGAAATTCTGGTTCTCAAACAGGCAAGGAATCCGAAGGAAATCTTCACCAGATATTCGGATTAGAGTTGGGATACAGATCAGAAGATCAGATCAGGAGGATCATGTTCTTTCTTCTCTCCCTCTTTGTTTTCGAAAATTATCTTTTAATTTTCAAAGATTTAATTCCATAATATGTTAGGAATAAATCTTGGTGTGTGGGAAAAGGATCGAGGATCAAATCTCTGTGCACTCGTTCTTCATGTTTCTACAATCCTGGTATTCCGCAAAAACCCCCTTTATGCATAATCAATAGGAGCATGCTAGGATTAATCATAGGCATAGCAATTTATTTTTGATACTCCAGTTAACGATCTCGACCAATGGATTAAGTGATTCAGTTCACAAATCCCTTCAACTGGTATTAGAGCCAGGTTCATTAATTGGCTCGGTCAAGAAAAATAATATTGCCTATGATTTGCATGATAATTATTATTGAATGTTTGCATGGATGGGTTTTGGATCGTATGATTGTGTTTTTGTTCCTCGTGGTTCTCGGGTTAATCCGCCCTTTTATAAGGATTCACTTTTCACCCACGAGATAAATTTGTGGTTAGATTTAAATTCCAAATTGTATTAGGATGTTATTTCCCTGTAATTTTCAATTTTAAATTAAATCTGTAAAAACAAAGAACAAAGAACGCGAAGAACACTAAGAACATGAAGAATATGAAGAACGAAGGATTGCACGATGCATCGCGGCGGGGCACGACAATGCCGGCACAAGGGATGTGCACGGCGATTGTGATGCCGCGAGGGCACGTCAGTGGCACACGCAGCGGATGACCGAGGCAGGCTGCAGCCAGCGCAGCGGTGCGCGGCGGAACCCTAGGTTCCGTGCAGCCGCGCACAGTAGGCAACAGCCCACACTCAGGCGCGGCCATGGAGGCGTGGCACGGGATCGGTAGGCGGCGGCGAGGGCTGGGGAGAGCGGGGCAGGCGTGGTCGGCGATCAAAAATGCACGGCAGCGTGTGCGGAGCAGCGGAACCCTAGGTTTCGTGCGTGTGCACATTGGCCATTTTTCTGCGTTGGCACCGGCGGCTCCTCCTCCCTCGTCGGTCAGCAATGTCGTGGCGAGGAGGACGTGGGCTGGGGACGGCTGGTGGCGAGCCAAACCCTAGGGTTTGTGTGCTGCACGTGTGGATCTCGAACCGCTCTTCCTGCGCATCTTCTCCGGCGAGCTGTGGGCGTCCATCGGTGCAGAAGGAGGGCAACGGTCAGCGCAGGCCAGGGCAGCGGCGGTTCGCTGGTGGTAGCCCGTCGGCCCAAGTTCTCGTGGGATATCGGGCTTGCAATGTGTGCACGACCTCCCGCGATTTGGTTAACTGGACCAGTTCTCCAATTTTCTGATGGATCAAATCTTGGAGGCCCAGATTTCAGAAAATAAAGTCAGATCACAGTCTAAGTAGTTAGGGCTGTGCAAAAACCGACCGCCATCCAAAAAACCGACCGAATCAATCAATTTTGGTCGGTTCAGTTCGGTTATATGATGTATTGGTTCGGTTGTCAGTTTTATTTTTTAAAATTGAATAGATTTTAGTCGGTTTTTGGTTTTTAAAAATTTTATTTCAATTAAACCGAACCGACCGATTAATATACATATTGTCAATTTTTTTAAAATTTATTTTTCTATTTTTTATTTGTAAACTATTACTCCTACTTTTTATTTTTCCAATGCCACTCATGTATCTCTCTCTTCATTCAAACACGCCACATTATTGTTGACTGTCTTCCACTTTCTCTTCTACCAACACACAACTCTTCATTCATCTCTCCTTTTTCAAGACCTTCCTCATTCACCAGATTTCTCTCATTGTTATCTCTTCATTTTCTCCCTCAAATCCTCCGACCATAAAAAATTTCACCCTATCCCAACCCCAACAGTCGTCAACCTCTAGTATCGCTCAAACCCTAAGGGAAGCTGGATCCCTTGTTGGCATCGTCTCAGGCGCACTCGAAAAATGGAGACGCAATTCTCATAGAATGGTTGTTTTTCGTGTATTTGGTGCTTGCTGCCATTTTCTTTTTCTCATCCTCTTGGTTCTAATTGATGGCCATATCGAATGATTTTGTTGCTGAACTCCAACACACACAGAAGATGAAGATACTCTAAAACAGGAGTTTATCATGTGCCATGAAATTAAAAGATTTGAAACCAGAGAATTTTTTTTGTTCGGCAGGGAATTCTCAATTTTATAGATTTTTTCGATTACAACCAAACCAAAAAATATCCGACCGAAATTTTTGGTTCGGTGGTCGATCAGTTTCAACATTGTTCGGTTCGGTGTTTGGTCGGATGAAATGTTAGGATCGGTTTATTCGGGTGTAAGAATTTCGGTCGGTTCTCACCCGAACCGACCGAATGCACACCCCTATAAGTAGTGGGAGCCCAAACGAAGATCTATGAAATAATTCTATATTGTAATAGATTAGAATTATTTCTTAATTTCGTATCATGAGGCCACGAGGACATTTTTTATTTGCTTTATTATTTGTCTTCGCATGATATATGTGTTTACATTAATTGCGCAACATATAAGCATGTTGTAGATAATAGGAGCACGTTTAAATGCTTTTATTTACAGCTTTAAAGCATGCTATGTGATTTATTTTATGTAATTAATTATAACTATAAATTCGGGGTTCATGCTTTGCATGATAGAATTTTAGTAATGTTATAATTATGGCTACATAAAATAATCTGTGCAATTGAACCTTATGAATTTAAAATTACTAAGCTAATTATTTAATAAGACCTCCACAAAGCGATCCTTCATTGGAAGTGAGTAATTTATTCGGTAAATGTCTACATGTGTAGCTTACTTAATTTATTATTCATAAGTTCTAATAGATAGGATTTCTTAAAACAAACGTTTAGTTCATGTGAGAAGTGAGAGCTCATACGTAAACGTCTACATGTGTAGCTTGCGTGTGGATTTTTCATAAGTTCTCTAGGGATTGAATTAAATGAGACAACCTTATTTTTAGTGATCAGGTGTATAAATAGATCCTTATATGGGAGGGTTGGCTTTGGTAGTAAGCTAGCTTAGATATTGTTTAAAGTATAACTCATTTGTGATGTCACTGCTCAGTAGGATAATATGGTCTTAAGTTAGTCTCCAATTATTAATTTCATTTGTCTAAGGAACCCTGACATGGATTGGAATTGAAAGATACAGTCTGGTTAAGTGTTTTGTTGTAAACGTCCACATGTGTGGCTTGCAATAGTAATACTTAGGCAAATTGGAGGAAATATTAATATTGTTTTATTATAAGGTTTTAATATTTAATTGTTTCAATTGTTTGCGACTATGTCTTAATTTCTGCTTTAATTTATTATTTTCATACATGTCTTTACCAAATGTGATCAATATCTTAGCACAAAACCAATTAATCAGTCCTAATTTTCAAGAATGGAAACGCCACTTGGATTACATCCTTGTTGCAAAGGAACAAAGGTTTGTCCTTGATAAGCCTCGTCCGGCAGCTCCCACTAATATATCGACTGATGAGGAAAGGAGCTACTATAACAAGTGGCTCAAGTCAAACAATATAGTGAAATGCCATATGATGACTACCATGTTCAAAGTACTTGCACAGAAACATCATTCATATGATAATGCAAGTGACATTATGGATAACCTCACAGTGACCTATGGTGAGTCGGACCGAGCTGTCAGATTCAATCTCATGAGGGAAATCGTGGGAAAAAAGATGTCTGATGGTAGCTCGGTCAGAGAGCATGTGGTCTGCATGACTCATCTCATGGATGAACTCACGCTGCACGGAGGTGGTATCGATGCGAAAGCGCAGGTTGATATCATTCTCCACTCTCTACCAAAGTCTTTAGAGAACTTCAGACTGAATGTTGTCATGAACAAGAAAGAGTACACTCTTAATGAGTTGCTCAATGACTTGATGGCAGCGGAGTCAGTAATGCTTCCAGAAAAGGTTGCTTTGGCTACTTCTGGAAATCGTCCTATTGCGCTGGTTGGCAAGAGGCGCAAAAGAATGTTTATGAAGAAAGCCAAAGGTACAACATCTGTGAAGAAGTCAAAAAGGACACCGGGCGTGCCTGCGAAAAGGGACAAGTGTTTCAGATGTGGCAACGTTGGTCACTGGAAGAAAGATTGTCAAGTCAGGAAGACTAGAAAAGGTGCGTCATGTGCATTTATAATGGAAACATGTTTAGCATCAGTTTCTGCCTATTCTTGGGTAGTGGATACTGGAGCTACTGATCATGTTTGTTATACTTTGCAGGGGTTCAGGCAGACAAGGCAGCTGATGCATGACGAGATTACCATCTCAATGGGCAGCGGAGAGCGAGTCTCAGCAGCAGTCATTGGAGATTTTACTTTATGCTTTGAAAACAATGTTTTGATTTTGAGAGATGTTTTATATGTGCCAGTTTTTCGGCAGAACTTAATTTCAGTTTCCATGTTACTTAACGATGGATTTTCAGTTATTTTTTATAGTGGTATCATTGGGAATAACGGTGTTATCTTTCATGGCAAATTGATTGACTCTCTCTATATCATTGATTGTATGCATAAATATTTCGTGAATTTTGCAAACTCATCCAATAATAATAATCATTTAAAGAGAAAGTTTTCTTCCGATGAGGATCAAACATATCTCTGGCACTTGAGACTAGGTCACATCAATCTAAAGAGGATTAAAAGATTAGCATGTGATGGGCTCTTGGAATCTTTTCAAGTGGTACCGCATCAAGTCTGTGAATCTTGTATAGAGGGAAAGATGACGACCAGGCCTTTTAAGGCAAGTCAGTCTCGAGCAAAGGATGTGTTAGAATTTATCCACTCTGACTTATGTGGACCAATGTCCACGCAAGCTCATGGAGGTTATGAGTACTTTGTCACATTTATTAATGATTAATCAAGATTTGGATATGTCTATTTGCTTCGCTACAAGTCTGAATGCTTTGAGAAATTCAAAGAGTTTAGGACTGAGTTAGAAAAGAAGCTAGGCAAGACTATCAAGACACTATGATCAGATCGTGATGTAGAATACCTCAGTAACGAGTTCTTGTAGTACCTGTCAGATAACGGGATTGCATCCCAGTGGACTGCACCAGGAACCCCTCAACAAAATGGTGTAGCAGAAAGAAGAAATATGACTCTTTTGGAAATGGTCAGGTCAATGATGAGTTATGCAAGCTTGCCGATTTTGTTTTGGGGATATGCCTTGGAGACAGCGGTCTATTTGCTTAACCTGGTAACTTCTAAATCAATTCCTAAAACGTCTCTGGTACTCTGGTATGGGCGAAAGCCAAGTTTAACCAGAATGAGGGTTTGGGGTTTTCCAGCATATGTGCTGACAAAGGAACCTGAGAAGTTAGAAAGTAGGTGTAAGCTGATGTTGTTTGTAGGATATCCCAGACAAACGAAAGGTGGTTACTTTTATTGTCCTGAGAATCAGAAAATGGTTGTCAGTACCAATGCAAGATTCTTGGAGGACGAATATGTAAGAAACCACAGATCCAAGAGTGAAATTATCCTCCACGAGCTTAGGGATAAGGAAGCGATTCCATCATGAAAGCCCAGTGTAATGGTAAATCCACCTGTAATAGGTGAGGGAATACCAACACTGCCATCAATGCAAGGAATGGGACCGATGAGTACTGTGCCAACTACTGACATGGCTCAGATGCCTCGTCGCAGTGGGAGGGTTGTCCACCAACCAGAAAGATATATGTTCATGGGAGAGTCTTCTGACTTGATCCCGGAAAGCGGACTAGATGATACCGATCCCTGGATGTAAAATGAGGCGGTATCTGATAAAGATGCGGATAAATGGTTGATCGCCAAAGAGTCAGAAATAGAATCCATTACGGCTATGGATGTATACCAGAAAACTGATTTTCCAGATGGCTATCGAGCCATGGGGTGCAATGGGTATACAAAAGAAAGAAAGGAGCGAATGGTGAAATCACAACTTTCAAAGCAAGGCTGGTGGCGAAGGGTTATAGTCAGAAAGAAGGTGTAGACTATGATGAGACCTTCTCACCGGTAGCCATGCTTAAGTCCATTCGAATACTCCTAGCCATAGCAGCACATATGGACCTAGAAATCTAGCAGATGGATGTCAAAACTGCATTTCTAAACGGGTACCTTGAAGAAGGTCGGGACATCTATATGCAACAGCCAGAAGGTTATGTGCGGAAGGGCAAAGAACATTTGGTCTGGAAGCTTAAGAAGTCGCTGTATGGACTTAAGCACGCTTCACGGTCATGGAATCTATGTTTTGATGAAGTGATTAAATCCTATGTATTTTCACAATGTTCAAACGTGAGTTGCGTGTACCGTCTATATGTCAGCGGAAGCGTAGTGTTCCTTGCACATTATGTAGATGATATTCTCCTAATTGGCGACAATATAGAAGTATTGTCGGGCATATAGGGGTGGTTATCCGAACATTTTCATATGAAGGACCTTGGGGAGGCAGGATACATCCTAGGGTAAAAGTATTACGGGAGCGCAAGAAAACGATGTTGGCCTTGTCTCAAGCGTCATATGTGGATACTGTGATTGTCTGTTTCAGCATGCAAACTGCCAAGAAAGGTCTGTTACCCTTCAGATATAGCATACATCTTTCCAAGGATCAGTGTCCGGTGACACAAAAGGAGAAAGATTAGATGAGCAACGTGTTGTATGCATCGACCATGGGGAGTCTCATGTATGTAATGCTATGTACGAGGCCAGATATCTGCTTTGTTGTAGGCATGGTAGCAAGATATCAGTCTAACCCTGGACAGACGCATTGGACCGCGATGAAGCACATACTCAAATACTTGAAAAGGACTAGAGACTATTATCTCATCTATCAGTGTGACGAGTTGTACCCTGTGGGTTATACGAATTCAGATTTCCAGGCAGACCGAGACAAAAAGATGTCCACCTCTAGCTATGTGTTTACATTGGGAGGTGGGGCCATATCATGGAGGAGTGTAAAGTAGAAGTGCATTGCTGACTCCACCATGAAAGCAGAATATGTGGCATATGAAGCTTCGAAAGAAGCAGTATGGTTTCGAAACTTCCTTCTGGAGTTGGACGTGATTCCTATGTCGTCCAAGACTATCACGGTATATTGTGATAATTCGGGAGCTGTGGCTAATTCAAAGGAACCACGAACTCACAGAGCAACAAAACACATTGAGAGGAAGTACCATATTATACGAGAAATCATAGCAAGGGGTGATGTGCTAGTAGAGAAGATTGATACAAAAGATAATCTAGCGGATCCATTCATAAAAGCTCAGCCTCAGAAGATCTACGAGATGCATGTACATAACCTTGGGCTGAGGGCAAAGCCAACCATGTAGAATGATTGATGTAATAGCTAGATTAGTTTAGATGCGTTATAATGCTTTGAGTATAAGTGGGAGATTGATGGATTTATATACTGAAAGCATTATGATTGGCATATTATGTACAAGGTTGATTGGTTAATAAATTGGGAATCATAAATGTTGTATGTTCATCTCCTGTCTGAATTAACAAACATGTGTCGCAAATGATCTTATCCTCTTATCTCGTCGATAGGGAGATCATATGGTGTGTAGTAGATCACGGAAGATCGTATGGATTGTTTGACCTAGCCAGATATAAATAGTTATCACAACTGAGACAGTTCTAGGATAAGCTGTCGATGTAGGTTGCAGCATACGCAGCAATAAGCATGTTGTCTTGGATGGCTTGGTATTCTGGTGTGGGGGCACGCATTGATAAGGACCTAAGTTGAGATCGTTTCTTTTATCTAACATTAAAAGAATCTAGATCTCTATGGCTTGATGAGATCCTAAGCCTAAATGAAGGTACAGAAGTATATGCAGATTGTGTATCACTTTGAGTTACATTGAAAGGCTCTAGTTGAACTTGTATATTTGTATCTTGGGTGATAGCAGTTTGTATATGATTGTCTGGTACTGGAACTAGGTAACCACATCCAGTATAGGATGGTTACATTCCTGAGCAGCTCAAAAAAGTTCGTTATGCTAAAGTCCTGCAGGCTGATTAAGTTCAAGCATAAGTGAAAAGATTTGAGTGGATTGACTCAGGAATATAAGATGTTAATTAATTAAATGGCTAGTTAGAGATTAAATTAATTAACGAATGTATGTAACCTTAAATGTGGGGATATACTGAGCCCATGTAACCCGTACCTTAAAACGTGGTATCAAATATGTAGGACAGTATTGATTCTCTGGTGGAATGAATCAATATTAATTAATTAATTTTATTCTAGGTTGAATATGAGAATTAATTAATTGATAGGCCTTATTTGCTATTTGCATTCTGGTCCCTGGTCTGGCCCATGAAAACTCAGGCCCAATAGAAGTCCAGAATTTCTTGTAAATAGGCCTCAGGTTCTCAGATCACACCACACCACCACTAGATCATATGTTGCAACACAGCAAACCAGTATTTTGAGAGCTGTGGTGATTGACTAGATCTGAGAAACTATGAGGAAATTCTGCTTCTCAACCGGGCAAGGAATTCGAAGGGAATCTTCACCAGATATTCGGATTAGAGTTGGGATACAAATCAGAAGATCAGATCAGGAGGATCGTGTTCTTTCTTCTCTCCCTCTTTGTTTTTGAAAATTATCTTATAATTTTCAAAGATTTAATTCCTTAATCTGTTAGGAATAAATCTTGGTGCGCGGGAAAAAGATCGAGGAACAAATCTTTGCGCACTCATTCTTCAGGTTTCTACAATCCAGGTATTCCGCAAAAACCCCCTTTGTGCATAATCAATAGGAGCATGCTAGGATTAATCATTGGCTTAGCAATTTATTTTTGATATTCTAGTTAACGATCTTGGCTAACGGATTAAGTGATTCAGTTCACAAATCCCTTCACTAATTCCCCTATAAGTTCATCTATCCTAGAGTACCTTCATGCAGATGTCTAGGGGCCTGCTAGTGAATCTACCAGGGGTGAAAAAAGATACTTCCTGTCTGTAGTTGATGATTACTCTAAGAAGGTTTGATTTTTCTTAATGATTCAAAAATCTGAGGTCTTTAGTCAATTCCGAAATTGCAAAATGCTTATAGAAAAAAAAACAGGAAAGAAAATAAAGACACTTAGGACAAACAATGGACTTGAATTCTATAACAATTAAATAGATAATTCTTGTCTAGACTTTGGGATAAGAAGACATAGGACTGTCCCTTACTCTCCTCAGCAAAATGGAGTTGTTGAGAGAATAAACCAAACTATACTTGAAAGGGTGAGGTGTATGATGTCAATAAGTGGGATAGATAAGTCTTTCTGGGGGAAAGCTGCCATGGCTGCTACATACCTTATAAATAGGTCTCCTTCTGTCCCCTTGAAGGACAAAATGCCCTGAGTTTGTGTTCACAAATAAACCCTTAGATCTGTCAATCTTTAGGGTTTTTGGGTGTGCTACTTATGTTCATCATAAAGGTGACATGTTGGACCCTAGAGCTAGGAAATGTGTCTTTCTAGGCTATCATGAAGGAACTAAAGGATACAAGGTCTGTGATGTCACTAACTTAGAATATAAGGTCATAATCAATAGAGATATAACTTTCAATGAGTCTGATTTTCCCTGTTCCACTAGTTCAGAGCCTCTTACTATGCATGAGGGTACTTCTAGTGAAGTAGAGTCTAGCTTGATAATAAGGACATTCAAGGGGAAGATAAGTCTATTAAACATGCTGAAACTGAGCGTTTACCTTCTAAAAATGTTGAATGTCATGATTTTTTGATCAAGGTGGAGCTTCTAGTTCTAATTCTAATACCATGCATGATAATTTGAATGATTATAATCTTGTTAGAGATAGACCTAGGAGGCAAGTCACTGTGAATAGAAAATTTTATGAATATGACTTAACTATGCATGCTCTAAGTGTTTTTGAAGAGTTAGATGGTGATGAACCCAAGACTTATAAGCAAGCAATTCAGTCTCCTAACTCGAGAATGTGGCAGTCAACAATGTAGGAAGAAATTAATAGCTTACATGAAAATAAAACATGGACCCTTGTGCCTAGAACTAATGATCTCTCTGTGGTTGATTGCAAATGGCTATACAAGGTCAAGCATGATGTCAAATCCATTAGATATAAAGCTAGGTTAGTTGTTATAGGGTTTACTCAAAAGGAAGGCATAGACTATTGTTAGGTGTTGATGTAGAAATCCCACCTTAATTTGATGTTTTGATGTGTCAAAACTATATACCAAAGTCTAGGCCTTAGAGTTATTACCTCATGTAATCCTTGTATAGGATAATCGAGTTGTAATAGTCTAGGAGAAGAGAACTGTCAAAACTGTGGAACAATTTTGAAGAAGAAGCCATTCAGACGTGATAACTGTCAATCATAAAGGACGAAGGAAAAGAGCAAAGTAACGGTTACGAAAAACTGCACAGAAAATTTTTCCTGTCAAGGGTTATATATCAAAGAAAACTGTGGACACAGTTTTCACAGAGAAACTGTTGAGAGGTGCTCACAGTTTCAGACCAAGACAGTTTCGCGTCAAGGAATGCGTACATAGCAAGATGCTGATCAGTCACAGTAGAGCGTTAAAGAAGCCAAGGATAAAAGACAGACAGATACTCAGTTCTCGACTGGCGTACAACGTTGTGTAGCGTCTGACACATCAAGTACAAACTGACTTGCAAAAGCAGGACAATATCGTAGAAAAGGCAGAAGTGCAGGCTACTTTGCAGAAAATGATGGACTCTAATTGGGCATCCTTCAAATTGTCTCTACCGGTTATTTTCTCTTCGACAACTATAAATAGCAGGAGCAACAGAGACAAAACAACCTTCGAAACATTAATCCTTGCCAAAACTCTGTCGAATTTAAAGCTCAAAGCATTAAAAGCTCTCAAGCAAGAAGGCATTTATTCCGTGGTTCAGCTATTGAACACGAGGCATTATTGCTTAAAGAATCCTTTGAGAATCTCCGTGTGACCGTGTGTGCACGAGGATTAAGTCTGCTGACTTAATCTACTTTCTTGGTGTTCTTAGTTTTCGAATAAGAACACAACAGTCTGATCTTCTGAGGGAAAAAAAGGTTATTACGGGCAACTGCCAACCAGTGTGCATTCTGGGAAGAACTCAACCATTCAATATACCGGAGAATGAAGATGGAGTTTTGTCCTTAGTCCATCTTTGACGACTACCAGTCCACAAAGAAGATGCAGAGCCTTTGATGGATTGAAGAAGGAGTGAAGTACAACTGCTTGGGCAAGTAATCCATTGTGCTGTGGACGGAGGTCTCTACAGCAACTGGCTATAGATCATGAGGATTGTATCTTCATAACTTAGTGAATACCCGGATCAGATATCCGAAGAATGGACGTAGGACTTAAGACTCCGAACCACTATAAATATCCTGTGTCATTTACAGTTTTACTTTGCGCATCTTACAGTTTTCAATTATGTTTTGAAACCTTCAACACTTGTCTGAAAGGGTTGAAGTGTATAACTGTTAACTGCTTATAACTGTAAAACTGCTAACCTAAACTGTTGGCAAATACAAACTGTGTTTCTAAAAAGTATCACATAAAAACTGTGTCATAAGGAAACTGTATTGTCCACATTTTAGAGTGTAATTAACTGTATTAATACTTCCGCTGCACATTATATGCACTCTGATCTGGGACCAACAACTATAGTGAAATCTTTGCTCCTGTAGTCAAATTTACTACTGTTAGGATAATGCTTGCTCTTGTTGCTCATTTTAATATGGAACTTGTGCAAATGAATGCCACTACTGCTTTTCTATATGGTGATTAAGATGTGAGCATTTATATGAACCAACCTGAAGGATTTTGTAACATTAAACACCCTATCATGTCTGCCTGTTAAAGAAGGCCTTGTATGGTCTGAAACAGTCTCCTAGGCAACGGAATATCAAATTTGATACTGTGATGAAGTATCTTAAGTTTGAGAGGAGTGTGCATGATTACTGTTTGTACTTCGAATTTGAGCACAACATGCCTACTTTCTTATTACGTTATGTGGATGATATGCTAATTGTTAGTCCAAGCATGAAGTCTGTCAATTATGTGCAAGAACACCTGCGTAAGCATTTTAAGATGAAAGATCTAGGCAATGCTAGGAGAATCTTAGGTATGGATATTGCTAGGGATAGATCTAAGTCAGTTTTGGTATTGAATCAATATGCATATGTTGCTAAAATCCTATCCAAGTTCTCTATGAATGTTGCTAAACCTGTTGATGTACCCCTTGCTTCTCACTTCCTGCTAAGTAAGGATCAGTATCCTAAGACTTATTCTAAAATTAATGAAATGAAACATGATCCCTATACTAATGTCGTTTGTTTTATAATGTATCTCATGGTTAGTACTAGGCCTGATATTGCATACACTATGAGTTTATTGATCAAATACATGTTGGTAAGCCCCACTCGGAAGCCCTAAAATGGTTACTTAGATATTTGAATCACACACAGCACACTGGTCTGAGATTCTTAAAGTGTTCTGAATGTGTGAATCGTATTGTCTATGTTAATTCGAATTATGAAAATGGTAAAGATAATTGGAAATCCACTACTTCTTATATTTTCACTTTGTGTGGTGTTTGTGTTAGTTGCAAATCTCAATTATAGCCTATTGTTGCCTAATCTGAATCTGAATACATAACTATTATTGATGCATTTAAGGAAGCCATTTGGCTTAAGGGTTTGCTTACTAAGATTAAATTCTTGAACATGAATCTTGTTGTGTATGATTGGTTTTGTATACTGAAAGCATTTATTATAATGAGTATACAACGGTTTATTTCTCCTATTTATTAAGAATCTTACATGTATGAACAATGGTATCCTCTTGTCTCACCGATAGGGACGATCATACGGCGTGTTGTAGATCGCAGAAGACAGTATGATCACTTGACCTAGTGAGACATAAACCTGATCACAACCGAGACAGCGTATGAGGTTACGTCTATCCAGATGGCTGCGGCATTGTCGGAATAAGTAGTCTGTCTTGGTTACTTGACATGCTGGTACGCAGGGGTGGCGTATTGATGGACCGCAGTGAGATGTATTCGTTTATCTGACATCAGCGAATACAAGATCTCGTTATATTGATTGAGTCCAAACCCTAACGAAGGTTCAGGGGTTTGCACGGGTTGACTGTTGCTTTGACTTGCCATGGTGGAGAGCCTAAGTAACGTGCTTGTATATCCACATCTTGGGTAACAGTAGTTCATGTAGTACCGCCTGAGACTGGGTTTAGGTAACCATATCCGAGTAATAGGATGGGGACATTCCCTGAGGAGCTCAATAACATTCATCGTGCCAAAGTCCTGCGGGCTGATTAAGTTCAAGCACGAGTGATAAGGTTTGAGTGGTACAACTCAGGAATAATAAGATACTAATCAATTGTAGTTAGAGCTTGTCAGAGGCTCCGATTAATTAATGAATGTCCGGTAACCTTAAATATGGGGATTCTCAATTAATGCAGCCCGTTCTCATAACGTGGTAATAAAGGGGTAGGTCAGTATTAATTTTGTGGTGAAAAAGAATTAATATTAATTAATTAATTGTGTCCTGGGTTGTGGACATGGGAATTAATTAAATTATAGGCCCACTTTATTATTTGCATTAGGTCTCAGTTCTGGCCCAAGGAAAGTGTGTTAAATTGAGCCCAGGAGCCCACTAGGGTTTACAACCCTAGGTCTATAAATAGACAGCTCTCTCTCATAAGTTGTAACACAGTTGAAAAACCCTAAACCTAGAGAGAGAGAGAGGCGCCATTTTCTGCAAGGAAAAAGGGAGGAGAATTTTCGAATTCAGGTCCTGCTCAAAGCACAGATCTGTGGAATCCTCACCAATAGCAGATCTGAACGCACCGGGAAACAGATCTGAAGATCTAATCTGGAAAATAGATTTCTTTTCTTTCTTTAATTTTGATTTTCTAGAAATTAGTATTCTAATTTCTGTTTCCGCAGATTAAATCAAAATTGCGTGGTTGAATTGAAGTTGGAAATTCAAACGCAAAAGATCGAATCAGACACTACGGAGTTACGGTAATCCCTCAATCCACAAATCTGAGAATTAAATTCATAGGAGCATGCTAGGGTTTATTATATATTTAATTGTGTACAATATCCATAAGTCGATCCGGTTCAAGTGGTTTTGGTGATTCGGTTCACGGGAAAACACTACAATTGGTATCAGAGCCAAGTTTCTGATTTATGGCTCTTTTGTGCATAATTGAATTCGATATGCATGTATGAATTTATTTTGTATTGTGGATGGTTTTTGTTCCTCTTGGCAACCCGTGTAATTCAGCCCGTGGTGGTTTATCCGTGTAGGGCTGAATTAATTTTATAAAATCACAAGAAAATTCGTGATTAGTGTAAAAATTGAAAATTGTAATAGAATAGATTCTGTAATTTTCAAAATTATGTAATTGGACGGGTCGAGGACAAAGAATGAAGACGGAGCCGACGCAGGGCCGGCAGAAGGCGACGGCAGACCACGGCGGGAGGCGCGCGGCTGTGCGGGGCGCACGGGCAGCAGCCGGCCATGGCGCGTGTGGCCTGCGTGCGGGGACCAGGGCAGCGGGCGCGTTGTGCGCGTGCATGCGCGAGCGCGCTGGGCGCGGGTGGGGCGGTGGCGGTCGGCTGGCGGCGGTGGTGGTCGTCGTCGGATGCTGTTGTCCCATCGCGATGGCTTGTGGTTTTGGTGGTTTGTGCAATCCTGTGTAAACCCTAGGCTTTGCATTTGGGTTAGGGCAAATCATCAGATCACAAATGCCTAAATCCTAAAAGATTTGGTGATTGAAGATTTGGAGGCCCTAGAAGATTTGAATTTATCCAAATAAATTCAAATTAAATTTGTAATAGATAGGATTTTATTTTTTCCTATTTTTAGGGCCACGAGGAATTTTTGTTTGCCTTAATTGTCCTCGTATGATATGTGATTTATTATGTGCGCTATTTAAGCATGTGTAGATAATAGGAAAAATATGTTTTATCGCTTTTATTATTTACAGCTTTCAAGCATGCTTATGTGATTAATTTCTTTTGTTGGATTATATTTTGGGAATTTTTTGGGCTTGTTTAATTACATGCAAAAATTTGGAAATTATAATAACAAAGAAATTATATGTGCGCATATAAGAAACCTTTTAAAAGAAAAATACTAAGCAGATTTTTTAATTAAAATCAATAGACCTCCACAAAGCGGTCCTAGGCTGTAAGTGTATCTCTCGTTCTAGTAAACCTCTACGAGTGTAGCTTGCTAGTTCCTAGAGGTGCATGGGTACGGTTGTTGGGATTTCTAGACAAACAATTTAAATCATGTGAATAGTGGGAGGGCTTTGCGTAAATGTCTACGAGTGTAGCTTGCGTAGATCTCTTTCACAAGTATTCTAGGATTGATTTAAATTATAGATAACAAAAGCTTTAAGGGTTGTGCGGTATGGTTACGTGCCATGCTAAACTGTCTCTTTTGGCCGGAGTTAAATTTGTGGTTAATTGCTTAGAAGCATCTTAGAATATAATGCAAGAATTGCATCCCTGTTCTTGAGAGATGGCTTGGTCTAAGGTTTTCACTAATTATTAATTTATAGTGTCAAAAGCATCCTGACATGGTAGTGAAATTAAATGGATTGGGGCTTAAAACCCGCAATTCTGGTTGAGGGTGACATCGTAAATGTCTACGAGTGTAGCTTGCGGTGGGAACTCTTGGGCAATTAGTGGAAAACATTTGTATTTGATTTATTAAAAGGTTTTCAATACATTTGTTTTCGAAGTTCTACGTGTATGTTCTTATTTAAGATTCTTTATTGTTTCAGATATGTGTATGTCTAATGTCATCAATATTCTCTCTCAAAACACTCTAAATGGTCCAAACTTCCTGGAATGGAAGCGCAATCTCGAGTACCTCTTGATTGCAGAAGAACATATGTTCGTTCTGCAAGTACTTCGTCCCGAAGTGCCAACTGCTGAATCCAGTCAAATGGATATAGACTTTTATAACAAGTGGGAGAAATCGAACAATGTAGTCAAGTGCTACATGATGACCACTATGTCGAAAGTCTTACAGCAGCAACATCAGCACCATAGGGATGCCTATGACATCATGACGAGTCTGGAGACAACCTATGGGGAAACTGATAGAGCCGTCAGGTTCAATCTCATGAGAGAAATCGTGAGTAAGAAAATGACTGATGACACCTCAGTGAGAGAGCACGTAGTTACCATGACTCACCTCATGGATGAACTAATTGTGCATGGTGGAGGTATCGACGTTGAGGCTAAGGTCGATATCATACTGAACTCTCTACCGAAGTCCTTTGAGAGTTTTAGGCTTAATGTTGTCATGAACAAGAAAGAGAATACTCTTAACGAATTACTCAATGACTTGATGGCAGCGGAATCAGTCATGAACCCTTAGAAGGTTGCCTTGGCCACTTCTGGTAATCTCTCTGTTGTACCGAAAAGTATGAAGCGGAAGAAATGGATTAAGAAATGGGCCAAGAAGACACCTGTGAAGGATGGTGGGGCTGGAAAAAAGCCTAAGGTGGCGACTGACAGGGACAGGTGCTTCAGGTGTGGTAAGACAGGACATTGGAGAAAAGATTGTCAAGCCAACAAAGCTAGACAAGGTATGCCATTTGCATGTATAACTGTAAGCATGATTAGAGTCCGTTGTTGCTCTTCTAGAGCTGTAAGCACTGACTTGTTGATCATGCTATTGTACTTTGCAGGGGACCGTGCCGACAAGGCTGGTGAATGATGGCAAGAAGATACCAAACTGGATGAAGGCAACGTTTTATGACGGAGCTTCATGGACTTTTCTTTTCTTTATGTTTTGATGAATTAAGTACATTTGAGAGTTAATTTGTGGGTCGTGGTTTATCTGCAGGACAAATTTTATCAACTTTTATGGATATTTGTTATTTATGATTATATCATTGGCAATAACAATGTTATCCGTTATGCGATGCTGATTTACAATCTCTATGTTACTTCGATCAAATATGTCCTTAAGTATTGCATGTAATTCATCCGTAATTGATAATCCTAGAAAGATAAAACTTACTTCTTCTGATAAGGATCTTACATATCTCTGGCACTTGAGACTGGGTCACATCAGCTTGAAGCGGATACAAAGACTTGTAGATAACGGTACATTGGACTTAGTCTGGGCTGTACCTTATCAAGTCTGTGAATCCTGCATCGAGGGCAAGATGTCAACTAGGCCTTTCAAGGCTAGTAAGTCTCGAGCAGAGGAAGTGTTGGAATTGATCCATTCTGACTTATGTGGACCGATGTCCACGCAGTCTCGTGGAGGGTACGAGTACTTCGTCACTTTCATTGACGATTACTCAAGGTACGGATATGTTTACCTGCTTCGCTACAAGTCTGAATGCTTTGAGAAATTCAAAGAGTTCAAGGCTGAGGTAGAAAAGAAGGTCGGGAAAACTATCAAGTCACAGCGATCTGACCGCGGTGGCGAATACCTCGGTAACGAGTTCCTGTAATATTTGTCAGAAAATGGGATTACATCCCAGTGGACTGCACCGGGTACTCCCCAGCAAAACGGTGTAGCTGAAAGAAGAAATAGGACTCTTCTAGAGATGGTAAGATCAATGATGAGTTATGCAAACTTATCAATTTCGTTTTAGGGCTACGCATTGGAAACAATAGCTTACGTGCTAAATGTGGTGTCTTCTAAATCAGTTCCTAAGACGCCCTCTGAGCTCTTCCTTGGTCGCAAACCTAGTTTGTGCAAGTTTAGAGTATGGGGCGGTCCGGCACACGTACTGTCGAAGGAACCTGATAAGTTAGAAAGCAGGTCAAAAGTAATGTTATTCATAGGGTATCCCAGGCAAACGAAAGGTGGTTACTTTTACTGTCCTGAGAGTCAGAGAGTCGTTGTTAGCACCAACGCTAGATTCTTGGAGGATGAGTATGTGAGTAATCACAAGTCAAGGAGTGATATCGTTCTTCAAGAAATTGAGAACGAGAATGCAATTCCAAGGGAAGGGGAACGTGTAGATGTGGGTGCACCTGTGAGAGGTACAGCACCACAGACACGTTCTTCAGTGCAAGGTGTAGGACCACAAGTTACTGCACCTACTACTGACATGGCACCGATGTCTCGTCGTAGTGGGAGAGTTATTTTCCAGCCGGAAAGGTACATGTTTGTGGGTGAGTCTTCGGACTTGAGCCCGGAAGACGGACATGAGGACTCTAACCCACTGACTTACGAAGAGGCGGTGCAGGACAAGGATGTTGCCAAATAGCGTGTCGCTATGGATTCTGAAATTGAATCCATAACTGCTATGGATGTATACCAGAAGATTGATTTGTCGGATGGCTTTAGGGCCATAGGGTGCAAATGGGTATACAAGAGAAAGAAAGGGGCGGATGGAAAGATCACGGCTTTTAAAGCCAGGCTGGCGGCAATGGGTTATAGTCAGAAAGATGACGTTGACTATGACGAAACCTTTTCACCCGTAGCCATGCTCAAATCCATCCGGATACTCTTTGCCATAGCTGCGCATATGGACCTCGAGATATGGCAGATGGATGTCAAGACCGCTTTTCTAAACGGTTACCTTGAAGAAGGTAGGGACATCTATATGCAGCAACCCGAGGGTTACATACGCAAGGGCGAAGAACATCTTGTCTGGAAGCTTAGGAAGTCCTTGTATGGACTTAAGCTAGCTTCAAGGTCGTGGAACTTACGTTTCAATGATGTGATTAAATCCTATGGATTTGCACAGTTGGAAAACGAAAGTTGTGTTTACCAACTTTATGTCAGTGGGAGCGTGGTTTTTCTTGCACTATACGTTGATGACATACTCTTTTTTGGAAACAACGAGGGAGTGATGTCGGAAATTAAGGCTTGGTTATCCGAACAGTTCCAAATGAAGGATCTGGGAGAAGCTGGCTACATTCTTGGGATTAAGGTCTTACGAGATCGTAAGAGAAGAATGTTGAGCTTATCTCAGGCATTCTATGTAGATACTGTGATAGCCCGGTTCAGCATGCAACTCGCCAAGAAAAGCTTGCTACCTTTCAGACATGGCGTTCATCTTTCTAATGGGCAGTGTCCTCAGACACAGCGGGAGAAAGATGAGATGAGTCTTGTACCATATGCTTCGGCAGTGGGTAGCCTCATGTATGCGATGCTGTGTACCAGGCCAGATATATGTTATGCCGTTGGCATGGTAGCAAGATATCAGTCTAACCCTGGACACGCGCATTGGACTGCTGAAAAGCACATCCTCAAGTATTTGAAGAGAACTAGGAATTTCTTCCTAGTTTATCAAAGTGAGGATTTGTGCCCTGTGGGTTATACAGACTCGGATTTCCAAGGGGACCAGGATGAGAAGAAATCGACCTCAGGATATGTGTTTACCCTGGGAGGTGGAGCTGTATCTTGGAGGAGCTCAAAGCAGAAATGCATTGCTGACTCCACCATGGAGGTGGAATATGTCGCCGCCTCCGACGCCTCGAAAGAGGGGGTATGTCTCAGGAACTACCTTTTAGAGTTGGGCGTGATCCCGAGTTTGCCGAGGAGCATCACAATTTATTGTGATAACTCTGGTGCAGTGGCAAACTCAAAGGAACCGCGGTCTCACAGGGCAAGCAAACACATAGAGAGAAATGACCATATCATACGAGAAATTGTATCGAGGGGCGATGTGTAAATTAAGAAGATTGACACAGCTGACAATCTTGTTGATCCATTTACAAAGAGCTTGCCGCAGAAAGTTTACGAAAGACATATTCGTGAGCTGGGTCTGAGGTGGATGCCGACCACTGACAGTGGTTAAAAAGACAGTAGACTAGATACACAGACTGTATACTCTGTAATAGGTTATTTATGCTTTGAGTATAAGTGGGAGATTGATGGGTTTTGTATACTGAAAGCATTTATTATAATGAGTATACAACGGTTTATTTCTCATATCTGTTAACAATCTTACATGTATGAACAATGGTATCCTCTTGTCTCACCGATAGGGACGATCATACCGCGTGCTGTAGATTGCAGAAGACAGTATGATCACTTGACCTAGTGAGACATAAACCTGATCACAGTCGAGACAGCGTATGAGGATACGTCTGTCCGGATGGCTACGGCATTGTCGGAATAAGTAGTCTGTCTTGGTTACTTGACATGCTGGTACGCAGGGGTGGCGTATTGATGGACCGTAGTGAGATGTATTCGTCTGTCTGACATCAGCAAATATAAGATCTCGTTATATTGATTGAGTCCAAACCCTAACGAAGGTTCAAGGGTTTGCACGGGTTGACTGTTGCTTTGACTTGCCATGGTGGAGAGCCTAAGTAATGTGCTAGTATATCCGCATCTTGGGTAACAGTAGTTCGTGTAGTACCGCCCGAGTCTGGGTTTAGGTAACCATATCCAAATAATAGGATGGGGACATTCCCTGAGGAGCTCACTAACATTCATCGTGCCAAAGTCCTGCAGGCTGATTAAGTTCAGGTACGAGTGATAAGGTTTGAGTGGTACTACTCAGGAATAATAAGATATTAATTAATTGTAGTTAGAGCTTATCAGAGGCTCCGATTAATTAATGAATGTCCGGTAACCTTAAATATGGGGATTCTCAATTAATGCAGCCATAACGTCGTTATAAAGGGGTAGATCAGTATTAATTATGTGGTGAAAAGGAATTAATATTAATTAATTAATTGTGTCCTGGGTTGTTGACATGGGAATTAATTAATTTATAGGCCCACTTTATTATTTGCATTAGGTCCTAGGTCTGGCCCAAGGAAAGTGTGCTGAATTGAGCCCAGGAGCCCACTAGGGTTTACAACCCTAGGTCTATAAATAGACAGCTCTCTCTCATAAGTTGTAACACAGTTGAAAAACCCTAAACCTAGAGAGAGAGAGGCGCCATTTTCTGCAAGGTAAAGGGTAGGAGAATTTTCGAATTCTGGTCCTGCTCAAAGCACAGATCTGTGGAATCCTCACCAGTAGCAGATCTGAACGCACCGGGAAACAGATATGAAGATCTAATCTGGAGAATAGATTTCTTTTCTTTCTTTAATTTCGATTTTCTAGAAATTAGTATTCTAATTTCTATTTCCGCATATTAAATCAAAATTGCGTGGTTGAATTGAAGTTGGAAATTCAAACGCAAAAGATCAGATCAGACACTACGGAGTTACGGTAATCCCTCAATCCTCAAATCTGAGAATTAAATTCATAGGAGCATGCTAGGGTTTATTATATATTTAATCGTGCACAATATCCATAAGTCGATCCGGTTCAAGTGGTTTTGTTGATTCGGTTCACGAGAAAACCCTACAGTGTATTCTGACTTTCAATCTGCTATCCAGCTTTGCAAAAAATCCAGTTTTTCATGATAAAATAAAGCATATAGATGTTAGGTTTCATTTCATTAGAGAAATGGTAGAGAAAGACATTGTACCCCTAAAGAAAATAGCATCTGAGTTTAATCCAGCTAATATGGGTACAAAGTGTTTGCCTTCAGAGAAATTCACCTCATGTAAAACCTGTTTAACTTAATGGTTAAGTTTGTGTCTGTGTTACCTTTTTGTAGTGTAGGTTTTGCATGTTTTCTCTTTTTTTCCTTCTGTTTGTTGTTTTTGTAATTTTTTTTTTTTGTATTTGGTTAATTTGTTTAACAGCCTAGCTTAGTGACTATGTGTTACTATTACGGTCTGTAACTGGGCATTGCTTCTATGTGCAAGTAGTAATCTCCCAAGATAGTGTGCTTTTGCCTTGCCCTTCAAGTCCTAGTACATACATAGTTAGGTACCTGACGATGAATAAACCGTGTTTATATAAAAACACATCAAAATTCTGCGTAATTTACAAATGAAAATAATGAGCAATATACGATGAGAAATATTCTTTCCTACTTTTCTTTTTCCTTAAATTATATAGCGTAACTCAAATATAAATTCTATTAATGAGTAATTCTAAACGCAACCACTTATTTTCTTCTTGCATCTCCTTAAAAAAAATATACTAATATTCTAATTTTGCCCTTATAATTTTAATTTAAAATATTTCATTCAAAACTGATATTTAAATCCCTAAAATAAAGCTCTCAGTCAAACAAAACTCTATGATATCTCATCCCGTCAAAATTAGTAAAACCCCCATATGTTGCATTGCCGAGTTTGGCTTGGATTTTGATGGTTGAATATCATTCATTTATGGGAAGGTTTCAGGTTAGGCACGCCTAAACGGTTTAGACGGGTTTTATCCATTAACCCAAATCAAACTCATCTAATATACCCTAATTAGGGATTAATAAATCCTATTTGGGATGGGTGAATTCATTTGGGCATGAATAAAACTCGCCTAAACCGTTTAAGTGTGTCTAACGCAAGTTTTTGCCTTCATATATAGAAGCAGCCGAGCAGCTATTACTTTCCCCTATTTATTTATTAATTTATTTTGCTTTGTTATATTATGCACTTTGAGTCTTTGAAAATAAAATACTATTTCTTTGATATTGAAACCTAACCCTATATATTACAGATACATCTCACGTGCATGAAGCCATGCATGCACACAAGTCAACCGAGTCTTCTAGAAGTAATACAACTGATTCATGAAGCTGTTGTAACTGAATCTAGAGAGTTCCATTTCTTGTTATGAAGTTAGAGCCCAAATTGTATCTATATATAGGAGGTGATGTACAGACGTTTGAAATGAGGAATACATTATGCCTTCTTCTATATTTCTCTCTCTCTCAACATATAAACCCTAAAACTAACACTATAAGGCACCATTAATGGAGATTGTAGAAAGACGAGGAGAAAAACAAAAACAAAAAATTTCATTTAATGGAGATTGTAGAAAGACGGAGGAAAAAAAACAAAAAACATCAATTTTATTCAGGGATGGAGAGACTTAGGTTTTAATTTCCGAGAAGAATATTGTAAATTTCAGGGAGTCTTTATTTTAAAGTGGTTTTTTATTTGATTGCAACTTTATTTTAAGGGTTTTATATTTTAATATCAATTTTTTATTAAAGGGGTAAAATTGGAATATCATATTTTAGTTTTGTAAATGAGTGAAATTTATTAATACTCATTTTCACTATATGTATTATGAAAATACCCAAAATATTATATACATTCAAAAAATTCATATCCACCATACTATTCTGACATTTTTTTAGAATTTTGTTATAAATTTTTTTAAAAAAAATAAAGTTGACTGAAATATTTTGATTAAAATATATTTTTATTGAGAAGAAGGTCGGTGTCGGGTCGGTGTCGAGTTGTGTCGAACCATGACACAGACTCGACACCGACCACAATCAAAATAAAATTAAAAAAAATTAAAATTTTATTTTTTTTAATTTTCCCTCTCCCCCCCCCCCCCCCTACCCCCCCCCCCCTGACCCTCCCCTCACTTTCACCCCCACACCTACCCCCTCTCTTTCATATATATATATATATATGAGGAGGGATCATGTAAAAAAAATTTCTATATGAGAAAAAAGAATTAATTATGTCCATCAGATCTAAAAAAATTAATGGTTGATATTGAATCAAGCAACAACTAAAACGCAATCAAGCAGCAAAATAATCAAGCAACAACTAAAGCACAAACAAACAACATTGTAATCAAGCAACGACCTGAATACAATCAAGCAATGACGTGAAAGCAATCAAGCATCTTTCTCATTTTCTCACGTTAAGATTTTTCTCACGGTGAGGAGAGAGAAAAAAAAATGAGTCTACTACATATTCATGAGAGAGAGGGAGTGGGAGATGAGAGAGAGAAAAAAGATGGAGTATACAGATGAAATTTTAGGTGGAATTGTCTGAGTTATTAATTATACATTTACTATATAACTCTTAGTAACTGATTATTAAGGGATTATAAATTAAAAATTTATAATTTTCAATTTAATCTGGGCCACATAATAAAAAAATTAAAGGATGAGATTTGGTCTCATATAACATTTGGGAGGTGTGTAACATATGATCACCATTCTATATATATATATATATATATATATATATATATATATATATTAAATTTATGTATTTTTATATTTATTTTTCATATTAAAACTTATAAATTATTAAAAAACTTTGTGATGTGATTGTTGGTGACGATTTCATCATCATAACAAAAAAAATAATCTCAAATGTCAAAAAAGTCAAAGATGGATATTTCTTGAATGTGTTTAATGTTTTGGGTATTTTCATAATATGTTTAGTAATTTTGGGTATTAAAAATATTTTTCACTTTGTAAATAGGCCGTAAAGAAAAAAAATATAGCTGCATTTAGAATCACCCTATTAATTATAGGTCAAGCGTTGTCCTCCGAAATTGGGGTTGATAGAAGTGTTTTTATTTTATTTTTTGAATTGGGTACATTTAGTATTACTCCCTCCGTCCCACCTCAATTGTCCAACTTTCATTTTTCGTCCGTCCCACCTCAATTGTCTCATTACTTAAAAAGGTAATTTTTTTACACTCAACAATAAAATATTAATTTCACTCAACTTATTTTACACTCACACTCCTTGGTTATTGTGCTCGGTCAACCCGGGACAATTCAGTCGGGACGAAGGGAGTATTATTTTTTTAATTGAAGTACATTATTTAAATAGGATTGGGCATTCTAACTTAAACCTTAAACACTTTCCTTTAGAAATTGAGGTTGTAGAAAGATTCAAGAAAATAAAATAAAAATAGAATGCTGTAATTTAATTTACACTCTACTCCAAATGTTCTCATTATATCTGGAATCAATGATTTAAACATAATATATTGGGAAAGGCTGTACCCATCAGAAGACAGGATCCAAATACGTATGCGCGTAAATTCTAGAAATTAGAGCTATTTCCCTTGCAAAGTAATTGTTGAATGTATCAAATCCAAACAGTCTGGATCATTATTACAAATTAAAGTATATATTTCTACTAATTAACTAATTAATCAACGTATAAATAATTAAATAAACAAATTGTGCATATATAATATATACTAATTTCTTCACTGTACATGAATTGATATATGCCTATACAAACAGCATGAGTTGATAATTATTCATACACAAATCGAAGTTTCAAACGCTGTTCATTTCTCTTACAAGCAGCCTTCTGGATCGATTTATGTCCAAGAAGCACAAATAAATCTGTTTCTCCAGCTCTTCCAACTGCTCCACAAAGCAACATTCTTGCATTTCAAATTTCTTCACCACTTCCTTCAACGTCTCATTCTTTCCTTTTCTAACACAAACATCCGCCACGTATCTCCGATGCTCAATCTCATCCTCCAACCTCCTCACGATCTGGCTCATCGTCGCCAAATCGTTGATCGTCGTGAACACCCCTCTCGCCGCCGCGTCGAGCTCCGCTGCAACCCGCTCCAGCCACCTGTCGTTGCAACTGCGCTTGGCTCGCTTCATCTTCTTCACCATCAACGACAGCACGACTATCCCCGGCGCCGCCACCAGCCCCGCCGTGCAATGCACCGCCAGCACGAACGCCACGACGACTAATGCGCTGAATCCCATCGTCACGAGGACCGCCATGGCTTTCTTGATATGCCTGATCGTCTTCCTTCTCCTCTTCACCTTCCTGCACGCTGACGTCAGCTCCTGATACACGAGCTCGTGAGCTTCGCGTAAGTTGCGGAATTTGTCTGTCGCCGTCGTCGTGGAGAAGGGGTTTGTCTGCGCGGCGAAGGAGGCGAGGTTCTTGTACAGAACCTGGTATTCGTCGTTGGTTAAGGTTGGGTTCGTGTCGGAGATCCGTCTGATCATCTTGATTGCTTTCTTGATCCTGCGATGATTTCTGCGCACTTGATTGAGATTCGTGAAGAGGGATTCGCAGATGGTGCATGCTTCTTGGCTGACTTCGAAGTAATTCACGAGAAATCGGTGAAAACTGGAGCTGTCGTCGTCGGAAATGGAAGTTGAGGGTTTCTCGTAGGGCTCAAGCAAGTATTCGGCGAGGCTGATGTGGTGTGTGCTAGGCGGCGGCGGCGGTGACCGCAATGTTTGCGACGACGATGAGGCGGTGGCAGCGAGTTTCTCTTTCTCAAGACTTTCTACGCCGACAAGGGCTCGAACTTTTGTACAAATTTCTATGTAAGACTTTGTCCTAAAAGCTTCCAAGTATTCCTCTTTCACATCTGACTTGCTCATTAAGCTATTTTTATCTTCCTCATTTCCAACTCTACCTGTTCAAATCCAAACAACAAACATGAGAAATCAAGAAAAAAAAAAAAACAAGAATTAAGAAGAAGTTGAAGTCACAAGAAAAGGGGCTCTATATATTGTGGTTGAATGTTTTTATTTTCGCTTAGAAAATATGGAAAATTATAATTGAAGGAATTAATTAATGAATTAACTAACCTTTTTTTGTGAATGGCGAATTGAGCTTAGAATATAACATTTTCCTCATGGCATGCGAGATGAAGTGGGAAATTTATTTTCCAGAAGGGGAAGGGCTATTTATATTTGGAGGGGTGATTGAGTTTGAAATTAGAAAAACGTGGAGTATAGCTAAACAAGAAATTAGTTGGCATCTTCACTAAGCGATGACTATATACTCATTATTAATGTTGTGCATGTATCATCGACTTGCTTGCTTTCCTTCCACGTTAACATTATTTACGTGTAAGATTTAGTCAGCTTCCAAATCAGCCTTCTACTTCTTATTCTTATTTTTATTTATTTATTTATTTATGGTGTATTTTAATAGGTACGTTGGATAATTCATACAATATTATACGTGTGTAATATGTGGCATAGTTCTACGTACCCAAAAATATTTTAATGATTTCATGTCAAATGAAAAGAAAATTAGATTTTTTTTCCCTTCTAGAAAGTGGATTGGTTATATATTGCAAAGAAAGTTGTGAAAATTAATCTAGAGAATAATTTAAATCATAGAGAATTGGTGATCTTAATATTCGATAGTTATTTCAAAAGACTCAAAATATATATTTTTATATATAGAGATTGTGAAATCTTAGAATAACAGCAGAAATTCATATGGGAAAATTCATATTATTCAGATGATTCATACGTTCGGTTACAGATTGTTATTTATACATGAAGCAAAGTGAAGATTCTAGATGCCCTATCGTAACAGAAAGTAACAAATTGAAAATATCTTTTTAGAAGCAGTTACGTTGCATGCATGAGCTCTTCTCCTTCTAGAATACTCTTCGTACGTGTGTATGCTTTGTGCTCACGTGCACGTGTTGTGTGTGTTCGGCTGAACACATATCATTCTCAATATCCCCCCCTCAAGCTGCACCTCCCACAAACGCAGCTTGGACAGCAAAACATGAAATGTATGCACCGGAACGGCCTTCGTGAAGATGTCGGCAGTTTGAGCAGAAGAAGAAACATGAACAGGCTTAATAAGACCAGATTTAAACGCATGACGGACCACATGACAGTCAATTTCTATGTGTTTGGTACGTTCATGAAACACAGGATTCTCGGCAATGGAGATAGCAGCTTTATTATCACAGAACAAGGAAATCGGCAGGGACAGTGGGCAAAGAAGATCCCGCAGCATGTATGAAAGCCATTGAATCTCGTGAACGGTGGCAGCCATAGCACGGTATTCGGCTTTCGCCGTGGAGCAAGCAAGAGTCGCTTGTTTCTTGGATTTCCAAGAAAGAAGGCAATCACCAAGGAAAACACAGAAACTCGTTAATGAAAGGCGTGTGGTTTTGCACGTCCCCCAATCAGAATCACAGAAAGCCCTTAGGTGCAGCGAGTTAGAAGCAGAATAGAAAAGCCCACGAGAAGTAGAAACAGATAAGTACCGAAGAACATGCTGAGCAGCATGCCAGTGAGATTGACGTGGGGAATGCACAAATTGGCTGAGCTGTTGGACGGCATATGTGAGATCGGGCCGAGTGTAGTTAAGATAAAGTAAGCGACCCACAAGACGACGATATTGTTCGGGATTATCGAGAGCCGGGGACGAAGTATCATCCTCCGCAAGAAAACGTAAACCCGGAGGAAATGGGGTGCATGCCGGCGAGCAATCAAGCATCCCAGCATCACGGAACACATCAGTTGCATATTTAGTTTGTGAAACAAAAATACCCTCTGAAGATCGCGTAAACTCCATACCCAGAAAATACTTAACAGACCCAAGATCTTTGATAGTGAATAACTTGTGCAAATATTGTTTAACATCTTCAAGGAGCTGCACATCAGATCCTGTGAGAAGAACATCATCCACATACACAGTTAGAAGCAGCAGGCAGGATGATGTAGAGTAAATAAAGAGGCAATGATCATGCTCAGATTGCAGAAATCCAAATTGAAGGAGCTTCGATGTGAGCTCAGAATTCCACTCCCTCGAGGCCTGTTTGAGGCCATAAAGAGACTTCCTGAGACGACATACTTGACCAGGACGAGCTTGAGTATAGCCCGGGGGAGGTAACATAAAAATATCATTAGACAATGAGCCGTGAAGAAAGGCATTATTCACGTCTATCTGATGGAGAGGCCAACCTTTGGCAGCTGCAAGAGCCACAATTAAGCGAACAGTAACAATCTTGGTTACGGGAGAGAAAACATCGGTGAAATCTTCACCTTCAACCTGTGTGAAGCCCTTGGCGACAAGCCGAGCTTTGTACCTTTCAATGGAGCCATCAGCATTACACTTAACCTTAAAAATCCACTTACAACCAACAGCACGTTTACCAATAGGTAAATCGACCAATTCCCATGTCTGATTTTTATCGAGAGCATCAAGTTCAGCCTTCATTGCTTCCTGCCAAAGAGGGTTAGTACGAGCTTGATTATAAGTGCTAGGCTCATGAAATGTAGATAAAAGAGCAACTGAGGCATGAAATGCAGAAGCGAGAGAAGGTGAGTGTATGCAGGAGAGAGAGGTAGAATAATCCTTTAACCATGATGGCGGCTGACAGGGTCGAGTGCTATGTCTGAGAGTATGTGTGGAATTATGAGTCTCCGAGGCAGGAGAAGGGGAAGCAGAAGATACAGGAGACGATATAGGAGATGGGATAGGAGATGAGGGAGGAGATGTGGTAGGAGAAATATGTTGTGTAGACTGGGAAGGAGAGGGAAGATGATCATCAGCATCTAAGTAGCGTGCATGACATGGAGAAGGCTGGGAAACATCAGAAAAAGAATTTAGAGAAGGAAAAACATCTTCATGAAAAACAACATCCCTGGAAATAACTACCCGGTTAAGTGAAGGAATAAAAAGTTTATAACCTTTTTGAGATGTAGGATACCCAATGAAGATCCCAGAAAAAGACCGACTATCAAACTTGTCAATGGCATGAGTTTTGTTGAGAGCAAAAGCTGAACACCCAAAAGTCTTGAGAGTGGAATAATCAGGAAGTTGATTGTGAAGGATAGAGAACGGACACGACCAATTGAGAATGGGAGTAGGTAGTCTGTTAATAAGATGTGTGGCTGTTAGAATAGCATCCCCCCAAAAAGATTTAGGAAGTTTGGAAGTCAGGAGTAGGGCACGAGCAACTTGCACAAGGTGTCGATGCTTACGTTCGACAACACCATTTTGTTGAGGGGTGTAAGGGCATGACCGGTGATGTTGTATACCAAGATCATTAAACAAGGAAGAGCAGGAATGACTTAAGAATTCGGATCCATTGTCCGAGCGGATAATTTTGACACTTTTGTGAAATTGAGTGTGGATGAATTTGATGAAGGACTGTAGGGTGGAACATACCAGCGATTTAGTGGGAAGAAGCATGGTCCAAGTGCAACGACTATAGTCATCAACTATAGTAAGGAAGAACTTGGAACCGGTGCGAGATGGAGTATGGAAAGGGCCCCAAATGTCGACATGAATCATATCAAAACAGCCAAGAGTTTTAATGGAACTGTGAGAATAAGGCACTTGATGTTGTTTAGCTTGAACACAGATGGAGCAAGGAGCAGCATGAAATAAATCAGGAACAGGAATGCAAGATTTAAGATGGGCAAGCACTTTATTAGATGGGTGGCCCAATCGGGAATGCCACAAATGTACATCAAGAGACACATTACAAGATATGTTGGCAGAATGGGACAAACAATGAGATGCAAATCTAGATTGGGATGCACGTATAGTATCTGGAGTAAAAGAAGAGGAGTTGATAACGTATAGATTCTTGAACATGTGACCAGCTGCAACAATAGTATGTGTATCAAGGTCCTGCACCAAACAGCAGGAATCAAAAAATTTGAAACACAGGCAAGAGTCATGCGAAGCCTTGCGAACAGATAACAAATTAAAACGAAATGCAGGCAGAAAAAGGACAGAAAATAGAGTAAGGTGAGAGGATAATTTGGTGTTACCAGAATGAGAGACATGTTGAGTGCTCCCATCCGGAAGGCATACTGGAATGGGGTATGTAGTAGGTGTAGGGTTTTCTAGTAAAGTAAGAGTATTGCACATATGGCTCGTTGCTCCAGTATCAATAATCCAAGAGCCTAGTTCAAGATACTTATCAAGCAACGCACTAAAACAAGTGGAAATAGAGATACCTGCAAAATCAGGATGAAGCGCAACATTGACAGCCTCAGTGTGAGCAGGATTGGAATGCTTATGATCAACCCATTCCAAAGGGGTATCAGTAACCGCGGCAGCAACAGGAGGAGTACGCCGCCGATTGGGATCGACCCAATCAGGATAGCCAACTAGCTTGAAACATTTGTCCACAGTATGACCGGTACGTTTGCAGTGAGTGCAATGAAGAGACGAATAATCGCGGCGCTGGAATGAACGAGGATGCGAGGAACCGCGGGACCAGTGTGGTGAATGTCGGGCAACCATCGCCACATTCTCGGAGTTCATGTGATAATTTTCAGAGACAGATCTATTCTGCTCCGCCTTCAACATCATGCAGTAGATTTTTGTAATATTAGGTAGAGGCTCCATCAATAGCACTTGATTTCTTTCAGCAGAGAAAACATCATTCAAACCTAGAAGGAATTCCATAGCTCGATCTTCAAGGCGAAATTCATCAAACATCTCGACTGCATCTTGTAAGGCAGTGCGAGCACCAGTCAAAAACTCGGCAGATTTACCAGAATATTTTTGTAAAATTTTAGAGCAATCAACACCAGGACGAAGTGCTTCGAGTTGATCAGTTAAATCTTTGAGTTTTCCGTAAAACTCAGTAACGTTGGACGTCTCTTGACGAATAACAGCAATATCACGCTTTAGTTGATAGAGAAGAGATAGGTTCATGACATTGTACCTTTCTTCGAGCTCACGCCATAAGACCGAAGCGGAGCTAACATAGTCAAATTGAGTTGCGAGATCCTTGGCAATAGAAACTTTGAGCCAAGATAAAACCATACTGTCAACCTTATGCCATCGCCGGAAAAATTTGGAAGTAGGTGCAGGACAAATGCATGAGCCGTTGACGATCCCCAATTTATCTTTAGAAGTCAATGCGGTAACCGCCGCGATACGCCATCGCCGATAATTGGCATCGGTAAGAGGAAAAGAGACCAGAGGAACTCCGGGGTGATCAGATCCATGGAGGAAAAGTTGTTCCTCATAGAGAGCATCCTCAGCAGATTGAGTAGATTGCGCCATGGAAGAAGATTAATCACTGGCTCGTGATAGCATGTGAAATCTTAGAATAACAGCAGAATAGCAGCAGAAATTCATATGGGAAAATTCATATTATTCAGATGATTCATACGTTCGGTTACAGATTGTTATTTATACATGAAGCAAAGTGAAGATTCTAGATGCCCTATCGTAACAGAAAGTAACAAATTGAAAATATCTTTTTAGAAGCAATTACGTTGCATGCATGAGCACTTCTCCTTCTAGAATACTCTTCGTACGTGTGTATGCTTTGTGCTCACGTGCACATGTGTTGTGTGTGTTCGGCTGAACACATATCATTCTCAATAGAGATGAGATTATATTTAATATAAGAAATGAGAAAAAATGTCAACCATTCACCCTTACATATCAAGATATTATATGAGATCAAATATCAGTCATTTGTTTTTTGGTCATTCATTCCAAATTTAAACTTGAATTATTGATTATTAATTTTTAGTTTTGTGTGAATGCATGATGCATGTTTGGTGTGGAGCTGCAGCATGAATGAGTGAATTAGGCTGAAGTCTTATTTGTGAAGGAAAGGCAAGGTTTTATTTTTGGAGAAGAAAATGTGTTTACACTGTGGAAGTGCATTTTTAGTTGTTGAGATAGTTATGTGAGTGTCATGTGGAATGTATTAATTGGTACCGAGCTCAAGGAGTTGTTTCAGTTATTTTGAGCTCGTCTTTTCCATTTATCACTTCAGTTTTTCAGATTTGTGTGTAGAGATCTTGAGCTCGGCTTTTCTGTGAATCTTTGTAGCATCTTCGATCAGTTATTAATATAATCTCTCTCAATACTCCTGCCGAATCACGTAATCTCCAGTGTTCATTATTTTGTATTTCAGATCACATAAAATTAATCATAGATTTTAGATCTTGCCTTTTATTCAATCACTACATTGTGGCACCGTCTGTGGGGATCTGAGGCGAATGCAAAACTGATCAATTGTCGCGAAGGATTTAAAGTTACACATGAAGCAGCCCTTGATGATGCCAATGCATTCAAAGATGAGACTAAGGAACAGAAGAAAAAGATGATAAACAAGGCAAGAAATACTATTTTCTTGAGACAAGGTGTTGAGAAGAAATCGCAGCTGATGTTTGGAAGAAGTTAGAGATCCTAAATATGGCTAAGTCTCTAGACAATTGTCCCTACATGAAGTAGAGATTGTACACCTGCAAGTTCTCTAAGGAAAAGAATGTGTTGGATCAGCTCGATTAGTTTATCAAATAGTTGATAATCTTAATAATATAGGTGTAAAGATAGGAGAAGTTAAAGCCATTTATATCATCAATGCTCTACCTAGATCACACAACTTAAAAGATGCTATGATATATGGTAGGGCTGAAAGTGTTGTCAAATAGATAGAGAAATTGACAGAAGGCCAGATACTCCCATGTTAGCATAGTGTGGGGCTGTCAAACAAGTTTCAAAGGAGGTCAACTATAGCTAATAAAGTTAATAACTATGTGAGACCCTCCCATGAGCCAAGAAAGGTCTTTAGGCAGCCAAGCTATCTAAAGAAGAATAGGGTGTTCACTAATCACAAGTCTCAAGGCAATCTTACAAACCAAAGGGTCTGTCATTAAGAAACTAGGCCATCTCATAAGGGATTATATATGTTATTTTGAAGAAAAAAGGACAGTATAATCAAGTAACTAATACTGTTGGTGAAGGCTTGAATGATACAGATAGCCATGCACAAGAGAAGTGGATCCTTGATTCAGGTTGTTCCTTCCATATGTGGCTCAATCTGAATTGGTTTGTTGATATAATAAGACTAAAGGATTGTGGTACTGTTATGCTGGGAAATAATTAGAACTACAAAATCGAAGGGATCAGTTCAATCATAATCAAAAATCATAGAGATGAAATTAAATTTATCTCAGAAGTAAGGTACATACCAGCAATTCAAAGGAACATAATATCCCTAGGAACTTTGGAAGCGAAAGGATGTCAGTTCATAGGGAATGATAGCATGATTACAATTTTAAAGGAGGGGTATATGTACCTAAAGGAAAACGAATTAATAGCATCTACTTATCCTAAGACAATGATTGATCAGTTGGATTAGGTCTTGGAAAGTGATTGCAGACTATGGCATTTAAGGTTAGGCCACATAAGTCAAAGAGGCCTACAAGAACACAAGAAACAAGGCCTAATACAGTAAAATGGTGCAGAAAACTTGAGTAAGTGTGAGGAATGCATTATGTCCAAAAGCATTAAACTATCCTATAAGATGACTCACAACTAGAGATGTCAATTTAGCCCGGATCGACGGGTTGGCCCGAATAATTTTTTAATCGATATGAAATCAGGCTAAATGGTCCGGGCTAAACGGGTAGTGGGTTAAACGGGCTGGACCCACCAGGCACGGGTTGGCCCGACGGGCTACCCCATTTTTTTATAAAAATATATCAAAATATTAATAAAATTAAATTATTAAATATTGCAAAACCAAATATCAACTACTTTATTATAGACTTATTTTATATTTAGATGAAAGTGTTTAAGTAAATTTTATGTCACTCAAATGATATACCTATATTATTACTATTGAGAAATATTATTTTAAATAAATAATATAAAAGAATATTTAAGAAACTATTGATTTCTAAAATATTATTTATTATTATTTTAAATAAATTTAATTCTTAGAGTTATTTAGTTTCACAAACTTATAAAATTATCAGTAAAACTGTAATATCTTTATCTTGTTAAATAAATATTTATTATAGTTTACTTCATGTCACAACAAATTATCAGTAAAACTGTAATATCTTTATTATAGATCTCGAGCGTCCATCTCATCAAATCGACGAACATGATTCATTCTCAGCAAATTGAAAAACGCGGCATTTTTGCCCCAATATCCTGCAGTTTTAGCCTTTAAAAATACTCAAACACAAACAGCAACCTGCATTTTAAGTCCGATTTACTTCATTTTTACCCCGGTTTACTTCATTTTTACATAAATACGAATTTTAAAAAATTAAACATCTTCTTCAAAGCAGCAACACGAGCGTAGTCTCTATAAAACTCAATACCAACATCAACAATTCTAAAAACTCTGCCCTTAAAATGCTTCATCTCATCAACACACTTTGGAATAAATGAACCTGTAAGATACAAAAATGCACAAAGTTAACACTAAAGATGCACAATATAATAGTAAAAATGAATGTCGATCTGAATAAATTAAATTTTTTTAACCTATATTCATGCACAATTAACAAAGTCAAGACCGAACACGAATGCGAAATCCAGAAACAAAGAAAAAAATCTAATCGACAGAAGAAATATAAATCAAATCGAACGAAGAAGGAAGAAGAAATCAAATCGCGCGAAGAAAGGAATAAAAAATCTAATGAGATACTATTTTAGATTTAAAAATAAGTTAAAATTCCAAAAATAACCTTAATTTTGCAAAACTGCAGGATAATCGAGAAAAACTGCACACGGAGTAAAATAGATCATGTGCGTTGAAATCACAAAATCAAAGGCTGAGATTTATTCTCATTTCTCATACTAAAAACTATTCTCATATGATCACTACTATATATATATATATATATATATATATATATATATTGCAATATGATATATCATGCAATATTCTTTTGTAATCAGTATATTTAATTAATTTATTTAATACAATATTATTGTAGTTATATAATTAAATAATATGATTATTTAATTTATCTAATGTCTTAATATACAACATTTTATGTTAGTACTAAATTATAAAAATAATTATATATATATAACTAGTTTTATTAATAAAAAATAAATATGTAAGATTAATAAAAGTTCATAATTTTGACAGCCCGACGGGCCAGCCCGAAAATCGAAGGGTTAGGATTAGGGTTGAGAATTTTCAACTCGATAAAAATTGCGGCCCATTTAGCCCAAACCGATTAACCCGCAACCCGATAAAGCTGGCCTGAAACCCGTCGGGTTGGCCTTTTTGATATCCCTTCTCACAACCGATGCAATTGTCATCTTGAATATGTCCATACAGATCTCTAGGGATCATCAAAGACATAAATAATAGGAAGAGGTAAGTGTTTCTTATCCATTATGGATTACTACTTCAGGAAGTTATGTCATCAAGAGCAAAGATCAGACTGCTCAAAAGATCAAGGTCTAGTGCTCAAATGTAGAGAATGAGAAAGGTTTATTATTCAAGTGTTTAAGGACGGATAATGAATTAGAATTTATCTCTGAGGAACTAGAATAATTCTGCAGGCTTAAGTGAATAAAAAGGTATAAAGCAGTTCCCTACAATCAGGACTGACCCTGGTACCCCTTATTTGAATTAAATAATTATAAAATTATTAATAAAATATAACATTAAATGCATTTTAAAATTATCTGTTTTATTTAAAAATATCTTATAACAAAAAACTTGAGTCCTTCACGATTTTACAAACATCTTATGGATTTCATTTAATTTTTAAATAAATTTGAAAAAAAATTAAATAATCTCATATAAACTAAATTCATGGTTAGTATTTAAAAATAATTCTCCTAGCATTTTCTTAAGTAAACATTTTTAGATTTTTCTATCATTTCTTTTCTAATTTATCTTTTTCCAAGAATAAAATAATATTTACTAGCTCAAGAATAACAATTTAAATAAAATCAAACAAATTAAAATCTAAAATCATTGTGGACAAAATTTTAAAAACTAAACAAGAAATTCAAAGATAAGACCTAGGAAATTATGTAAATGCAGCAAGAAAAATCTGATAGGATTTAAAAAGAATTACACAATATTATGATGAAAAAAATTATTCACATCATAGATAATATCTGTTAAAAAAAAAATGAAGGACTCCGTTATGTTAGATGTTATTTACTTAAATTCCTTTGCAATTTGTATGAAACTAAAAAATAAATAGGGATAAGAGAAATAGAGAAGCAATGGAAAAGTGAAGAGACAACTATCACTTTGTATTCTAGAAGAGACACTAACATTTTGGTAGCCGTGTTATGTTTGGAATAATATATATTTTAATATCTTAATTGGTATATAGAACATATCTTGATATTTTGTTTTTAATATATTTTTAGCGAAATAAATTTATATTTTGTAATATTTTTAGTTTAGTTAAATATTAATTTTCTTATTTTATATTTTTTTTAAATGGTGTCCCCTATTAAGATAAATTAATAGTATAATATTACTATTATTATATAATTTTTTAAAAAATAATGCCCCCTTCATTCGGAGGCCCCGGTGCGGCGCACCTCTCGCACGACCTCAGGGCCGCCACTGCCTACAATCCACAACAATATGGAATGATAGAGAGAAAGAATAAAACATTATTGGATAAAGTGAGGTGCATGTTACTTAGCTCTGGATTGCTAAAAAGGTTTTGGAGAGAAGCAATATCCACTGCATGCTATTTGATTAATAAGAGCCCCTCAGCTGCTCTAAACTTTAAGGCACCTGATGAGCTATGGTATAAGAAGATCTCTCACCACTCATACCTTAGAATTTTTGGATGTCTAGCATATGCTCATACAAAGCAAGACAGTTTGATCCAAGGGCCCAGACATGTGTGATGTTAGGCTATCCGCAAGGTACAAAGGGTTATAGATTGTGGTGCATATATTCTAACAATTAGAAAATTATTGTGAGCAAGTATGTGATTTTCAATGAAAATAAGATGTTATTCCTATATGAAAATTATCATAATACAACTGCTAAAAATGAGTACACCAAGAATGAGATTCCTTCAAAAGCTCAATTCGATGATGTTGAATTGATGGGGACTGACTGTACGTCAAATGGTCCTATTGATCAGCAAATGGTGCAGCCATCTAACATCATTGACTATTGGTTAAACTGTGATAGAGTAAGGGAGATACACCCTCCTAGGAGGTTTAGTGAAGCTGATGTGATTTTTTTAAGTCTAAATACTACTGAAAAGCTTGAAAGTGGTGAGCCTAAGATATATGAAAAAGCATGCATGAACCCAGAAAGAGAGTTGTGGCTCAAAGCAATGGAAGAAACGATTGCTTGATTACAGTGTAACAACTCATGGACTTTGTTTCACAAAACCTTTGGGCACAGATGGTTGTTTAAGAGGAAACTAGAGAATACTTCACCAACTAAGCTTAGATACAAAGTAAAACCGGTGGTTAAAGGGTATTCACAAGAGAAAGGGTAAGATTTTACAAAAGTATTTTCTCTTGTTGTTAAACACTATTCTATTAGACTGCTTATGGCTCTTATCACCCAATCTGATCTCAAGTTTCACCAATTGGATGTAAACACTGCTTTTCTATATGGTGAATTGGAAAAAAATCTATATATGAACTTGCCTCCAAGGTTCATCAAACCAGGGTGAAAAAAATCTATTTATGGGCCGAAGCAAAGTACCAAATAATGGAATAAGAAACTTGACTCACATATGATACATATTGAATTTAAGTGAGCAGAATATGATAGGTGTGTGTATCTAAAGCCAGGAGTTTATTCCAACCTCATCTACTTATTACTCTATATAGATGATATGTTACTGGCTAGAAGGCATATAAGTGATGTTGAGAAGGTAAAATTAGACCTTGACGGTGAGTTTGATATGAAATATATTGAGGAGCCAAGTAGGATTCTTGGTATAGAAATCATAAGAGACATAGATGATGGTAAACTGAAATTGAGTCAAAAGGATTACATGTCAAAGGTGTTAGAATAAATTTAGAATGATCAACAACAGACCTCTAGCCATTCCACTTGGATCAGATGTTAAACTATCAGAAGAAATGAGCCCTCAGACAGTAGAAGAAAGAGAGCACATAAATCAGATACCCTATACAAGCCTTGTTGGAAGCTTAATGTGTAACAACCCGAAACTTCTTAATTTTTGTAACTACTGTTAATGGTGGATTTTTAAGAGGCTAATTTAGATAGGAATACTAGATAAATTTGGAATAAAAAGACACAAGATAACTGAAATAAATGTTTGGTTGTAAATAGAGCTTGAAGATTTTGCTTTTATTACTGTATTTATTGCTTAGAATTGAATGTGTTTGTCTCATAATTACAATTCTATTTATAGAAAGTAAATACAAGAAAGTGACTCTTATGGGAAGTCGCATCGCTTCATTCGAAGTAGCTCCTCGAACCGACGCGCTTCTTTATGACGAGTTGTTTTCATGCTAGTTCAAAAGTAGCTCGAACTTCATGGTTCCTTGTTCGAGTTCGAGATGCTTCTCCTCAAGCTTGAGACTCGTAGCTCGAGCTCCAAAATACATTCTTTTGGGTTTTTCTTCTTTGATGGACTTGACAAATGGACTTGTTCATTTTTAAATCATAACAACTACTTTATAAAATAAATTTATATTTTATTAATTATTGCATTACAATAAATAATGTCTAATTATTGTTAATTATCCCACTATTTATTTAAAATCCTTTCATTTCACCTTTATAAATTATTATTTAATTTATGTAATTTGAGACCCTTCATCCCAAAAGATTTACTATAAAACGGGGTCTTCAATCTCATTTGGAATGTACCAATCATATCTTCTTATCTTCTTCTTCAAACTACTTTTCTCATTTTGTCTCGATTTCTCGAATATAGTTTTTCAAGCGAGTTTAAAAGTCAAGGTGGGGATCTGTGTGATACGTCTATTATTTATGTTTGTTATGCTTTTATGCAGGTACCTATAATTTAGCCGATGGGCTAACTACGAGATAAGTCGATGGGCGGCTTATGTGTTCTATATAGCCGAATGGCTACCTACATTTACTTTGTTATAATTGTATAGCTCGGATAAATTTGATCACCACGTTTTGGTACGTATTGATAGTACCTAACTGAGATCGATTCTTTTAGCTAACATTAAAAGAATCTTGATCTCGATGGCTTTATGAAATCCGAAGCCTAATGAACGTTCAAGAGGTATACATAAGTTTATGTATCACTTTGAGATACTATGATGGAGAGTCCTACATGTACTTATATATTTGTATCTTGGGTGGTAGCAGCTTGTGATGGCTTCTAGTTCTTTGATTAGGTAACCATATCCTGTATAGGATGGTGACATTCCCTAAGAAGCTCAAAAAGGTTCACTATGCACAAGTCATGCACGCTAATTAAGTTCAAGCATAAGTAAAAAGGAATTTAGTGGTACTACTTAGAAATAAAAGGTGTTAATTAATTTTTAGCCTTGTTAGAGCCTAAATTAATTAATTAAATATGGGGATATACCGAGCCCATGCAACCCGTTCCTCATAACGTGGTAGTAAAGAGGTAGGACTATATTGATTCTCTGGTTGCATGAATCATATTAATTAATTAATTGTATTCTAGGTTGAATATGAGAATTAATTAATTGATAGGTCTTCTTTGCTATTTGCATACTGGACCCTAATCTGACCCAAGTAAAGCTCAAGCTCATTAGGGATCAGAATTTCCTATAAATACCCCTTAATTCTCAGATCAAAATATACCACAAGATCATAAATTGATAAGCAGCAAATCAGAGATTGGGGAGCTGCATAAGTCAACTGATCTAAGAAAAGGAAGGAAATTATGGTTCTCAATAAGCACGAAATCCAAAAGGAATCTTCACCAGATATTCAAACTTGTCGAACTGTTCTCCTTAACCAGCACTACTAGAATTTTAGTCTTTCCCAACAGCATCAAATGTTATTAATTAAAGGCTATCCTAACACATATAGTTTTCCCAACAGTAATTTACCATGTTGTCCCAAAAGGTGTCATAATAGAGTGATGTCTTATAATGACAACGAGGGGTGTCATATAACCCAACTATTTCTCTCATATATACATGTCAAGATAAAACATCTAAAATAACAAAGTTTGATGTAAGTACAAGTAGTTGAATTCACATGTTCACCTGTTAGGAGAATACGTATAAGGTGACAATTTACATTGTTAGTAAAAGTCGTTTACTTCACATATATACCAGCTGAAAAAAGTTATATAAGCTAACACTATTCTATCAAGTGTCATTAAAGATCATATTCATAAATGTGTATTTATATATTTTTATTCGGTCTAAACATTGATAAAGAAAACAATCAATTCGACATGTAACTTTCAAATAACATTTAAGAAAAATATATTAAATACAAAATCCAAGTAATTTGGCTAGTTCTTCATGAAATTACAAAAGTATGGCTTCCAAACTAAGAGATAAAAAAATTCTCAAAATTTTACAAATGACTAGTCCGAATCTATCCATCGTCACCATCAATTGCAGCTTTTATCTTCACCTAAAACCAATTCAGTCCCAATTGCTTCGTTGAGAAATATCCATCTAGAAAACAAGGAAAAACAAATTTTGAGATATTATCACATTGGCCATAAGAAAATTAATCCTCTCCAGCACAAAAAAAGTTGAGTATTAACCTGAATATTGTCCATGAAATAAATAAAGTTACTTGAATCCAAAAGAACCTATGACCAATAAAGAAAAAATAATTAGAAATGGAATAAAATGGATTGATGAAGAAACCAAATTTAGTGCTCTAAGCTTAAATATAAAAATCAGTCACATACATGTTGGATTAAAACTAATAGTATAACATAAATAAGCATGAACTTAACTTTGTGGGACATGGCATGTTCAAACCAATGAGGAGTAAATGGAAGCTCATAGATTTAGACACATTTTGAAATTCAAATGTTGAACCTACAAACATAAAAAGACAAAGTTATACAGAGAAAAAATTATCAGAAAATAATTAAACTGCGAGATATCAAAACTGTAAATCAACCAAACATTCTCAAACTGTAGAACAAAAGAAGGTTAATTTGCTGCAAATAAAATTAGAAGGAACAATGAAAAATTTAACTTGCTACAAATTAATGAATAATTACATGTGGTATAACGTAGAGATAGTATATCACTAAAAAAACATGAAAGAAACATACATGAATCCATAATACAGTTATTAAAAATAGTACAAATACCAATCATAAAAATTGCAAAAGTAATTAATTCAAATAAGAAATTAACTGCAAAACTAAGGTATGGTGGAGAAATTTTTCTCTCCGAAAATTATTATTAAACAAACATTGACGTCAATCCTTCTATAAAGAAATTAAGATGGAGAAGCTTTTTTTTTGTGTGTTTGCAAAAGTTCTAATCAAGAAACACAAGGTTGCCCCTTTTATAAAGAATATCAAGATAGAAACCATCTGTGAATATTATAATGTGTGTACCAAAGACAGAATAAAGCCAAACAAGTCAAACACCATAAATTCTGCCATTAACAATTGAAGATCCACTAAAACTTATAAACTTCAAGAATTCAAGGGTTGCCAACCAACATGCATAAATCAATATATTGTAAATTACCTCTGTAATTGTTCTTCTTTCAATAATCCACCAAAAGAGTCCATTTAACATCGACAAAGAAGAACCATCACTGTGCTTGTTATTCTTCCAATGCTAAGACAAACAAATAAAATAAGGGTTCAAACACGGGTCTCAAAAAAATCAAATAGTAAAAACAGATGAAATAACAACAGCCACAAGAACAAGAAGAGAAAGAACGAGCCTACTTTGAAGAATTATATCAATCATAACTACACAAAAACCCCAACACAAAATTTCTATTAGCATAAAATATATAGGAGCAAAAATATAATGATATTCCAAAGACAATATTCCACTTTTTTAATCTAATATTTAATGAAATAAATCATATAATTTATCACCTCTGATTGCGCCTCACCATTACACAATTGGAAGAACACCGAGAACTGAGCGAGAGGGGGAGAAATCGACTGCGATAGCCATGGTTCTATAAGTGCTGGTCGCTGGATCTATCTTAATTTTTTTATTCACAAAACCAATGAGAAAGTTTAGGGCGGAAGTGGGTAACTCAAATGGAGATCACGGCAGAGAAGAAAAAAAAATCAAAATAATAATGTAATTTCTAATTTTAATAACAATATGTTGGGCAAAATTTTGGGGGAAAGTAAAAAATTACTCCCGCCTATTAATTCACATGTTTTACTAGTTTTTTTTTTTTCATTTGTTCTTAAAATTGAATAAAAAAATTTCCTCACCATATATAATATTAGGAAAAGGATATTTAATTTATTATTAAAAGTATCTTTGCTCACACCATCTACTTCTTGTTGGGTTAAATTACTTATAAAAACTAGTGTTATTTTTCAATTAAAACTATATATAAATTAAAAACTTAATACAAACTTTTTCTAGTAGTGCAGCTACTTGCTATTGAATTGTTTCGGCCTGGGTCCGGTTGCCTTAGGTGGGCCTCACGGCCTAATGTGTTTCCATTTTGGCCCAGTTAGTTCGTAAACCCAGCAGTAGCGGTGCTCTCAATCTCTTATACGATATTACATCACTTTGTCTCAATTTAAAGTTTAAAAAATTGCACAAGTCTCGTAGTTTAATGATATTTATTGTTTTTTTAATAATATTGTATTTATTTAAATTAACACATTCACACGTCACCAAAAAAGCTCAAACCTATAATTTTTTCTTAATCCAAATAAGATACTTTTATTATTATATTCCGAACAGAGACTGACATTTTGTTTTGTAGTGTGAATTATTCGGAGTATGAATACCAAATATACCAATTTCTTGTTCCCAATTAGGAAAAAATAAATTAAAACTACTCTTGAAAAATAACAGTTCTTGCGTCCACATTGAAGTTTATTTATTAACACTGTCTAGCTCTTTTGTGTTAAAATAATATTTAGATGAGATAAATATATCAAACTTTATCTGATAAATCAATGAGTTTACAATAAATAATAGTCTTTCATAGCAGTATGCTATAAGCAAACTTTAGTTGTGAATAGTAAAAACCATACAACATTACCGATATTATTAATTAAATTTAACTTTATAAAGATAGTATGATATATTGAAGAAGGTAATGATCCTCATGATCGAATAATGATTATTTAGTCACAACTTGAGTGCAACTGATTGAAACAAGCGTTTGATCTACACAAGGAATATTTAATGCATTTTATTTAATAAAATTATTTATTATTTATATATAAGAAACTGTAACACCAAGAATTTCATAGAAAAAAAAAGTTGATACAAAAGTGGTTTCTAATTCTCGTACGAGTACTGATGGGTCAATCCGAATTTAATGTCATCTCAATCTTATAATTACAATGAAACGATTAATCACACAAGGGGTGGTGGCGCAGTTGGCTAGCGCGTAGGTCTCATAGCTTCTGAGTAATCCTGAGGTCGAGAGTACGAGCCTCTCTCACCCCATTAGTTTTTTCTTTTTTGTTTTACAAACAGAAATTTTATTTTGTTTCTGATTGGTTGCCTACTTTTAAAATCAACTTAATTAAAACCCTTGACTTTTAAAATTACTAATTTATAATTTAAATTCCGATTGCATCATCCTATGTAAGATAGATCATAAATACTCAATAGTTGAAGGTTTACTTTTATATTCTTATTGTCTTGAATGCTTTATTTTATTATTTTGTATTTAATGAATCATGTAGTTCTCAAATATATAGTTTTATGATTAACTAAAATTAATATATTATAAATTTAAGTATTTTAATTAATCAATTAGAGAGATTTATGCAAGTCTGACACGTATATTAGGGAGATGTATGACTTTTGATCACAAAAGAACAAGCAATTGCAATATGTCATTCAACGATTAGGAAATCAAACGATCCATCTGTCACAACATATGAGATAAATCTCTAGAAAATATTTTCCGTAAAAATTAAATATTCAAAGTGTTGCAGAGTCTATTATATTTATACACAACTCTCCAATCATATAAGATAAATGCTTAGATTGCATCCACAGAGACTATATATTTCCAGTATTCGGGGAGCGAAGATTTCTGCAAACGCAATGAGAAGGTGGGCGAAGAAGATGCTTGGTTTACTTCTTTTCAGACTATAATGCTTCATTTTGGTCTTAAATAGCAATGAATAAATAACATGATAATAGCCTGTCGTAATCTGTAATCTTGAGGTTTCCAGCTTTATCTTATTAACGTTTAGGAATCTGAACTCAGACAGATATGCAGCCTTCAATATGTTTTGAGTAATGTGGAAAGAAACAACTTTTCAACCAACAAACTATGTATTAAGCTCTGTCAAGCAAGGATGGGCATGGCAATTGGGATTAGAAGCTTTCTTTCCATAATTTGAGTATGATCAACTCCTGTGCATCTAAACATGTGAAGAAAGTGCACATGAACAAAATAACACTTTCCATTATCTTCCTAAACTGTGATATCAGTCCCATTCCATGATCAGGTCTGCTTCTTCTAGTCTAGCCATCAAAATCAAAGCTCTATAATTCAGGAGGCAAATGAGCTCCTTTAACGATAAATTCCAGTGGCATGCCTTTCCCAACATTCCAAACTAACACCAAAACTATAGAGATCTTTAGCAGTCAGAATCATATCTTCATCAAGCAATGACAATGATTGATTGGGAATAACTAGTTCACGAAGTGATTACATAAAAAGGAATTCACAGGTCCCCCCCCTATATGTATTTGTCTCTATTGAGAGAGAATGGATTTTTTTAAGCAATACTTAATCACGAATTTACAACATCATATACTTTGGTGTTTGTACTTGATAGATGAGATTTCTGCAGATGAGTTTGAATGAGTGACAACTCTAATCACAAACTAAAATGCATAATTAACGACAGATGACAATTGGCACAAAAATATTAGTACAATAAATAGCCAACGAGGGGGTGCTTAAAACCATAGTTTAAGTTGAGCAAAGCCAAGGAGACCAAACCTCACAACATGTTCGATTGAAAGAGTGACAATATGCAAATGTAACAAGTACAACTTTCATTCAGTAGTCGAAATGGGTCCTTACCTATTCTTCTACTCGAAAGCCCACTGATTCTCCCTCCGGACTTCTTCTTCCTCTTCAGGAGTGAAATCATTCTTGATATTGAATGTCTTTCGGATCTCTTCTGGAGTTTTTCCCTTGATCATGTCAGCAACTGTTTGGCAAGTGAGATCCAGAAGGCTCTTGATATTCAGGTAGTTAGCAGCCTGAAATTGTGAAAAGTGGAAGTCAAAGTACACATCCAACCCATGCAGGGAGCAAAAATCTTGATCAGATGGCGTAACTGGCGGTGCGCACTAGCTAAGTTTCCAACACTTACAAGTGTAAGCACACACATCTACCCATTTAATCAAGGTAAACATAAAAAGCATCAATGAGGGTATGACTGCACTTAAAAGGCTTTGGCTGAAAACAAGTTTTTCATGTTAACCATTTCAATGTAATTCAAACTTTATCGATTCCATGCACAAAACATGACAAGCACCATATACTAACAATGATAGTGAAATAAAATCTGAAAGCCAGAACAAAAGCTTTCCAGTTCACTAAAAAAATGGATATGGTTTAGTACATAGAAGAGCAGACAATGATTAGAAATTATATTTGACAACTATTCAGATGACTGATACACTAAGACTCAAGCAAACGTCTGAGCCATGATGCAGCTGTGGGAAAATTCAAGTATTCAGTGTCAATAAACTAAAAATGGCACACAACAGGATCATTGTTAAACTTACAAGACTCATACCACATAGCTCACTGCCTGGACAATGGTTAATTTCCTAACCATGGGTTGGCCAACAAATTCGTTTAGAATATGAAAATTGCTGGGTACAGAAAGATAGAAACTACTATTAAAAAGTAATGCAGAAATATCAGCTGCTCGCTTCAAAGAACAAATAGGAAAACAAAAATGATACAATTATGTGAAACAGAAATAAATATAACACGGAAGAAAAGAAAAACCCCTGAGTCAATAATTTACCATAGTCTTGCCAAAATCTAAACTGCACATTGAACCTTTCTTTTCAAAGATTAACATATATAATGCGAAAGGACAAGCATAACTTAACAGGTAGTACTACAAAAATTACAATCAATCCAAATAGAACGAAAAATTATAACTGTAACATCTTCGCTAACACAGACCAATAACAGAGAAATATTAGAGAAACAAAGACAAAAATTAGAAGATACTAACATGACAAGCGGTCATAGTTATGCATTACTCATTAGGGTCTCCAGTGAAGATTTCTGAAGCACAATAAACTGGATTCACTTAACAAGCAAAACCAGAAAATTATCCAAATAAATAATAATACTAAAACAAATTACGTTTCTAGCTAGAAATCTAAACACACTGGCTGAAGAACAGGGTAAAAACCAACAACTTGAAATAAAAACAACCGGTCAAGCATAAAAAATCTATCAAGAAATAAGATATTATAACAATAATTGGTGAAAAATCGAACCGCAAACAAGAAGAAAAAAAAACCCTAACCACAATGGCAACAAAAGCAGTCCAAAACGCTGGCAAATAACCGAAATAAACAGCGACAAAGTCGAATCGAGAAAAATACCAAAATAAGGTCGAACAACGTGGCCTGATCAACTTTGACGAAGTCGGCGTCGAAACCCTTGAGTTCGTCGTCTGAGGAGGCAACCTTGTCCTCAGCCTTAGCAGCAGCGGACGCGGAGGCAGCGTCGACGTGCTTTTTGCAATACTCGATGACCTTGGAGAGGATCTTACCGGTGACGTTGGGGAGCGGAATCACGGTGTCGGCGCAATCGTCCTCGATCATGTGCTTGATTGTCTGAGACTCAACAGCGATAGCCTCTTCCACTTCGAACACCTCACCGTCGGAGCTGCGAAGGATGATTTTCTTGCCGGAGTTCTCCGCCGCCGACGCCATTGGATTTGGTTCACGATGTGCTGTTTTCCAAACGGAGGATTTGGGAATCGCAAGAGGCTTTTTAATTTTAGGTGTTTTTCTGCACGAATATATAAATAAGGGAAAGCTGACAATCTATCACTTCTGCCATAATTTTAATAAATTTTAAAAAGGGTCAATTTAATCATTCCATTATTATAATAGTTTCTAAAATTATGCGATCCAATTAAAATATGGTCGATAAGTATTCCAAGAGTACAAATATTTTACTATTTCTTATATATTAATTATTTTATTTTGACTTCATATTTATACTTATAGTAAAGATAATGGACAATATATTTTTCATATCTATTAAATTATGTATTTCCTTCTTTCTTTAATTATATAGTTCAATTTGATCTAAAAATTATTTAATATTCAACAAACCTTCAACATTACTCTTATATAAAAGATTAATTAATCTCACATTTTCATAATACTACATTTAGTATTTTCATTTTCTAATTATTCAGAAATGTAATGGTAAATTACCAAATAAAAATAATACCAAATATAAAAAAGATAGTGCTAAATAGCCATTAAACTATTCACTAATGTAAAAGTATAATTATAATTACTATACTACCCTCAATTTAATTAAGCCCCATCCCAAGTAAATATCTTTAATAACATCCACCTTTTTATTCAACCAAAAAAAATTTGTGCTCCATTGAATTTATAATACATCATTTACGAGATAAACTTTTTTTTTCCAATTTTCACTCTTGATTATATAATTCAATAATAATAATTTTATATTATAATGACAAATACGATATATATCCTAGTGTAAATAAATTTTAAATTATTAAGAGTTATTCTTTTTATTTCATATTGTAATCTATATATATATTAAAACAATACCGGACGCTTTATATGGAAATTTAAGTTACATTAATTGTTCATTAATTGATGTGTTTAGTTCATTAATTAATAATCTTAACATTCTATAATCATACACAACCTTAAAAGTATGTTATGATATTTTTGGAAATAATTTATATTATGATTTGATTTATCAATCATATTTATGTAATTAATTATTTTTGCACAATTAAGGAAATAATTATGAATACACAATTAAGTAAATAAATGAATTAGTAAAGAAATGCAATTAATATTAGGTATCTATTCCTATATATACATATATATTCATATCATCAAAGATTTATAAATTCAAAATTTTAAAATATTTAATTGGGAACTATTTTATTTAATTATTAAATAAATGTATAAGTATATTATAATAGATATCATAAAATATTTTCGTGTTTTTTCTTCAATGATATACTCAGATTATTTTCTCTATATTTAATTATTTTCAACCGTATCAAATTTTAATAAAATTTAATTAGAAGATTATATCTTTAAATTAAGACAAAGATATTGTATTTATTAAACAATTAATATTTTTTTCCACCCAAATAAGTTACTAAAAATCTATATCTATATATATATATATTAAAGTAAGCCGGATGCAATTTATAGTAATATGAAGTTGTATTAGTTAGTCATAAATGAACTGTTTAGTTCATTAATTATAAAATGAATAATTCTATATATAATCTATTATGCTATAATAGCTATCATGTTAATAAAGAAAGGAGATCAATTAAATATAATTCCTAAAATAATTATTTCTAGATATTTATTTCACATTCAAACAATTAAAAGATTAGAAAATTATACGTTCAACAAAATCCATCAAATCGGAAGATATGACATATTTAACAAATTAAACCCCATTAAAATATTTAACAAATTGAATATGTATAATCGATTTATGCCATATAATAAATCACAGTAAAAATAAGAATTTCTTGATTTCTTATTATAAGTATGTAATTATTTTTTAATGCAGATTAATTCAAAATTAAATTATGATACATCTTATAATAGTTAATATTTATGGTAGGATTTATCATAAAATATGATAAATCTAATTGATATTACACAATTAAATAAATGAATGTATTAGTAAATAAATTCAATTAATATTACAATGTTATTCATATAAATAAGTAAATATGCATATTAAATATTATATTCAATTTAAAAAAATATTTGATTCGAGACTAAAGTTCTAAATAAAGGTATTTAAATGTACTATTCTAGATATACCATTAATAAAGAAAAGAGATCAATTATATATAATTCCTTAAACAAATTATTTGATTTCAATCAACACCATTTCTTTCTCTTTCTCAATGATATGTTTAAATAATCATGTAATTATATCAATGCCATATTACAAAATCTATTTTCAGCAAAAATCGTTTCATTTTCTTCAATAAGTTATTTAACTTTATTATTTTGGAATTTACCATAAATGTGGATTTTGCAAGCTTTGATTCATAAATCTAATCATAAATATATATTATATCCTTAGCAAAATCTCTTTAACGAATATATAGAGTATGACATGTTTATTTCCTTTATCATATTTATGTAGTGCAAATATTTTAGGAATGATTAATTACACCATAAATCTAAGCATAAATAAAGTATATTATTTAATTTCATCCCTTAAAATGTGGTGAACTTTCTATTTAAACTTATATTTCACTCTATAAATATTACTCCAATTTTATTATAACTAACACAATTGATTTAGGTGTTCAGTTTTTCAAAAGAGTTGAAATTACAAGGTAAATGTCTCTTTAGTTTTTTTTGTGAAATTTATCCATATTCATTAGTTATTAAAAAAATACGAGATCGTGGATAACACATTAATTATATATGTTTTAAGTTTTTCCTAAATGATTGTGTATCATTGATTTTAAATAAGTTTTGTGCTAATATTGTATATTTCATATATTGTTTGATTATTTGCAGATAATTTATGGGAGGAGATTCAATTGCACATATGAATTTGAGTCAAGATCTTAAGCAACAAAAGTGATGAAAAAAGGAGGTGGAAAAGACGACGGATGATATTAGAAGTTTTTTTTTTCTAACTACAGAAGCACTAACATTTTAACTCAATGGATGTATATGAGTGTGTATTATAGCAACAGAATTTGAGTAATTATTTTAATTTAAAATGTAGTGTTGCAATATAAAATATGAGTTTTATATTGTTATGTGGAAGTTATATTTTGGAGCTAATTAATTTTTATTTTTAGATATATTATTATTTACTTTCAATGTCGATCTATGTTTTATTATTCAATTAATTTTATTTTATGTTTATGATTAAACTCGATTGATAGATTTGAAAGGTAGATTTCCTTATTTTTTTCATTTTGTGTTAGGTTAATTATTTTTCCACTTATATAATAAAAATGTATTTGTTTATATTTTATATAAATAGTAATGATATTTATAATATATTTAAATCATACTTAATGTTATAATTGAAAATAGTTTTTCTGAACTACCAAAAACCGAAATAATCTTTATGAGTAAACTAAAGTTAATACCGGACGCTTTATATGAAAATTTAAGTTACATTAATTGTTCATTAATTGATGTGTTTAGTTCATTAATTAATAATCTTAACATTCTATAATCATAGACAACCTTAAAAGTATTTTATGATATTATTGGAAATAATTTATATTATGATTTGATTTATCAATCATATTTATGTAATTAATTATTTTTGCACAATTAAGGAAATAATTATGAATACACAATTAAGTAAATAAATGAATTAGTAAAGAAATGCAATTAATATTACGTATCTATTCCTATATATACATATATATTCATATCATCAAAGATTTATAAATTCAAAATTTTAAAATATTTAATTGGGAACTATTTTATTTAATTATTAAATAAATGTATAAGTATATTATAATAGATATCATAAAATATTTTCGTGTTTTTTCTTCAATGATATACTCAGATTATTTACTCTATATTTATAATAAGATTAACTGTATGATCATGTGTGTAAACATAACATTTTTAATAATCTTTAGCTTTAATTATTTTTAGTAAATATAATTTAGTTAGTATCTAATTTTTATATTAATAAAATAATGTTTTAAATTATTTAATTTTAAATAGTAATTATTTATCCTAAGAAATTTAAAATTTATTTTTAAATTTTAATATTGTGATGCTTATAAATATTTATGTTATTAAAAATAAATTTTGACTTTTATGATATATTGAATATCCATAATTAACGGTATAAAAATTAATTCATCTAGATGTTCAATTGAAGATTTTGATAAGCTTCTATTCAAGCAAAAATGATTTTGATTTATGTTCATTTGATAATAATTATAATTTTAAATTATTAGTTTTATATCCTAAAATATAATTTTTTGTGCTCTATGCAAATAGTGGTGTGTTGTATTTATATAAAAAATTATATGAGATGATAGATATTATTATAAATATAATTTGACCTCAAATTGCAATGATAGAAGATTTGTATACAATCAAATTGTTATGAATTATTATAATACATTTTTTTATAGGGATTGGACCCGGTGAGAAAAGTTATCTGTTAGAAAGTGAGAAAGTTGTTTGATTATATTTACCAATACTTCATAAAATGCCATGTTGTTTGATTATGATTAGAGATATCAATCGGGCTGACCCACCGGTTCTCAGGTTAATCCTATCGGGTTGCGGGCTGACTTTTTATTAGGTAAATTTTTTTAAACATAACCAAAACCCACCGATTTGCGGGCTGATCCGTCGGACTCACAAGAGTGGAAGAAGTAAGGGATTTCTCGATTTGGGGGTGACAGACTACTCACTGGGAGAGATAGAGGAAATTTTGGGAGACGGAAAAATTAGTTTTAGGAAATCAGGTGTATAATTAATTGGTGAAGTATGAAATAAAAAAATACTAGAAATAGTGAATAATAAAATATATTATATATATCATTAAATAGTGTAGGACCTATGGGCAACCCGCAACCCGCAACCCGCTGGGATCAGCCTGTTTGGTCAAAAATAATTTCAGGTTGAATTTTTTTTACCTTAACCCGCATTTTAACCTATAGGATTTAGCATGTTCAGTCCGCAAGCTCATCGGGTTCAGCCTGTTCGATTAAAAATAATTTCGGGCTGAATTTTTTTACCCTACCCGCATTTTGACCCACCGGTTTCTAGCTAACCCATCAGTTTCGAGCTTAATTGACATCCCTAATTATGATTACCAAGTTTCTTGAAAACAAATGAATACTTCAAGTAATGTGGTAAACATAATCAAGTAACTTGGTAAACATAATCAAGTAACTTGGATTAAACGAATGAATGAAAATCGAAATATATGTGTTGATGTTACAATAGTCAACGAGAAAATATAAGTTTTGTAAAGAGGAATTCAAATAGTGACTTTATTTAGGCAAAAGAAAAACTTACAACACATGAAAATAGTACGATTTCATATTGAGCTACTATGAGGTATATGCACTATCGGGGATCAATATAATATTAGACAAGAGCTAACATAATTGAGATTATTACATGAGCCTCATAAATAATATCAATAAAGTGAAAAATAACCACCATATTATTATATTATAATTGAGTATAGTAAAAAGTTGATGAGAGAGTTAGATGGGTGTATAAATCTCCAACACATTTGAAAGTAACAAGTCAAATTGCATGTCAAGGAGTTCGAGGTCCAAGTTTAATATGCATAAAAGTATGTATCCATCCATACACATGGTTAAATATTTATCCAATAATGTACAAAAAAAACCTACATCACTACAACAAATATAATAGTTTGTTTTGGTTCTAAAAATTTGACAGAGAAAAAAATGAAAGGCTAAAAGCTTTAGATTTTTAGTAATAAAATACTAAAAATTCCACACACTAATAAATAATAAATTATGAAATATAACTTATCAATATCAACAAAATAATATATATATATATATATATATATATATATATATAAATATATATACATATTTATATTTGATGTTCAAGAAAATAATGTATAATTGTTTGGAATTAGAAACTCATATAAGATTTACAAATAAAATTTAATAAATTAATATAAGTAAATAAAATGGTTGTCATTATAATATCGTATATAAAGAATATATTAATATTTATTATAAATATTATCATGAAATTTTATGATTTAGACGTTTATAAATATATATTATTTCAATACAAATAATTAAAATTCCCACGCATCGCGTGGGTTGCAATACTAGTATCCATTAATTATTACTCCCTCCGTTCCAATTATATAGTCCACTTTGATCTTGCACGTTTGCCAAAAATTATTAAATATTTAAACAAACACCCTAAAATAGTAACCCGAACTATATAAACGGAACGGAGGGAGTACTATTTAAGCTATAATATGATATGTAACGTCACTAGCTAGTAGTATGAATTATTAATCATTTACAATATTATTATTTTATATTTAGATTCAATGACTTGTTAATTATTGTTAATCTTATAATATATGTGATATTAATCGTTGCAAGTGTTATGGTGGAGGGGTTAGAAACGTATTTGGACATAAATTAATTACTTCTTCTCTTAGATTATAGTTAAATGATATATACCCTTTAATTATATTAGAAGATTAATTTATATCATCAATTATATTTTACAAGTGTACTATTATGTGTCACATCATATGAAATTTTATCATTCAATTTGATACTATGATGTGATATGAAATCTAAGTAATAAACTATCAGTTTATTAATAGGATATTATAATTGAATTGTTATCAAATTATTAATTAAGTTTTTGGAATTATATAATTTGTCACATTTAGAGTGTCGAGCTTCAGTTAAGCCTAAACGAACTTTCTAAATTATGAATATATTTAAATTTTGCATTATTATTTTGAAAGAAAAAATATTTATATCAAAATTGATATAATATAAATGCTCAAATTCAAGTTCATCTCATCATTATAAAATACTATTAATCATTATTGTTACTATCAAATTATGAAAATATTACTTTTATAAAATTAATTATTTTCTATATATTATTAATTTTAGCTAACGAGCCGAATACTATGATAATTTATAAGTTTGGTTCATTTAGTATACGAGCTCGAACGAACTTTTATCGAGTTGAGATCCGAGTTACAACCCTAATCAAACTAGAATGAATTACTGTTAATTTTCAATATTCTATGTCATTATATATATATATATATATATATATATATATATATATATATATATATAATACACAAGTTATTATATTATTTCTAAATTATAAAATAATATTAAATCTCAATATCATCAACTATTACATGATTATATGCAATAGTATGAATATATTTATGACTTTTTATTTAATTTCACACGGAATTATAGTTATAAGTTGCACCCATAATATAATTACTCCCTCCATCCCAAAACAATTGTCTTGTTTTCTTTTTCGTTCATCCCAAATAATTGTCATCTTTCCTAAAATTGGTATCTGTACCATTTCCATACGTAACAATTGTTTTGAGAAAGAGGTACGTAATACTTAATATTTTATTTTATAAACAATATGGTATCTAGAATATCTAATAATTATTTTATTATGATATATAACAATAAAGAGGAATACCAATATAATAATTTTTTATCAAATAAGGTGGAAATACAAAAGATTTGTGTAGATAATAAATACAGTCCATAATTATGAGTTTTATTTACACGATTTCATGTAAAAATAATTTAAATATATATAATACTAAGGTTTTAATGTTGTGCTTGCTTATACAAATAAAATTAGTGTTATATAAGATATTTTATATTTTTAGATATATACTAATAAAATATTGAATCATATAATTTCTATTCTTTCACATATAGAGAGTAATAATAGTCGATAGATATTATTTTATTGAATAAAAAATAATATTTGAAATATATTTGATGAATTTTTTTATGGAAAATAGAAATTGTATTAATAGGAGGGGGGAAATCTCCAAATTTCAAAATATGACTCTATATTTAATGGAGAGGTCATTTATATCAAATACTAATGAGGTTTGAAACAGATTTACTTTTATAACCTTATCTGGTTGACTAGATTCTGGTCGAACAATATTTTTCATATAAAAATTGGAGTATATAATTGAAGCACCATAAAATTGTAACTCAGACTATATAATTGGAATGGAGGGAATCATTTATTTGGGAAAATTGGTTATTCTATCCCAAACTTTTCCCTTTTTCGGAATTATATCCCAAGAAATTCTCATTAGGTAATTTTATTTTATATTTTGATTCTTTCCCCAAATTCTATCCCAATAAATTTTTATCCGTTAATTCTATCATATGTTTTTATTCTATTAATTAATTTTATACCGAATAATTGACGGAGTTTCTCGATCATTTTCTTTCAGGTGATTGTCGACGTGTCATCCACGTAGATATTTATTTATATATTTTAGATTTTTTCAATTTAAAAAATTCAATGTGGTAGTCGACGTTATTTATTTTATTTTATCAACGTGCAATATTTTAATTGGAAAAATTATAAAAAACAAAATAAATATCTACGTGGATGAAACGTTAACAATCACATGAAAAAAACGACCGAGCCAACAATATTGAACTCTATTAATTATTCTTGATAAAATTAACTGATAGAATAAATATATAGGATAAAGTTACCGGATAAAAATTTATTGGGATAGAATTCAGGGAAAGAATTAAAATATAAGATAAAGTTACCTAATAAAAATTTATTGGGATAGAATTCAGGGATAGAATTCCCAAAAAGTGAAAATTTTAGGATAAAATACCCAAATTTCCCTAATTTATTTTGGAAAACCTTTTCTTATTATTTTCCTCAATTGTGATGCATAAATGTATCACATATAGTACATTTAATACTCAAGTTGACACATTTGAATATAAATGTATCACAATATTACACATTTAACACTCATTAGGCAAGTCAAAATGAGCTTTTCTTTAGCCAACAATAAAGAAATCATCAATTCAATTGAAGATATTGTCATTTGTGATTATTACTAAAGCTCCCCCTTATTTCCACACAAACTTCGAATTATTCTTGATATTGCTCATAAACCATAAAGATCAGGTTTCATCACGTCAATATTACCATGATTAATTAAATAAGACTTGCTTCTGATAATCAAATACAATATAATAATACATATATTCTTATGATCTTGGAATCCGGAAAATTCTTTTTTGTTTTATTTTTGAAGGTTGAAATCAAAAATATAATTGTATAATAGACATTGAATGCTTCATTATGATTTATTTTGTTCACTATATATAAACAATTATCATTTCATTGTGCTCTCACTCAACTACTTTCTCTACAGTGGATATTAAACGCAGTGTTCATTTTTACTCAACTCTATATTTTTTTACTACCTAAAATTTATTAGAGCCACACTTATAAAAACATTCTGAATCCGGATATATAGGGAAGGTCTTGGGTTAGGCAAGCCTAAACGATTTAGGCGGGTTTTATCCATTAATCCAATCTTTAGGCGGGTTTTATCCATTAACCCAAGCCCAAACCCATATAATATACCCTATTTGGGATGGGTGAACCCATTTGGGTAGGATAAAACCCGCCTAAACCTGCCTAACGCAAGTTTTTGCCGGATATATATATGTCACATTATACTTTTCATTTAATTTTTGTCCTTAGTAATTACACAATTGCTCTAAATGCTCTCAGAAATTGAGCTAAGCAATCTGGGGGTTTACTAAGCAATAAAATAACCCACACTAATCATTCACCAGATCGAATCTGAAGCAAACCGAAAAGAAGATCTATTTCAAGAATTTCAATTTTGAAAAGCAAGAATATATATCGATCAAATCCCAAATCTTAAATTATATATTTTTATAAACATTCACGCCAGTTCCTTCCTCCAATAATTAATCCCATTATCTAAATCAGATTTCTAAACAACTATAGAAATATAATAAATCAAATTATATTGGAACTAAATAGCCCAATTCGAAAAACAGCCAAATATCTGTGTTGAAATTAAGAAAGATAAACAATCAATATGAACGGCAAGTCGATTCCGAGATTTTATAAAACAATTATTTTACGTTTCTTTCAATTTTTGATTTTCAGCCATCATTGCAAAAAATGAAAACACTTCATTCAAGATATATTTAAATCTACTTTACAAAAACTGAGTTATAACCACAATTTAAAAAGCAGCGTATAAAAAAAAAAAAAAAATCAACGAATTTTAGATGAAAAAGAATTACCTTGCAGAGGAGAGACTATTCTTCCCTAAGCAAAAGAACTTAAAGTTTTTGCACCAATGAAACATCGTAGTGTTGTGAATTCTTAGAGATTCACCATAAAATATTGAAAAAGAAATTTATAAAATGCAAACCCTATCAATAGGTCCATTAAGCCCAATAAAATAGTGCGCAAGTAATGTGAATGAATAAATGAATATATTTACAAGGAAAATAATTTTTTTATTGGAATTTTATGATAATTTTTAGCTTTAGTAATTTGCATTCATTGGAAATAGTCACGATATTAAGATACAAGAACTTATAATTATAATCGTTAAATATTATCTAATAATTCCAAACCACATATTTTGATATTTCTTCACGTTTGTTTGTGTTACAATAATTTATAATTTTGTGGGAATATACATGGGCAGAATATAATCGTGGGGTTCTTATTTTTATCCTATTTTGTTAAGGTTTATATGTAAAACAAAAAAAATCAATATAAGATATATTAAAATAAAACAATATTTGGAATTGCAATATATAGAAGATCTGAATATATCTAACTAAATAATTACTTTATGTCGCAATAATTTAATATTTAGATATAAATAGTATTTATTTATATAGTAGAAGATTGATTAGTCAAATGCTATGCAAGATGTCAATCGGCAATTATGGGTCAATTGGGGCGGTATTTTTTCAGGTTAAAATTTATGATTTTAATTTTTGGACTCAAATGGACTGACAATTATGACTTTTTCATATACATAGTTTCTTTATTAAATCTAATTATTTATTCTTCTTATCAAACTAATTAAATATATAAAAATAATATAATTGTTTGTAGATCCATTCTACACTAATGTAAATAATTCGATACATAGTATTGGTGCCTCTAGTAGAGTTATATAGTTCAAATAATACTTTATCTAATATATTATAATTATACCATAATGCATCATTATACAATATATAATAATGTATTATATATTATAAATTATTGCTTGAGGTCACACACATCTTTGCTAAATAAATTGCAAATTGTATTTTAAATAATATTTATTATTTTAAAAACTGCCTCATTTCTCAATAGTATATTTTATATTTTAAATAGTATTTCTTAATAAAACATAATTAATAGTTGAAAATATGCATGCATTGTTATATCATGTGCATTAATATTCATTTAAACAACTCATCTAATTCTTTGTTCTCAATTATTTACCGTTTGAGAGAGACTCTTCATCCTCATTCATTGCCAATATGCAAAAGCCCCCATTGCTTGTGTAAACTTGTATTTATGGCGGTGTATAGGATTGGGATATGACGACGGATGAAGTGATTAACCACTCTCTAAACTCTGTTGTTAATTGTCATTTAATTTGTTTTGGTAGTTGGTATAAGCATGATTATCGATGACTGTTGGTCCCAAAAACAAAGTACTATAGTATGCAACGAAAGATTTAAACGATCTTGCGCTTATTGAAAACTGACTTCTGACTCAGTTTTCAGTTTCTTGTAAAACTCAGTTTAAGCTCAGAAATGGTTTAAGTTTCAGTTCAAGTATACACTTCAATACTTAACCAAGTATTGAAGGTTTCAAATAAGTGACCACACTTAAAGTGCTGAAACTTAAATAAGCAGTAAATAATGCATGGTATTTATAGTGGTTCGGAATCAAAGCCTACATCCACTCTTCGGAAATCAATCCAGAAATTCACTAAGAATCAGTATACAAGCCTTCTCACGATCTATAGTTAGCCCGTTGGAAACCTTCGTCCTTCGATCTGCTAACGCACTCGTGCCCGCTTCCTTCTTCAGCTTGAAGTGAGGATGCACCTCGCAACCTTCAATCTAGATGCAGATGTTTACTGTTCCTCCCAGAACTTCAGGGTTGCTGGCAATCGCCTGTCATAATCAGTATTCTAGAGTAGAATACTGACCGTTGTGTTTATTACTTGAAAAGTAATAAACACTAAATAAGGTATCTTAAGCTTGAGAGCTTTAGCCTCTTGTACTTAGACAAATACACGAAAAGAGTAGCTTAAGCAAAGATGCTAAGCCTCGTGTTCAAATAACACGGAGTAAACAGAGAGCTTTTAGCTTTTCAGTTCGACAGAGTTTCTTCTTGTTTTTGCTTGAGAGTTCTTAACTTTTTCTGTCAAAGTGTTGAGCTATTTATAGGCTGCTGGGACGACAATTCGAATTTTTGCCCATTAGACTCAACGATCCAGCCGTTAGAGGCAAAGATTGTGTCTGATAGGGTTTTCCGCAAACGTAAAGATTGTATTGATGTGTTTAAATAGAAAGCAAAAGATACAAGATATGTATGAAAACTAAACCCTATATATGAAAGGAAAACCCTAGATATTAAAATATATAGAAGATACATATGAATCTATTATTCTATCATCCCCCCTCAAGCAAAGGCATCGAAGTGTGCGGAATAGCATCGATTCTGAGCTTGCTACGGAAGAACTTGAAGAGTGGTCGCGGGAGAGCCTTCGTGAAGACGTCGACAATTTGAAGATCAGTCGAGATGAACTCGGTCTCTAGCTTGCCAGCTTGAACAAGTTCACGGACAAAATGGTAGTCGATGTCAATGTGCTTGGCTCGTTTGTGGGCAATCGGATTCTGCGTGAGAAAGATAGAACTTTTATTGTCGCAGAAGAGCTGGGGCGGTCGAGCAAGAGCCACGTGTAATTCCTTGAGAAGCAAAGTGATCCAGATAATTTCTGCTGCAGTATTTGCCATAGCTCGATATTTTGATTCACAACTGGAGCGAGCTACAGTTGGTTGTTTCTTCGCGCTCCATGAGACTAAATTATCTGCCAAGAAAATAGGATAACTGTAAGTGGATCGACGAGTATCAGGACATCGAGCCCAGTCGGCGTCGGAGTAGGCCACTAGGTCACAAGACCGCACGAGAGAAGAATAATCCATGGGAGAGCGTGCCCTTGATATAACGTAAAATACATTTGACTGCCTGAAGGTGATCGATAGTAGGGCACTGAAGAAATTGGCTGACCAAATTAACAGCAAAGGCAATATCCGGAAGAGTAATAGTCAGATACTGTAGTGCACCAACCAAGGACCGATAGTGAGTGACATTCTCATAAACATCACCTTCCTGAGAGAGAGAGAGATGTCGTCTGGAAGCGGAGTCGCGATTGGCTTTGCATCAAGCAAGTCGGAACGTTTGAGAATGTCCTTGGCATACTTTGCTTGAGAAAGAATTAAGCCCGTTGGAGTATAAGTCACCTCCAAACCCAGAAAGTAGCTGAGAGTGCCCATATCTGTGATAGTGAATTCCTTGTGCATACGGGAAATAAAAGCCGAAATATGGGCGACATTGTTACCTGCCAGAATAATGTTGTTGACATAGACCAGTGAATATAGAAGAGAAGAGCCACGACTGAATATAAAGAGCGACGTATCCGCTTTGTTGCATGAGAAACCGACGGACAGGAGAAACGAACGCAAACATTGAAACCATGCACGAGGAGCTTGCTTAAGACCGTATAACGCTTTCTTGTGCAAACAGACGTGATTCAATGAATCCTGGAGGTTGAGACATATATACGGGAACAGATAGATTACCATTCAAGAAGGCATTTTTAACATCAAGTTGGTGTAGAGGCCACGAGTTGACACCTGCAAGATATAAAATAACACGAATTGTGGCAGCTTTGACTACCGGACTGAATGTGTGAGAAAAGTCAATACCGGGAATCTGAAAAAACCCCTGAGCGACCAAGCGAGCTTTGTGGCGATCAATCGACCCATCAGAGCAAAACTTAGTCCTAAAAACCCACTTGCAACCTACAATATTGGAATTGGTGGGCGGTGGAACAAGCTCCCATGTGCAATTGCGATGAAGAGCATTCATTTCATCGGTCATTGCAGCGAGCCAGAGAGGGTTCATGGAAGCTGGCTTGAATCCCTTTGGTTTGGTAGAGAGATAAGAGCCGTGTGAAGCTTGGTGGAAGCATAGTACGCAAGATGTCGAGGCTTGAAAATTCTGGCTTGGGCACGCGTTATCATGTGATGACCGGCAAAGGCAGGTGGAGGGTTTGGCGGATCCACGGGTGTTGTCGGCTCGGGCGAGGGCTGATCGGCTGCAAGTATGGGTAAATTATCAACACAGATGGAACAAGGCCAAGAGGTACCTGAATCATTCGGAGAATGAGTAGGCATCGACGAAGATGTAGAGGCCGTGGATGAAGGAGGAACCGTAAGCGGTTATAGAAAGCCTGAGATATCCAACTGAGCAAGAGGACGGGCTGGCGAAGAAGGCACCATAGGGAAGCAAGACTCGTCAAAGCGAGCATGGCGCATAATATAAACGCGTGAAGTAGTCGGGTCAAGGCAACGGTAACCCTTACTCTGAGAAGAAAATCCAATAAATATGCAAGGTAAGCTGCGAGGAGGAAACTTGTTAGCAGCATAATCTCGTAAGCATGGATAAACTCGACAACCAAATGGATGGAAATTCTCAAAATTAGGTGGCGTCCCAAATAAAGTCTCGAAGGGCGACAATCCTTGAGGAATGGTAGTAGGCAAGCAATTGATAATATAAGTTGCAGTAGAAAAGACTTCAACCCACATAGATAAAGGAAGATTAGAGTGAAAGAGGAGAGCAAGACCGGTTTCATTGGGCTCTATCTTCTATAAGAAGGACGATCTTCTAATTGCCGTATCTCTATTGCATATGGAGCAACGTGTTGAATTTAAAGTGGTGCGCTCATCTAGTACTCGCGTTGAGTACGCTTGCAAACGAAGTGCCTCTTGTTCGTTCTTCATACGGGCATCATGCAGAGGTAGTTGCTGGATCATACGCAAGCAGGCATAGGATCCCGTAATATCCGTTCCAAAGCTGTTGCCGCGTATTTTGCACGAAAGATGCATCGGCAAGGATCAATCGTAAAACCCCGTGAAATTATGACGGAGTTGCAGGCATCATTTGGGATCCGTACTAGCTATGGCGTTGCACTAAAAGCTCGAAATGCAGCAATTTCGATGATCTATGGTGGTATAGAAGATTCTTTTTCTATGCTGCCCAAATATCTGGAGGTGTTAAGACAATTCAATCCAGGTACTTTAACAGATTTGGAGATTGATTCCGATGGAAGATTTCGTCATTGTTTTGTTGCTCTAGGTGTTTCACGGACTGCATTTCAGAACGGGTTATTAAGACCGGTTATCGTTGTTGACGCCACTCATTTGAAGGGTAGAAACAAAGGCGTCTTATTTGTTGCTGTCACAAAAGATGGTAACGAAAATGTCTTTCCACTTGCTATTGGTGTCGGCAGCATCAAGAATGATGAGTGTTGGAAGTGGTTCATGTCTCGATTACGGATTTCTTATGGATGCACAGATCAAATGTTGATTGTATCTGACCAACACATTAGCATCTCGAATGCGATCAGTGAAGTGTATCCTGGTGTGCCACACGGCTTATGTTTTTACCATCTTCTAAATAAAATGACAGGGTACGGTAAGGACATTGCCGCGCTGTACCAACGTGCTGCTTACGCATACCGATCGGCAACATATCAACAAGCGATGGATAGAATCAATCAGAAGAAGCCAGCAGCCTTTCATAAACTATTGGAGGTAGGACCAGATCGATGGGCTAGGTCGCAATGTCCTGTACGTCGATATAGTTTCTTGACATCAAATGCAGCTGAGGTTTTCAATGCTCGCTTACTGGATGCCCGACGTTTGCCTATCTGCTCTATTATTGACACCTACAGGGGTATTCTTGAAAAATGGTTTGATGAAAAAAGAGCTAAGGCATCTGCCCGCGAGGATATCTTGACGGAGGAGGCAGTTGCAAAATTAACACCGTTAGTAGAACTCTCGCATACATATTCAGTGGTACCCATATCAGCAATGAAAATGAAGGTGAATGAAGGAGAAAGAACTTGGAGGGTTGATCTCGAGTTATCTATATGCGATTGTCGTGAGTTGCAACTGGACCTCATCCCGTGCTCGCATGCGGTTGCGGCAATTAGGTAAACGTATTTAAGTTAATTTTCATTTTATACTATGTTATTAACTTAATCATAATTGTGACAGTCATGTTGGGTTGAACCCGTACGACTATGTAAGTCATTACTATAAGACATCAACTTGGCGAGAAATATACGGTGGAGTCGTGCAGTCACTGCCACCGCAAGACGAATGGGATGTTTCTGCTGAAGCAAGTTCGTTGTGTGTCCTGCCTCCAATCATCTCTCGTCAAGCTGGACGACCTAGATCTCGTAGACGCCCATCAGGTGCCGATATTGGTCAATCTTCAAGTAGTAGGCAACGCGGTCAGAAAAAATGCAGTATATGCAGATCTGAAACACACACTAAGCGCACATGTCCAGATCGAACTACGAACAATTAGTGGATTTCGACTTTGTTTGTAATGAATAACATCATCGCGTTTGTTGTAATGAATAAAATGAAGTGTTTGTCGACGAATAAAATAAGTCCAAGTACAAATCAATTCAAATACAAACATGTCCAAAATGAAACCAAAACTCAAACAGTGTTTAGGTAAAACATCATAGCTAGATATTTCCTATATCTAGGTATATTGCCAACATTTTCCATCCATGCAATAGTAGGTACTCCAAATGCTTTCTGATCCATGTGCGCACAAGCGAATATATCGTGAAGGCGTGGAACAGTGCTCTTGAATTTGTAAACCATTGACACGGCCATCTTACCTACACCGGGTTCGCGCAACCCCAATGTGTTCTGATCCCAATACCCACATCTCCGGAGATACCAATGAAAATGATCAGTTATTTTTCTTATCTCGCTCAGTATCTTCTGCACTTGAGGCAGTTCCAGCGACGTACAGTATGCATCAAACACCTCAACAGTCCAACTCGTGATCCAAATGGAAACAATGTACCACCTCTTCCCAACTTTGCATGGAACAATAATCTGCGAAAAAAATTAATCATTAATTAATTTAAGTTATATATTTTCATTAATATAAATAAAATAAAATATGGAGGTGACTGACCTCATCTGCTCCAAACCAATCAGTCGATGTCGATGAGTCCATCCCTCTAATAAATTGCTGGAGCCGTGCTGAATAGTCATCTCTCTTGGTATTTTTCATTAATTCCTTTAAGAACATAAACAACAAACTACAATTAGTTTATAAAATAAGATAAATAAAGATGCGTGAAAATGGAATGACATTGACTTACATAGAACTCTGGCCTGACAAAACGTCTTTTAGGTGGTCCAGTCTCGAGTCTTCTATCTTGCGCTTCTCCGAATACCCAAGTACGAAGTACCATAATGCTAGGAGATTAGCCACCTTCAAGTACAAGTCATGTCTAGTTTTATCTACTTTGGTATCCTTGAATAGACCTAACAAATCCCTGGCACTAATAGACCTACCACCACAAAACTGTACATAAATTGTAATACTAGATGGGTCATACAGTCCAGCAACATCAAAACTACTAGATCCAAACATAAAACCAGTCACTAGGGCAAACTCCGTCACTGAGAATCTAATAGGCTGACCACCAATTAAAAACCATAATTCAGATGGGTTGGGAGATCTAATTTGGTAACTTAATAATTCTAAAAGTGCTTGAGATGCACTTGGACCCTGCTTTTTCCAATTTAATAAGTTCCCAAAAGGTCCATTCTTGAACTGTTCTACCAACTGCCCCCCTCCTACAGACCGTAATGTTACATCTATGTGATCTAATACAGAAACTTTAGTGCATAAGTTTATTTTACTAGATTCCCCATGTAACTCACGTCTAATCCATTCAATCTGCACATATAATACCATCACAATTAAATAATGATAAATTAATCCTAAAAACTACAAAAAATTCCAAATAACCATTAAATCAAAAAACAAAACACGATTACATAGATTAAAATAAAAAATAAACAATTACCCTACCTAATAAACCAATAATAGACATATAAACAATTAAAATAAACTAATAAACCACAAATATAATAATTCAACCATTACCCTAATAAACAAAAAATAAATTATAATTCATAGATTAAATAATCCATCAAAATAATTCAACATTTATCAACAATTAACCAAAATGTATAGACACACGAAATTACCCTAATAATAGACACAAATTTCCATCAAAATATTCATACACACGAAATTAACCAAACAATTATTCAACATTAACCCTTAAATAATTCAACATTTATCAACAATATAAATCCAAAAATAAACACATATCAAACAATTTAATAACACACGATTCATGAAATATATAGGCCAAAAAATCAATTTTAGGAACTAACCTCATAACCAGCGGCCATGGTGACGGCGACGACGACGGCGATGGCGACGGTGCTAGACGGGCGGGGGTGCTCGACGGCCGGAAGGGAACGACTGCGATCTGTGAATGAGAAAAAAAGACGAATGCGAATGGGGGGGACCAGAATGTAGGGTTTCACATTAATATTTGACTGATTTTTTATTTTTAATTATTTTGACCGAGTCGCACTCGGTCGCAGTCGGAGTCGCTACCGTGTCGGCCACTATCTCTGAGTCACGTGTCAACAGTGAGTCGCACTCGGGTCGCACTCGGAGTCGCACTCGGTCGCACTCGGTTTTTTTTAAAAAAAAAATTTAATTAAATTGAGTATTTATATTTTTCAGATATTTTTACTGAATCACACTCGGTCCCTCCAACATTTTTACTTATATATATATTTTTATTACTTTTGTCAAATCTCAAAATTCAAAAAACCTGAAAAGTATGACACATATCTGAAAAATGTACTTTTGGCCATTTTCGTGAGATGTACATAAAATTGGCTAAAATCAATATGTGTTATAGCCAAAATGGCTATTTCATGATTTCTCTCTATTTCATGATTTCTCTCTTTCATCAATCTCATTGTTGTACTACTATTTTTAAAACTAGATTGACCCCTGCGCGTTGCGCAGCGTGTTTACAACTTTATCATAATTTATTATCAAATTATATTAATTTTATATATTGTATAGATTTATAAGTAAATATTAAACCTCAATTGAGTTTAAGTGAATTTGTGAGTCAAGTTCAGATCGGATCAAATCCTTTATTCCACAATGGTGTTACACTGCCTTGATTATTTTAACAATTCTTATTACGAAAACAAAAATAAGTATAATTAAGTGATTCACTATACTTTATTTATTTTAAGATTAAAAATTAAAATTTTATAATAATAAAAATTATGGTTATGAATTCAATTTTAATAATAAAATTTTAGTTAGATATGAAAATTAATTATTAAAAAATATTATATACCGGTGGGACCTAATGTTAAAATTACAAAATTAATCTACACAATAATAAATTAAAATTTAAAAAATATATTAAATAAAAATTAATAATTTTAAAAGTTGAATTAAAGTGGAGCAAAAAATATGAATTATCGGATCTCAAGTGAGTTAAAACGCATGCTTTAAAATTTTTATTTATCTCTATTATTTATCTCCAAATTTCACATTTTACATACATTTAAATGTGTTTTACCTTATCTTATTTTTTTTTTGTCTCTCTCAGCAATATTTGTATTATTAAACATTTATATCACAAGAGATATATGTTTATTATAAATATTAAATAAATTACCTTCATGTTATATTTTACAGTTGATGCTCATACTGTCATACACTTTAATTTTTGAATTTTGCATTTGTATAATATCAGAACACAATATAATTGAATTGAGAATATAAGGTTTTCAATTGATCTTAAGTTTTAACATGAAACTATTTTGATGCTTTTGATTTATTTGCATCCATATGTGTTTATCTCCACTTTTCTCTATATCTACACAAAACACAATTTAGTTTTTTTAGGAGTATTTTAAATTTAGTATAATTATCAATTTAAGATTTGAAAGATTAATTTTCAATTCAAAATTTAAAAGATCCCAAAAACTTTCGACCAAAGACCTTAATATTAGGTCCTGAATTGAAAATTTATCTTTCGATTTCTAAATTAATAATTAAACTATCATTTGAGTACTGAAATTATAATTAAATTATCTTTCATGTACAATTATTATCCTATTTTTGTTTTTACGTCTCACCATTCTTATTATCTTACACACAGTTCATTATTTATGTAAAATCTATGTTTATATTTATATTCTAATCTTATATTCCATTGCCATTCCAACATATTTGTATAATATACTAAAAGAGTTCCAAATTTTTGTCACCCAAAATTATCAAATCAAAAGAAAACGATAATTTTACCATCAAGCAACAATATTATTAATATTCACCCTTAATTATGTGCATGATTAGTCAAACAAATCCGCTCCAGTTTCTTTTCGTTAAATCTTTTATATCACTAATTCTGCATCAATTTTCTTTATCATTAATTGATGTTAATTCTTTAAATCATTTCGGTAATATTTATAGCCATGTAAGATTGGTTATATCAATTATTTTAATATTTCCATAATGCCATTTATCAACATGATAAATTAGTCCTATTAATTAATTTCCATCATACTTTTTTGTATAATTATTTAGGCTAGGAAAAATTGCTTTAAGGTATTGTTTTTTAAAATAGTATGGAATATAGATTATTATTATTCATTCTTAATTGAATTACTTATTTCCTTATGTTTTGGTGTAATTATTTTCGGAAACCAACATAAAATTTGCCAATCAAATAATTAGGAGCTATTAAGTACTTGTCATATTTGAAGTATCCATGTCCACCAATAAAATAAATAAATAAATAAATAAATAATAATAAATTATTTCCATAATTCATTAACTATTATTTTAGAAAAAATCATTGAGCGGACAAAAAATTATTGTTGAAGGGTCTTGCCTTTTAGTATAGATAGAATAGTTGCAAAATATATGGTCATGTTAATTTTCAAAGGTTGTTTGGACAGGATAAATATTTAATTAGGGTTCTGTTTTTATATATAGATATAGATATTGATATTAGATTGATTGTTTAGGTGGATTTAAAAATTGGGTAGAAATTCAATCAATCCACATGAATTTTAAGACACTTGGGAATGCTAATAAAAATACGAAACTAATTAGGCTAATGTTTATATTAATTGATATAATATCTTTAATATAATATAATACGATAAATATATTCCTATACATCCCGTTGGCTAATATATTTACTTTATAAAATAGAGAATCCCCAATCGTGTTTGTAACATTGAAAATATACATTTTATTATTTATTCCAACCCATATAAATAAACTTTGTACAATAAATGCATTTCAATCACCAACTTGTAATAAATTATGTGTATTGTATATTGTTATATCTTAATTATGATAGCCTTTTCATACAATTAACCATTTTTAATTTTTAACAACTAAAAAATGTATAAATCTGTCTTCAAATCAACAATGATTTATTACTATACCAAAAATATGTAAAATACTGAATAAACATTTTGAATCACTAAAAAGCAGCTACTGAATTTAATGAATAGGTTTATATTATTTTACAGAAGAACTAATATAAAGAAAAAAAAGATACATGGTCGAACTTCAATAATATAGATAAAAATAATTCAATATTTATGAGCCAATACAATTGAGAATTTTGGTCTTCATAAAACAAACAAAAAAATAATACATAAACATCTAACAAACAATATTGAATTCCTAAATCTTATTCTTGAGTTGCTTGTCGTATGAGTGAAGATAGGAGCACTGAGAGTAATTTGTTTGAGGAGATGTATTACCATCTTTATCATCTTCTTCATATCTTTGAGAAACCTCAATCAGCAAGATACTTAAATAATGTATCTATACTCTAACATCTAACAAAATACAAAATGAGTTAAGAGAAACTAAAGAAAAATATAGAGTATTTATACTTTTTTTACCCTAAACAATGATGAGCAATTAAGTAAAATGAATGTGCTATGATTACGGCAACTGTTTGGGCACAAATTAATTTAATCAGTTTGTGACATTGAAATATATTATTTAATTAATTATTCATTTTGTGATATAGAAATATGTTATATTTATTTTCAGGAATGATGTAATAAGAATACATATATTATATTAGAAATGTATTGTAAATATAAAATAAGGAACTACATATTTACTATATATATATATGATTATATATATATATATATATTGTTGTATGTATATGATTATTTATACATTCTTATAAACCAATTAATAATTACATACTTACCATAACTAATTTTACTTGCCTAATATAATTTGGGTTTATGTTTGGTAATATATTTTTTGGGGAAAAATTTTTTGGGTGGGGTTTTGCTTTTAGTTATATATAGATTGTAATAATTACAATTCTCAACTTGACATGGGGGCATTAGTTTATATTAAGGTTGTTGTGACCCAAAAATGAAGAGGCGCGACCTATTTTGGAGTCCATCAAAGGAGAAAGTCCACTAAAAGAGGTCCTAGGCGTGGAATATTTGTTCAAGGAAAACTTCTCGGGAGTTCGGCCATTTGACCGAACTGCTTTTGACCGAGCTGCATACCAGTCAAGCAGACTAGCTCATACATTTTAAGAAGCCGGATTACTGGGCCGAACCATGTAAAGATGGAACCAGCTCGATCGAAAAGACGCCACCGTTCGAGACACCAGTTCGGCCGAAGTATTGTGACTTTTTATCTAGAATCACTTCTTTGTATTCATTCCCTATAAATAGGGTTATATTTATTGTACAAAAATATATTGAGTCAGCAATAAAAACACCAATAAAAGCACAAAGCATTTGAATTCTACTTGCAATCTAGTTTCTATATTCATTTTATTATCATTTCCTTTGCATTTTATCAAGTATTCTTATTACTTCAACCTCATAAAATTCGAGTATTAACAAAGGTGTAACAAAATGTATTATTACAGCTAGCCTATATGATTAATATATAGATACTAAGTAGATAAAAGACCTATAGTCAATTATACATAACTCCAAATTAATTTTACAATTCAAATAAATATATATATGTAGGTGATCATAATGATTCAATTGATAGGTGTAAAACATTAAATACTACAAACTAAGATACAAGATTAGAAAGTTTAAATTAAACATAATAGATATGTCGGAAATGTTCACCCACCCACGTGGACACGTGTTAATGTGCTCATGTACTAATATGATAATATAATATTAGTGCTGGAGTCAATTTTAATCATTTTTAACATGTTTAATTTATTGTTGTTGAGATTGGTCAACTAAATAGTCCCACATTAAGGAAATAGGGAAATGAAGTCTTTGTATATAATAGTCCACCTAACTTTATTAGTATGAGACATTATGGGAAGGATCCCATGAACAAAACCGTGAGGCTTGTGATGCCCAAAGCAGACAATATCATATTAACGTCGAGTTGTCATTCACAAACATATAACAACACATTCTTAACATGTCCAATTTATTACAATATCATAGTCATGGACACATAAAACCATGCCCTTACTGGGTAAGCGAGCATTTTTGATACATATCTTATAATAGGGACGGGGATACTTGTTTTTCCAATTAGATGGATGATAAGTTCGTGATTTCGCTAACTTATTAATTAGTTTCTTGTCTATTTTATGTGCAAGTTAAGTATTTTTTATATTATTTAGTGCATCGTAGTACATTTGTGTTTGGTTTGTTGTTAGTAGTGATATTTTGCAGGAAGTTGGGCTATTTTCGACTAAGGGTAGAAAAAGAGGCAAGAATTAGAAGCCTCTATTTTGATCGACACAAACACGCGCCGATCGACGTGGAGACCAAATCGGTCGAGTTGGAGTTCGACACATGAAGGTGTGTTGACCGACGAACAGGTGACGGGACACCTCGTCACCTATCACCTGCACGAAGGGAAAGACACGTACAGGGGCTAAGCGTACATTTACGCCTAGTGGACACGGCGTCCCGAAAATAATACATAAATATATGATGGATTCACAGTATTACACACATGCATAGCATAAGGGTTTCATTGAAATAAACTTATGCATACACAAAACATTTTCCTCATATAGATGCATCCACTCAATTTATGAGCCATTTACGATCAGTTAATCAAATCATATTATACACGAGGGTTTTATCTCCCCCCTCCACCTTATCCTTCCTTATCATATCTAACATGAGGGTTTTATCTCTCCCTCCACTTTATCCTTCCTCAATGCTCGTGGCAATGGTATAATCCCCTCCTTATCCATCCTCAATGCTCTTGGCATTGATATTTGTCATTAGGCACAAAACAAGTACAATGATCCATCAACACTTAAAATAAAATATTTTATCATTTTTTAAAATATTTGGCAAAATTATTTTGATAGGTTAAAGTAGTGCCCACCTTTACTTGAGGTGATGTTCAAACTTGCTCCTCTAGGAGATGCTTTCTTTCCACAATCAATATTACTTGAAGGGGAAAGATTTCAAATTCAGTCTTCTTCCTTTAATGGCCGAAATTGATCCTCCCTAGCTCCAATCTTCGTCTCTTTTTAATCCCTTCAACTTGTGGTTCGATTGTCTACGCGATTCCACCATTTTCCTTCGATTTTTCAATTAGGTCGAATCTTGGGGGTGAGAAATTGATGGGGCTTTTGATGTAGAATTGTAGAGGGAGGTGAGGGGGTTCCATTTATGTATAAATCGAAGAAGATGACGTAGGTTTGTTGAGGATTTTGGTAGAGGGAGGGACTGAAATCATGAAGGTGTCTTCAATGGGGTTCTCGCGTTGGAGAAGAAGGTGATGAACGAGAGGGAGAGCGAGATCGACGAGAGAGAGGATAATAAAATGAGGGAATTTTGTGGGAAATAGAGGTAGGGTATTTTTATTTTAATTAATTTGGTATTTACTAATTTATCCCCACTTAAAATATCAATCTTGCCTTCTAAAAATTCTAGTATGGTAATTTCTCCTATTATTATTTATTTTACTAAGGCAATAATTCTTTATTTGTTACTTTGTGTTATATAATCCCAATTAAATCAAATCCTACCATCTCTCATTAATCATTTCAAATTATAATGATTTATAGTCCATTTAATTAATAGGACTGAAAATAATATTCACTGAGCCAAGAAATATATTCCAGAATTTTTTCATCGAAATTAAATCATCGATGATTGGTTGCAAACCATTTCACACTTATGAATTTCAAACCAAATAATTAATTACTAAAATTGGGAATTATATTACGTGCATGGGTTGTTCACGAGATAGTGTTGAAATCTCATTCTCCTGGAGTTGGATTTGCTTGTATGGGACTTGAAGTGAAAACATGGGTGCTTCTGTTTTATTGCTTTATATTTCCTTTTCCCTAAGAGTTGCTACTCACTTATTTAAGAGTGTTTATGTTGCTTCTTTATCTTATTGTCGTCAAAACCGTTAGAGGTGAGAGAATGTGAGGTGTTCATGTTTAAGGGTTTATGAGTTGTTTGCTGTTTTTAAATGATGAGTGAATGAGAAAATAAAGAGATCCTTTCTTTACCTTATTTATGTGTTTGGATATGAGTATTTAACATATTTTGCATCATATTTTCATCATAGTGTTAAGAGCCTTGGTTATTTTTCGTGATTTTCTCTATTCAAAATTGTTACATCCACAACGATTGCTTGGAATGAACTCTTTGGCGATGAGGCTAGAGAAGAATCACGACCTGGGAAAGAAGAAGTGGCTGGAGAAGGATCACGACCTGAGAAAGAAGCAGTTGAAAAAGAAGAACCCCTTACTGATAATCGGAATCACCGTTTCAGGCAAACTTGCACACCCGTGGAGGATGTTTTTTATATCAATCCAAATGACCATGCGAATATACAATTGGTAGCTTCATCACTTATTTTAGGTAATTACCACGTCTGGAACAAAGCAGTGCGTCGTGCACTTGGAGCTAGAAATAAATTGGATTTCATCTATGGTATTATACCTGAACCTCCAACTAACTCTATTGATTACAATCCTTGGCAAAATGCAGATTATATGATTTTTCGGTGGATTATGAATTCTATGTCCAAAGAACTTGCAAGATCCTTTCAATATATTGATACCTGGAAGTTATTGTGGGATGAGATTTAACAAGAATTTGATAGGAGCAATGGGCCAAAATTGTTCCATCTTGAGAAAGAATTGATTAAATGTAGTCAAGGGAATTGGTCTGTTTTAGCTTATTTTAATTCTCTGAATGCTATTTGGGATGAAATAGTTGTTTTGGCCCCTATACCTGTTTGTTCTTGTGTGGTTTGTCATTGTAGGGCCTTAGATTAAAGTAGAAGAATTGCTGAAAGGAAGAAAGCGATGCGATTTCTACTTAGATTAAATGATGGGTTTGAGACGGTGAAAAGTGAAATTCTTATGACTGATCCTCTACCTAATGTGAGCCGTGTTTAGTCATGGGTTCTTCAAGATGAAGATCATAGGAAGGCCTCCTCCCAATCAGCTGTTCTTGGAGATAGTGCTAGTATGTGGGAAACTATTCAAACAGAGGTGGAAATAGATTTGACAAAAGTAGTGGTACTCGAGGAAACAATACTAGGTTCAAGCCTAGAATGCCAAAAGAAGAAAGGAGAAAATTGAGGTGTACACATTGTGGTGAGAATGGACATGAGATGAATGAATGGACATTAGGTCTCCTATGACTCCTTTTGAGGCATTTGATGGTCATTATGCATTTGGGGTTTTTGATATCATCTCACAGGAGGAGTGGATTCTAGATTTTGGAGCTAGTATACACATTTGTAGTAATGTTAAGCTTATGTTCTCGGTTGAAAATTTTGAGAATCCACATATGGTTTATCTACCAAAAAGAGATATTGCTTGGATCAGTTATGTAGGTAAATTAAACTTGACTCCTAATATCACTCTTGAAAGGGTATTGCTTGTATCTAAGTTCACCCACAACCTCATTTCAATGTCTCAAATGACTAGGGAATTAAAGGTTAGGTGCAATTTAAGTGAAACTCATTGCCTTATTCAGAATCTGATAGGGGATCACATTCTAAGGATGGCAAAAGCTTTTGGGAAGTTGTATTTTTTCCATACTGCACAAAATGATTATGCTAAGCACGTGAGTTCTCATCTTACTGCAGTTGATTGGCATCATATACTTGGGCAAGCATCTTTAACTACTATGATGCATATCCCTGAGATAAAGGTTTTTTGTGAAAGAATGATGTAGGACCCTATTGCAGTCTGTGAAATATGGCATAAATCAAAACAATATAGATACCCATTTCCAGTAAATCAGACCAAATTCGAAATTCTGTTTGAACTTATTCATGTCGACCTTTGGGGTCCTTACAAGGGTGAGTCTATCACAGGAACACCTTATGTACTAACTATTGTAGAGAATTGCAGCCGAAACACTTGGACTTTTTTATATCTTCTAAGCAGCAGGTTTATGGAATCATAAAGGAATTTAGTGCAATGGCTCACACACAATTTGTAACTGTGATCAAGCACATTTAGTCTGGTAATGGGTCAAAGTTTGTCAAAAAAAATATGAGGATTATGTTGGGAAAAGAGGGTATCATCCTTCAAAGGAGTTGTGCTTACACACCACAACAAAATGGGTTGGTGGAGAGAAAGCACAGAACGCTTCTGCAAGTAGCAAGGGCTATGATGTTTCAATGATCAATGCCTGAAAAGTTTTGGCCATATTCTGTACTGTATGTGACCTGCGTTATTAATAGATTTCCTAGTTCAGTCATTAAATGGTCCTCACCTTATTCTTTGTTCCACACGAAGCTGGTGGACTATCAATCCTTCATGCTATTTGGTTGTCTTACATATGCAGTGGATAATGATCCAGTTAGGAAGAAGTTCGATAGTAGATCTCATACTTGTGTTTTCTTGGGAATGGCTCCTGGACAAAAGGCCTACATTTCATTTGACATCGTAGGTGAAAAAATTATACATTCTAAAGATGTGCATTACTTTTACCCTGTTTTTCCCTATGCCGCTGATATTGACCATCCTGTTATGGAATCTCCCAATCTTAATCCACCTAGTTAATCACCTAATGTTATTTATACTGATTTGTCCAGTGCTGCTACTAATTTTTCTAGTCCATTAATGTCTGGTTTCTTCAATTCAGAGTCTCCTGCTATTGATTGTTTTCCCACAAATGATGTGCCTCTTAATGCAATCCCTGAAACTATTCCTGAACCTGTTTCTCCCCTCGCAGATCCACAGAATAATGAAGAGACCATTGTTGTTGAACCTATTCAGCATATCCCATGTGTTGCTCTTGATAAAGGTAAGAAAGATACACTTCCACCTTTATGGTTGAAAGATTTTGTTGGTTTATGTGTCCAAAAATTACCAATTACCATCACATCTCCTAGGCCCTCCGATTCACCTCCTACTTTCCCTTTTATAACCTCTCCTTCTTTTGTAGCCTACTTGGTGCATGTCTCTAGTTTGAAGGAGCCACTGTCTTACAAAGAAGCCTACAAATTTGTTGAATGGGTTCAAGCTATGAACATTGAGTTGGAAGCCCTTGAAAAGAATGGTACATGGACTATGGTGGATCTTCCACCAGGAAAGAATGTTATAGCATCAAAGTGGGTTTACAAAGTTAAACTCAACACATATGGCACAGTTGAAAGATTCAAGGCTCGTCTCGTGGCAAAGGGATATAGACAGGAGTTTGGAATAGATTATGAAGAGGTATTCTCCCCGGTGGCAAAGCTTGTTACTGTGAGAGTCTTTCTTGCCATTGCTACTTCTAGAAACTTGGTTGTGAATAAGGTTGACATCAATAATGCATTTCTGTATGGACATCTCTCAAATCAAATATATATGTATCCACCAGAAGGGTACCAAAATATGAAGGAAGGCCAGGTCTGTAAACTCCTCAAAAGTTTATCTGGATCGAAATAGATCTGTAAGATGAATAATGGAAACTAAAATATAACTTAAACATGAGCTTATATAGAAGTAGGGTTAGACCTTAAGGTCTTGAACTTCAGGGTTGAGTTGGAACGACAATTTTTCTTCAAATCTCGCCCTAGGCTCGAATAAACTAAATTTCCTCCCTGAGATAATTTTGATCAACCGACACAAGTCCCAAGTCAGCCGAATCACCTTCTCAAGTCGATCAGCCTTGGGGACAAAATCATCTGTGTCTAGTAACTCCATGTCGACCAATATGGTCTCTGCATCGGTCGACACAGACTCAATTCCCACATTGCTCGAAATCTTCCCACGTCGGGCAAAACAGAACTCTTTGTGGTAGATTTCTTCATCGTTTCATCAACTTTGCCCTTATTCGACATGTTTTCCTACAAAACTCAGCACTACAAGTGTAATACCCTCTAAAATATGCTCATGCTCAATTTATTAACTAAAAGATAATAAAATTCATAAAAGAAATAAGAATAGAATGCGATAAGTGAGTAGAAATATGAGTTTATCAGGCAACAGTTGTGAAATGCAATCCTCTTGTTTGCATCGGCCTCATTATCGGCAATCTCGGGCTTGTCTTCCTTCAAGTAGTTCACCAAATCCATGGTGGTAAGATAGAAGACCATTTTTTGTTGCAAAGTCTTGAAGTCAATACCTAATAACATGAAAGGCTTCTTGGCTTGCGGAGATTGTTGGTGGTGTTGGCAGCGATTTCAACCATGTCTCAGAACTTGAGTACTATTCGTCTTGCGATTGTTGGAAAATTATGGTACAAGTCTGAGAACAATGCAATAAAATATACCAAGTGATTCAAGTTTGTACAAGAAATAATGCAACTATTGGGCGATGCAAAAAATAAATAAAATAAAAAATGGTCGAGTCGAGGAATCCCTCTTCCCGCAAGACGAATTTGCTAATGTAGTGCTCGTTGTCCGACAATCGTCCCCAAAGGTAAAATGACTTAGATAAAGCACCGACAATGAGGTAACATGTAACATCTGGGAAGTGGTTAACATATGATTACAAATCTCTCTCTCTCTCTCTCTCTATATATATATATATATATATATATATATATATATAGAGTAGTGTTCAAATCCGAACTAAATGTCCTGAATGAACTATGAACTTTTCATTGTTGTATGTATAATTGATCATTGTAGTTTATATGATAGTTCATTATAGTACTTAATTATGATACTTCATTGTTGTGTGTGTAATTGATCATTGTAGTATATATGATACTGTAATGAGATATCATACATACAATAATGATCAATTATACACACAACAATGAAAGTTCATAGTTCATTCAGGAAGATGAGTTCAGCCTAGAATGCACCCCTATATATATATATATATAGGGTGCATTCATGGCTGAACATGTGTCCATGAATGAACAGAGACCAAAATCCAGCCCTTGATTTCGAAAATAGACGTCCTAGGTTTTCTGTTGTCCTTTATCATTGTTGCTAGCTTCTTCTATGATTGAAAGGGCAAATTAGTCCTAAACGGGAAAATTTTGAAATGGAATTAAATTTGCATGCTGATTTTTCGGATTCAGTTATCAAATCAAATCCCCCACGATTTTTTCCATTATTATCATATAAATTGGAAAGAGAAATAAGATCTTGTTGCATATATTTTGGGTGTGGTTACCAAAAAAAAAAATACAATGATTTATTCCATAATCTTAAGTTAATCGTTATCATTGTTTATGACTTTGTAAATCATTGTAAGCTGATTTATCGGGTGCGGTTTCAACTTCCACTAATCTATTATCATTAAATGCATAAATAACTTTAATTATTCGTACAATGATATTGAATAAGGATAACAATGATCTTAGAGGTGTATTAAAAATCAATTGAGATTAAATTGACAAATTTTGATAAAATGTTATTGAGTACAAGTAACAATGAGAATGTCAACAACGTACAATAATATTTAATAAAGATAACAGTGATCTTAAAGGTGTATTAAAAATTAATTAACATTAACCGACAATTTCAATAAAATGATATTGAATACAAGTAACAATGATAATATAAACAATGTAGAATGATACATATTAACTGAGTTCACACAATGTAGAAAATAAATAAACAAATTACAAGCAATCTGTAGTTACAAATCTGAAACAATGATTTGATTTTTATAAATCTTAACCCGACGTCCAGTGACGGCGACAATCAGACTCACGGCGTCGGCGGGCGGCGCGAAACCTGCGCCTCCGGTTGGGCAGCCTTTGGGATCCAAATTTGAGGATCCAAATATCTCTGTTCCAAGTCTTGACAACTTTTATGAAACAGAAAAAATGATGA
>JAPKLW010000095.1:976695-989254 GCA_026898455.1 Plectranthus barbatus
TAAATAAACAAATAACAAGCAATCTGCAGTTACAAATCTGAAACAATAATTTAATTTTATAAATCTTATCCCGGCATCCAGTGGCGGCGACGATGAGGCTCACGGTGCCGGCGGGCGGCGCGAAACCTGCGCCTCCAGTTGGGCTGCCTTTGGGATCAAAATTTGAGGATCCAAATACCTCTGTTCCAAATCTTGACAACTTTCATGAAACAGAAAAACGATGAATGATTCTGGCCCCCTTAAACAAAAAAACAACACAAACACCATATAATTTGGAAGTTAAATTGACATGCTACCTGGCTCACGAGTGGAGAAGAATTTTAACAAGTCAACTAGAATTTAGTAGTACGACACACAAGAATACTAACCGACCCAATTTTGTAGCAAGAATCAATCATACAAAATTTTCAAATGTATCGAACTTTAAGGGGACTGGCAATGAATTCGTCGGTGATAAGCCCTTCAGCCGAAATGAGTCTGCCCCCGTTACACCCAGATTGGCATATTGGCGTTCTGCAAGGATTTTAATGCCCGAACCCAAAAATTCAAATCGAAGACTCCGATGGTAGTGACGATAACGGCGTTCACCGACAACACGTTCGAGTTCACGGTGAGATCGCCTTCGGTGACGTGGTATCTGAAGAAGGCGGTGGGGATCGAGAGCGACAGCGGGCGGGCGGATCACGTGACGGCGTGCCCTAATTTTCGAATGAAATTTTCCGCCACGGCTGGTAGAAGAGAGATCATCGCCGACGAGTGGGAGAAGAGAGAGCAAAAAACGAACGATGAAAAATAAACAAGATGAAATAAAAAATTTGGACGATTTGATATGATATAAAAACAAAAAATAAAAAGATATTTGAAATCTTATAAAAAGCAAAAATATAGGGCTTTCCAAAACTAACAGTTTTAATATAATATGTGTTACCAAGATTACCCTTTACTTAATATAAATATAATTTAAAAAAATGACACGTGGCACATTATGAGGCATCCAAAAAATAAAATGTATGGCTGGATATATGGTCATTGTTCATTCAGGACATATAGTTCAGATTTGAACACAACTCTCTCTCTATCTCTATTTATATATATATATATATATGGAAGAGATCATATGAAAATAAATAAGTATTAAAAATAAGAATGAATCTCATCCATTAGATTTAATTAAATCAATGGTTGATATCTAATCAAGCAGCACTTAAAATGCAATCAAGCAACAACTGAAATACAATCAAGCAACATTGTAATCAAGCAATAATTAAAACACAATCGAGCAACATTGTAAAGGTAATCAAGTTGTTTTATCATTTTATCACGGGAGAATTTTAATTACCGGATCCAATCCCTATATATATATATCTCAAGACTACACGTGAATGTGAGTTCATTCTCTCTCTTGGTAATATCAGGGAATAAATGGGCCAACCTAATTATTCAATCTAATTTTGGATATCTTATTTAGTGTTGATTTTTGTCTTTTTTTTTTATTTGAGTGAAATAATTAATATTTTTTTAATACTGTGAATCAGAACTTGGTGAACAAATATCAATTTTACATATTTTCATTCTAAAAACAATCTAAGTTAATTAAAATTAGTTAGTTCACTGCCATAATGGCTTTGCACACATATGTCAGTAGTTTTCTGTAATGTGAAAGTATAATATTCTCGGTTTTATGTTGATCAAGTGTTTAGGATTTTGTTTTGGTCATAACTCCTAAAGGTGTCATATTTTAAAAATTGACACAATTCTTAAATAGTACTTAATTTATATATTTTAAATATAATTTCTAACAACGAGTAATACTTAAAAATATAAGTTTATGTATTGGGGCTGATAATTTTTTACTCGACAACCCAACACGAATCTTACACGAATTAAATGGGTTGCATCAACTCATTCGAAATTCAAGTCAATTTTGGATCGAACCCGCGTAGTCCGAATAACCCGCGAAATTAATAAATTTTAATGTTATATTCAATTCCATCGTTTTGTGGTTTCGTGTTAAAATAATTTTCGTATTAAATTCATCTTTTTGGCATTAAACATGTCATTTTTCGTCTTTTTCGTGTTAAATAGGTCATTTTCATGTTAAATATGATGTGTTTATTATGATAAAACTTTTCATCATAAATAAGCAGGTCATCTGACCTAAAAATAACAAGTTGGGATCGGGTTGATATTTCCGACCGGAAAAATAATTGGGTCGGGTTCGAGTTGGTGTGTAACAACCCAATCCACCAACCCAACCCAATTGTCATCCCTAACTAGTATGTGTGCATAAAATTCACTAAAACATCCAGCCAAATTGTAAATAAATTTGTTGTATAAAAGATTTCTTATTTGTTTTCACAAAATATTAATAACAATTTAATTATTTTATTAAGATAAAAATTGAATTTTTTTTGCCACGGACCGCTGGGTACAATATATTTAGTCCGAATATAATATATTTAGTCCGAATATTTTTTGGTTAAATTCTTTTTACTCTGATCCCGTGTATAATTTGGATAATTCCAGTCAATTCCGGATTCAATTAATAATTAATTTAATATTATGCAGCTAGACCACTTCTATTTAGACAACATGTAGATTAACTATCTAACTAAGTAGGGAATTTCTAATCCTTACATTGTGTATCTGTGAGAATTGCCTCCAAATATCTTCAGCAATATTGCCATTTTGATTCACTCATAACCGTTGAATTAGCAACGGTTAGATGAGTTGGTTGCAAGCAGTTTTATTTTTCAATTTCTGGTTCTATTTGTATCGGTTATTAAGCAGATAGAATCGTGAAGTTATCTGCTCTCCAAAAATCATCAATAAAATCTTCGTTTACCCTTCCGTGGAGGTAGGCATGTAATTTGGCCGAACCATGTAATTCTCTGTGTTGATTGTGTTTTTGTATTACTGTTCTTGTGACTTTTTCATCTGGTTCATAGAGATAACATAACAGTATCAAAACAATTTAATTATAAAAATTAAATAACCAAATAAGAAAAAAGAATTGAACATAAATCCTAACATCATTCGTGTCGTGCGAGAGAGAACTGATTAATGGGCCAGAATAATAGCGTATATGGACCAGACAAATTAGTTAACTGAAAGTCATGTAATATAATCTTATAAAATCCAAATTTAATTACATAAGGCATAAATTTTATTATGAATCGTAATCCAAATTACATAATTGCACATAAATACATGCATAATGTAATAATATGAATCATAATCAAAATTACATAATTTTATATAATCCAAATCATAATTATATGAGTAATGGTAATACTGTAAAAGCAATATTTTCTTTTATTTTATGTATTAGACGTGATCAACAATATTGATACGTGTGAGAGTTTCCTTCTTTTATATCTGATTCTATTTTTGTCAACAATATTAATTGTGTCATATGTGGAAAAGAGAAATCTTCAATGCGATTGGATCGCTTGAGGGAAGAACGGTGGTCTCTTTTTCATTGGATTTGAGAGAAGAATTGTCGGCTTTGGCAAATCCAAATCCTACATCTAGAAAAATAATAAAAGATTCATTTAGATATAAGAGTCCACATAGTTTCAGTGAGTATTAAACTTTTTCAGAGATTCCCAAATTCAAAATTGTGTGGGCTGTTTCGGCCCACCAAAGCAAATAATATCAAACTAATTTTGGAGTTGTAGTTTCAACAAGTGGTGTCGTCTGTCGAAAGAGAAACCCACGAATGCTAGGGCTTAGGGACTAGATTTGATGTCCGTGTTGGAGACCCTCATTGAATATCAACACGATTGAATCAATTGAGAGAAAACGACGGATATGTTATCCTTGAGTTTGATGGGAAGATTGTTGGGTTTTAGAAAACAAGTGAAAAAGAGAAGAATGAATATTTTTAAGAGCCCATAAACAAAATTGTGCAGACTTATTTGGCCCAAAATAGATAATATCATAATGTTGAAATTACGGTCTCCACAAAAATAACTCAAATTTAAATTTTTATATTCTCATACCATACTTTACTTTCATGTTAAGAATTCACATGCTAGTTATTCGAAAAAACATTAAAAAAATTTAAATAAATAAATCACATACCAGTCTCGTGGGATCATTTCCATATCTATATCATTTCCATTTAAGTTATTGTGATTGAATTACACGTTTATAACATTACATGGATTATAAAATGATTAGATTATTCTTACGTTTTCTTATATAAGTATTGGTGGGAAAACAACAAAATTTTTATAGTTGATTAGTTAGTATATTGTGTTATTTAGATATTTGTATTGTGTTTTATTATTGTTGATGATAATATTGTGATTCTTATACTTGATTAATTGATATATTATACTTGATTAATTAATATATTATACATGATTAAGTAATAAGTAAAAAACTACCATGAGATGTAAGAATCTGAAACCTAAAATTGCACTTTACTATTTTACATTGATTGTTTGTAAGCTTGGCCAATGTCACAGGGTGGGGATTAGTTGAATTGAGTTGACATTATGAATTCGGTTGTCCCAATTCTGGTAGAGGGCAGCTTCATTTGCAATGCATACTTTTTTCTCACAAACATCACACTGAATCTTCAATGTGGCAGCTTCTGTAAGTCATGTTTGTGTACTAGATACCTGACCATTTTGTAAAGGATTTTTCGCTTGTTCTTCGGTATCTCTCTTGCTCTCTTGTGCTTTTGTGTGTGTTCATTTATGAAATTGTGTTTTTGGGAGGTTCTGATATTCTTGATTCTCCATGAAGAAATTATTTGATGTTTTCTCTATTCTGCTAATGGTGAAAACTAATATAGTATCCTATATTTGAGTGTTTGAGATGGAACAATAGGATGCTTGGACACATGAGATTTACATCCTTGAGTTTAGTTGGATGGAAGCATAGGTATTCATGTTTTCTTTCCTGTCTACTTATTTTTTTTAAAGATTCATTTTGGATGGTTACTCTTTGACTAAGTTGGATGATAGTAGTAATCTTTTCGTTTTACTTGTTTTTTGTTCGATTTATTCTCGTTACATAAAAAAGACTCATGGTTGAATTACATATCAATTATTTGAGAAACATGTGAATCTGAAGATGATAAGGCATGATTCTGGATACCGTTGCATTTTTTATTTTACTTTTTTGCATATGCTCTGGATTTCCTATCTATACTCCTAAATAACATTTCATTCTCATTCACAAAAACACTGGTTGCAGCAGTTATGAGTGTGGTGGATTGTCTTGTCCTATCTTTTCCACAAACCAAATGTATGGATGAATATACTCACACTTCAAGTTATTTGCTTTATTTCTGGATTCAGGTTCTAATGGTGCACTTTTCTAATATGGCTTACTTTTGTGACTCTTATATCTATCTCTTCAGGAAAACATTAAATCTACAACCAATCGATGTGCTAAAGGTAATTATGTTGATGAAAAAAGAAAGAGATTACTTGGCTTTAGTTCTCAAGCAAGAAGTACGTTCATTGTGTTAAGTCTGAAAGTAAACAGATTGTTTGTCACATTAAGTTGCCATGGAAAAAATTCCATAAAAGATCAATTACTATATAGTCATCTAACTCGGGATTAATATTAAGATGTTCGATATTTTGGATGAAATATTCTTTTTGTATATTTGTGAGTTTAATACGATGATGTTGATTTGGAATATTGTGAATTTTGTATTTGATTATACATAAGTTATCGAAAATATACAGATTAATTCTCAAAATAACCGTTGTTATTTATGAGAAAAGACAACAACTTTAAACTATTGTCTTTTATCTAAAAGACAACGGTTGTCTTTTCTACAATAGACAACAATTTTTGTAGATAAGACAACGGTGTTGTCTTTCTGTATACTTTTAACAACACCACCTACAACAACACTTTTGAATACCCATTAACAACACTTTTTTACCATTATTGCTTACTGTTTTTCTTGTAGTGCTGCATGCATAAGATTCAAAACACCATTTTATTTTCTACAGAATGAAAAAACTTTTTTATTATTTTATAGTCAAATATAAACTTCAAAACATAATTTTTAAGTTTTAATACGATTATAATCTTTTCCTTACATTGAACGAAAACAAGTTTATACATATCCCACCATGCTCATTACATTTTTTTTTAACAAAAACAGAATACGTTAATATAGATGTTTTATATATGATTATCATAATATTGTGACTTTTTTATAGTTGATTAGTTAGTATATTGTGTTGTTTAGATATTTGTATTGTGTTTTATTAATGTTGATGATTATATTGTGATTCTTGTACTTGATTAATTTATATATTATGCATGATTAACAATTGCACAAGGAAACACTAGCAAAACAATTTTGACATTAATTTCGTATATGGGATGATTTTTTATGTAAAAAATTCATTCACACTATACAAATAAAAATTATGAAAATATCCTTCAACCACCATATGTATATACACTCTCCTCATCATATAATATATGTAATATGTATATAAACATATACCTATAACTAAATTCCATATAGTTTCCAACATACTCTCATTTTTCATGATAAATCATATCATTTCCTCCCAAATTCCCAATTTATCTTATCATCTTCATTTAAACCATAGACTCTTCATTTATCATCCCCTTTCAACTTTATAGTAATAATTAAATCTTAGTTGAACTCATGAAATGAATACACCCAAAATTTGGAAATAATTCACTTTGTGTAACTCGAGTAATTATACATGGTCAATAATACACGGGGTGTTACATTACATTACATGAAATAAAATGATAAGATTATTCGTACGTTTTTTTGTATATATGGGTGAGGGACAACAAAATTCCTACGCTTTCCAAATCCTCTCTACTATCAAGCCTCCTTGTCGCTTACTGCGGTCATCAACGAGATGTCAAAGTTGGCGCCGATTGTCGTCATCCAAGAAGAACATGTACTATTTCTTATCAATACTATGCACACATGGATGCATGCATAAGATTCAAAACACCCTTTTAATTTCTACAAAATGAAAAAAAAAACTCTTTGATTATTTTGTAGTCAAATGTAAACTTCAAAACTTATTTTTTAAGTTTTAATACGTTTTTAATCTTTTCTTTATATTGAACAAAAACAAGTTTATACATCTCACATCATGCCTATTACCATTTTTTAACAAAAACAGATTACGTTAATGTAGATGTTTTTTTATATGATTATCATAATATTGTGATTTTTATACTTAATTAGTTAGTATATTGTGTTGTTTAAATATTTTCATTGTGTTTTATTATTGTTGATGATTATATTGTGATACTTATACTTGATTAATTAATATATTATACGTGATAAATAATTGCACAAGGAAAACTAGCGAAATAATTTTGAAATTAATTTCGTATATGGGATGATTTTTTATATCAAAAAATTCATTCACACTGTACAAATAAAAATGATGAAACAACCATCATTTTAGATAAAACTATCCCATTTGTTTAATTAATTTTAACAACCTATAACTAAAATAAGGGTTATGATTTATTGCTAGTAACATGCATATTTTTCCCCATTAGCAAATATATGTACCAAGAAAAAAGCCATCACATTTCATGATTATTGGAAACATTAACTATTTTTTCCCCACTATCTATCATATTTCATAATAATAATAATAATAATAATAATAATAATAATAAACAGGGGTGAAACTCATGGCTTCATATCTTTACCCTCTTTATCATCCCCCTCCCTCTATATATATATATATATTCATATTTGAAATTTTATATACATATGTTTCCATAAACTTGGTGTGAAACTGCAACCAGTTTAATGAAGCAAAAACTTGTATGAGATAGCTAAAAACATAGTTTTTTGTGAGATATATAGATATAAACTTATTCATTTATTTTAACTAAATTTTTAGCAAATTATGTATTTTTATTCAGGAAATGATGTAATTAGTTTATATTTAATAAATGATGTATTTAATCTTATTCACTAAATGATATATTTTTATTTTGTAAATGATATTATCATGTGGATCTAATCGTGAGATCTATCCTACATAAATTTTTTTTTGTGTGAAATGTCTCTAATAAAACCATCTCATTTAATAAAATAAACTGTTCAATATCGTCATTATATATGTACAACAACACAAATTACCATCATAGTTTTTGAAGAATAAAATAACAATTTCATAATGTATCTCTTTCTTACCATCTATGCTAGCTGTATAAATGTCCCCCACCCCAAACCCCTATTCTTTAGGAGAAACTGAGACAACGTCTCATACCAAGCTCTGGGCGTCTGCTTCAATCTATGGAGAGCCTTCTTTAATTTGTAAACTTGATTTCCTTCTTCAAAGCCAGGGGCTGCTCCACATATACTTCGGAAAAGCCCTCTTCACATCCATTTGGAAAACTGTGGAGTTGTTGTGCCTAACATAGGCAAGAAATAGGCGAATTGCTTCAAGTCTATCCACCGGAGCAAAAGTTTCGTCGAAGTCGATTCCTTCACATTGAGCATATCCTTTTGCTACCAACCTTGCCTTATTCCTTACTATTCTCCCTGTCTCGTCTCTCTTGTTTTTGAAGACTCATTTTGTGCCAATAACTGATTGATGAGTTGGTCGATCCACCAAGTACCAAACCTCATTTCTCTTGAAATCAGCAAGATCATCTTGCATAGTGTTGATCCAGCCAGTTGACTTCAGAGCATCTCCAATGTTTGTTGGCTCTGACTCTTGAGATATAAAACAAGTCAGTAGAGTGCTCCCTTGTCTCGTGCGAATTGAATTGGAAACACTGTCTAACACCGCTTCCTCAGGATGGTTCCTTAACCATTTTGGCTTCTGGAGCTGGGTAACTTTAATAGATTGGAAGAAATCTCCAGGATACTCAGTACCGTCTACTCCCAATACTGGAACTTGAACTAAATCACTTTGACTAGAGTCTCCTTCTCCAATGATGACTTCCATATCTTGAGATCCTTGGTCTTCTTGTTGCACAGTTGGTTGGACATCTTCAGGATGATCACTTTCATCTTCTGGGAGGTCAGTTTGGATTGACGACTCTGTTCAAGTTTGGTCTTCAAATTGAGCTCTGTTTTGATCTCCTAAAGTTCCCCCTTGATTGATGCCAGGGATTATTGTCAGTGAACCAAAAGCCTTTGCTAGGTCGATTGCATCACCGACCTCCTCATCTAGAACGTTTGTGTGATTATCCATAGATCTGGTCTGAGAAATTTGATTTTGATCTTTTTTATCAGCACTAAGTTTCTCACACTCAGTGTTAACAACAAAATCACCGAGTTCCAGTTCTTTCAAAGTCCTGCGCACTAAGATAGATTCATCAAAAACAACAAAGGATGTTACTTCCACAAGTTTGGTTGTCTTGTTGAGTACTCTGTATCCCTTGTATAAAGGATGTCCATATCCGAGGAACACACCTTCATCCGCTTTGGGATTGAAAGTATTCAATTTCGACTTTCTATTATTATGGATGTAACATGGAGAACTAAAAGCACGAAGATGAGTTATAGAAGACTTACGGGGTTTTGTGATGGCGACTGTTGATTGCGCTTTTATTCTAAGTATAGCATGTCGTTATCAAGGCTTCTCCCCAGTAATCTTCTTTTAAGTCAGCTTCAGCAAGCAAAGTTTTGATCGCCTCCTTGAGTGTTCTATTTTTGCGTTCGGCAAGACCATTCTGTTGGGGCGTCCTTGGAGCTGACTTCTCATGAGCAATGCCAGCATCAGCACAAAAGTTCATCAGTGGACCGTTGCAAAATTCAGTCCTGTTTTCAGATCTGATTCTTTTGACGGTGACTCCTTTGTTGTTTTGTACTTGAAGAATGAGCTCTGGAAGTTGAATCTTCACTTCATCCTTACTCTTCAGCAGCCTTACCCAAGTATATCTCGAGTAGTCATCTACCACGACGAGAGTGAATCTTTTTCCTCCAATGGTAGGCGGCATGACTGGTCCAAACAGATCCATATGAAGTAGCTCGAGGATCCTGTCTGTGCTTGCTGTGATGGTTTGATTCTTGAATGATGCTCTGGTTTGCTTTCCCATCTTGCACGCTCTGCAGACACCTTCTTCCTTCTTGAAACTAACATGTGGTAGACCTTCCACAAACTTGTGTTTGGCAAGATGTCTAATTGATTGGAAATTCAGATGGCTAAGTCTCTTGTGCCATAGCCAGTTTACTCCTTCTTGGGATGAGCTTGTTGCGACAAGGCACATGTCAGGCTTTGCGCTCTCCCAATCCACATAGTTGAGACTTCCTTTCTTCACACTTTTCAGCACAGTCTTCTTGGAGTCTTTGTCATTGATCCAACATTCTTCTTTGGCAAAAGTCACCTCATATCCAGATTAGATAAGCTGACTAACACTCAGCATATTGTAGTTGAGGTTGGTGACTAAGGATACATTGTTGATGATGATTCCATTGCATTCCAAGCATCTTTTGCCAATTACTCTACCTTTTGAATCAACTCCAAAACTGGCAAGTGGTCCTCTTGACATTCTCAGTTTTGAGAGGAGATTACTGTCACTAGTCATGTGAGCTGAACATCCAATGTCTAGTATCCATGCTCTTTTCTTCTTTTTAAGTTGACCTTGGTGACCCTGTACTTGCAAAATAAATAAGGTTAGATAAAAGGTACCCCGTGTTTCTGCGGGTTCTGCAGGGTTAGTCTTATGGATCCAACCTTTGGGAATCCATACATACTTCACCTTAAACCTAGGTGTCACAACATCTTCTTCCTTTCTCTTCCTCTTTCGATAATTGATGCAGTTTCTATGCATGTTTGAAGGAAAAGAGTGAGTGTGTGAAACTTTGCTAGAAACTGAGTTTCTTGAAACTGGGTATCTAGGAACTGACTTCCTTGAAATTGAGTTTCGGTTAGGTTCTCAGAAACTGAGTCCGGAGTGTGCAGTCTTCATAGTCCGTAAAGTAGAAAAATAATTGGACTCAGACCTCGTATAGTTGTTCTTCCTATGCGGATAAGTTCTCCTCTCATACAAATTATGAGTTGGGAACCTCAGAAATAAAACTGACTTTCTATAAAGTCCAATTTTAGCTGTTGAGGTGGGTTTCTTCACATTAGTAACATTCTGCTTAACCCACTTCCTTGGTATAACGAGCTTCATCTCAAGTTTGTTTGACTTATAAGTCAAATCTTTTCTAATTTAAGGTATCAGAGTCAATTTTGAAACTGGTTGTCCCCTTCTATCATGATTAGCCACTAAGGAGTCTCTGTCCATACTAACTATTCCTTTACCTAACATCTTGACCTCTAAACTAGAATTCTTTCTAAAGTGATGGTTCGAGATATTCCTAGTTTCAGAAGTAGATGCATGATTGCTCAAATTATTTTCTGAGAAGCCTAGTCCTAACTTATCAAAGGAATGTCTTTGTAAACTTAGATCTTCTAAGACTTTGCTAGTGCTAGAATAAAGTGAGCAGATAAGTTTTTAATCACTAGCAATTTTCAGTTTTTGAGATTCGCATTCTTCATAAATAGATTTAAAAGATTCAAGTAAAGTAGAATGTTCTTCTCTAAGTTTGGCTAGTTCTTCACTTACTAACTTCGATCCTTGGATCTCATCAGTCAGTTTTGAAACTCACAGTTTCAGTAAATCATTTTCTCCAGCCAAGAGATTTTCTAACTCAAAAAATTTTGCAAATTTTCTATTTAAAGCTTCAAGTGTAACATCCTCTGCATATGAGCAATAAGATTAAGAGTTGTCTTCTATGCATGCTATAAACTCTGCTTCAGTTTCTTCCTCTTCTGCTAGCTTGGCCATCAGCACCAGGAAGGCTTCCTCCACTGCCTCATCATCTGATGTGTAGTAGCCATCATCATTTTTTGGGATGTCTGGCATATTTGTTCTGGAGAGCATGGCCTTTGCAACTGCTCTGGAAGCTTTCTTCTCGAACAGCCTCTTCAAGCGCCCCCTTTCCTCCTTGGAAACCAGTGGGCACTCATACTTGAGGTGGTCTGGAGAGTTGCACTCAAAGCATGCTTTCGGAGGTCTTTCGCTGAACTTCAGTTCACTGGACTGTGAACCTTCCTTCTTGGCTTTGGCTTTCTCAAGAAGTCTGGTCGGATTCCTCATCTGCTCCTTAAGCTCTTCAATTGATCTCTCGTCCTCCTCTGCATATGAGCAATAAGATTCAGAGTTGTCTTCTATGCATGCTATCCTACATTCACTCTTCAGACCCAAGGTCCGAATAATTCACTAAGTAAATACAAGCCTCCTTAAGATCTATACACATCCTATCAGAACCTCCGTCCTTCGGTCAGCTGTGGCACTCACCTAGAAACTCCTTGCACACTCAGTCTTCAGGTTGAAGTGAGGACGGCACCCCGCAGCCTTCGTTGGATGTTTGTTGTTTTTCCTAGAACTTAGGTGGTTGGCATACTCCCGTGAGAATCAGAATCCCAAATTAGGAAATTGACTGCTATGAATATATCTCAGAAAGATATATTCACCAAAGAAGAGCTTCAGCCTCGTGCTAGGAGAAGTTAGTGATAAACACTCACTCTGTGCACTTTATTGATGAGTTTATGCTTTG
>JAPKLW010000096.1:5516-130662 GCA_026898455.1 Plectranthus barbatus
ATATATATATATATATATATATATATAGAGAGAGAGAGAGAGAGTAGTGGTCATATGATAATAAATAAGTATATTAAAAATAAGAATGAATCACATCCATTAGATCTAATTAAATCAATGGCTGATATCTAATCAAGCAACAATTAAACCGCAATCAAGCAATAAATGATCAAGCAACAACTGAAATACAATCAAGCAACAATTAAAACACAATCAAGCAACATTGTAAACGTAATCAAGTGACTTTATCATTTTATTAGGGGGTGAATTTTTATCAGCGGATCCAATCCCTATATATATATATATATATATGAGATCGTATGATAATAAATAAGTATATTAAAAATAAGAATGAATCTCATCATTTTGATCTAATTAAATCAATGGTTGATATCTAATCAAACAACAATTAAAATGCAACCAAGCAAAAATGATCAAGCAACAACTGAAATACAATCAAGCAACAACTAAAATATAATCAAGCAATATTGTAAACGTAATCAAGCGGCTTTATCATTTTATCACGGGGAGAATTTTTATCACCGAATCCAATCCCTATAAATATATATATATATATAGGGGCAGATCTGGTGAGAATAGCCCTTATCATGAGAAATGAGAATAAATCTCGTCCATAGATTTGACAACATCAACGATCCAGATTATATAAGAGCTTTAACAAAAAACGCGGCATTTTATCCTCATTTTACTTCATTAAAGGGCAACATGGTCATTACGAACGTACAGGGCGCAAAAGTTGTGTTTTGTTCATTTTATGTATTATATACTTCATTATATCTTAGTTATACTTCATTTTATCTCAATTGCTAATCATTATAAAATAAATTCGATTCGAATTTTGATGTTACACGTGACATGCATTTTATCTTAGCAGTTCTTCATTATACCTTAGTTATTCTTCATTATATCTTAGTTATTCTTCATTTTATCTCAATTTTGATTCATTATAAAATAAATTCGATGTGAATTTTGATGTTACACGTGACATGCATTTTATCTTAGCAGTTCTTCATTATATCTTAGTTATTCTTCATTTTATCTAAATTGTTGTTCATTATAAAATAAATTAAATAAAAATAAATTCAAATTTTCGGAAAAAATGATTTCAATTATCATCATTTTATCTCCTATATACATCATTAAATGAAAAAAATTAAATTTTTAGAAACAATTATCTTCATTTTATCTCCTCTATGCTTCATTAAATGGAAAAGATTAAACTAAATAAAAATAAAATTAATTTTTTGGAAAAAGTATTTCAGTTCTCTTCATTTTATCTCCTATATACATCATTAAAAGAAAAAAAAACAAATTTTTAGAAACAAGTCTTTTCATTTTATCTCCTCTATACTTCATTAAATGGGAAAAATTAAATTAAATAAAAATAAAATCAATTTTTTAGAAGAATATGTTAATTTCATTTTATCTATTTAAAACTTCATTAAATTAGAAAATTAATTAAATAATAATAAAATTTAATTTAATTTTAGAGTATTGGATGACTCAACAAGGCAATAGAAGTTTTATAAAAAATCGAAATGAAAAGGAATTACAGATCCAAATATGTAATAATGAAGTTCGCGGAAGATAAAATGAAAATAGAAATTATTTGAGGGAGATACCATCAGGCTAAATGACAATGATACCCTTAAAAATGTAATAATGAAGTTCGCGGAGGATAAAATGAAGATGGAAATCATTAAAGCATGACCGCAGATCTTGTGAAATCAAAGGCTGAGATTTATTCTCATTTCTTACATAAACATCTATTTTCATATGATCTAACCTATATATATATATATATATATATATATATATATATATATATAGGGGTGTGTTAAAGTGACAAGTACCCCCTTTAGATGGGAGAAGAGAATGGATTTAAGCCCTTTATTTTGTAAATTGGATGGTTAGGATCAAATTTAAATTTAACATTTATATTTGATTACATGGGTATTTTAGTCATTTTTGGATATATATTAGATTTAACTTATCTAATATTAGGGGACCACATCTCATAATTATCTCTCTTCATCATACGTAATTGTTTTCTCTTTATTCTCTCTCCTTTTAGATTTTTGTAAAATTTTAAATAATCATAATTCATTCAATTTAAATTATTTTTTCATGTATCATATATCAAATTAAAGATAATTTAATTCTTTTTAAAACAAAATCCCTATTGGATATGCTTTGAATAGGATATCATAGTAAAAATAAAAATTAGTGAGTTTATTCATAAATCATGTATTAATGCACTGATAATGCAACAAAATATATAGGATAATGCAACAACTAAAACTAAATAATGCAACATAAAATAATGTCTATGTAAAATTGTAATATTAATAAGTTGAAATGAATAAGACAACAAAATATAAAGAATAATGCATCAATTAAAACTAAATAATGCAACATAATATAAAATTTAGACAATTGCATACGTAAAACTGAAACATTAATAAATTAAATTTAATAGTGCAATAAAATATAAAGGATAATGCAATAACTAAAACTAAATAATGCAACATTATACAAAGTATAATGTGATGAGTGACATTAATAAGTTGAATTGAATAATGCAACTTAATATAAAAAATAATGCAATAACCAAAATTAAATAATGCAAAATATAAAGGATGTCTTATGTAAAACTGAAATATTAATAAGAAGAATTAAATAATGCAACATAATATGAGGGATAATGCAATAACTAGAACTAAATAATGCAACATAATATGCTAGATAATGCAATAACGTATGTAAAGCTGAAAAATTACAAAGTTTTATTTTTTTACTGTGATTTTTTATGCTAAACATATGCAATATGGATTTCGTTTGAAAGATAATTAGATTATCTTTAATTTGATAATGATACATAAAAAATAATTTAAATTAAGTGAGTTATGCTTATTTAAAGTTTCATAAGAAGTTTAAAGGAGAGAGAATATTGAAAAAAATAAAACGTTAGTTGGTGAAGAGAGAGATTATAAGATTCTTTGTAACCACCATATTTTATTTACCTAAATACCCTTAATTACAGTTTATAATAAAAAATAAAAATCAAATATAAAATTTAAAATCATATCTCAACCTTTAGATTTGACAAATCAAAGGTTCATATTCATTCTCTTCTCCTATCTAAAAAGGACTTGTGAAATGACCACAACTCTATATATATATAGAGAGAGAGAGAGAGTTGTAATCATATGTGAACCTCCTCCCAAATGAGAGATAAGAACTAATATGGACATTTAATTTTAGATTTTGAATGGTCCAGATTTAATGTTTGATTTTATTTTATTAGTTAATTTCATTATTTTTAAATTACATCAAGGACTTAATGGTAATTAATATATTCCAAATATATTCTTTCCAAAACTACCTCCTAAAATCTCTCCTCCATGATTTGTAATCAAAATCATATATTTAATTAAAATAAAATTTAAACCCTAAATCAAAAGTTTAGAATATTCACGTTCTGTATTCATAAATCGTAATTTTATCGTTCAGCCTCTTCCTTTCCAATTGTCACTCATTCTGGCCAATAACTCCTTCGCCGTTCATTGTTCGTTGCTCGTTGTTGGGACAACCAGGCAACGCTATATTGCAGGGTGGAGGAGTCGGCACCGAGTTGTTGTTGCTCTTCGATGGCTATCTTAGCCCTTTCGTAAATGCAGAAACTCATCTTCTTGGTAGTTGAATGTATTATATATGTGTTGGCATCGTAATTATTCAATCATGCTTGTATTTTATCTTATTTATTTATGGTCTTTCATGGATTTGCTTATGTTTTGAAGCATCAGTAGTCACAGCTTTCTAATCCTCCTTGCCATCTTCTGCTTTGGTATGTGAATTAATGATAAATTTCATGTCATTGTAAGTGCTTGGGATTAATGAGTTTCTACAACCTCATGTAGGCAAGGAGAAAGGCAGACCTCCTGTTCGTGGGAGAAATATTTTGAATTCTGGGAATTGGTGTAGAATGTGAGATCCAGTTGGAAGCAATACAAATATTTATAATTATATATAGTTGCAGTAATTTGTTGTTAAAGTTGCATATATTAAGTCTGTACAATTGCATATATTCACGTGTTCTGATTTAAGTTTTTATTTTTTTAGTTATTGATATGTAAATTGTTCAGAGATCGTTGTTTTTATTTTTGAATTATTGCAGATTTTACACCTGTAAATGTGCAATATAACGATATAATAGTTGCAGTACTCTGCTAATTCCAATTCACATAGAGTTTTTTAATATTAATTATTTACAAAACTTTCTCTATTTTGTATTATTGCAGATTTTAATTTTGAAATACTATAATTCAGAGAATCAATCCCATTAAATTAAGAAACAAATATAATTTAATTTTTAAATGTAGTGTTTTAGAATTCAAATTTCACAAAATTAGGGCTGAAAATCGTGCATATATAATTTTGATTTTAAAAAAATTATGTAATGCAACTTCTTCCTTTTAATAATGCAACTTTTATCTCTTAATACTGCAGCGAATTCGATAAAATTATGCAGTAAAACTGTTCCGAAATTTTAGCAAATAAAATCGTGGGTAAGATATGGGGAAGTTAAAATGTGCGTCACATTTACTACGAAACCCATTGCTGCAACTTTTTACTTCTATTATTGCAGCGAATTTTCGCAGCTCAAAAATACATCTGGAGCGTCAATTTTCTTAATCAATGGACAAGATCAAGTCTTATTTCACATCTAAGAGGTGGTTTACACCATAGTGCACCCACCTACTAATTTGATGATTTATTTTTGGTACCTAATTCAATCACCACATACAATTCAATCACCAATCTATATGTGTAGTTCCACCACATGCATATGTAATATTTACATTGTTGTTTCAAGGATTTTTTGTATAAGAATTGAAAGAGTACTTGTATGTGGAACTGGATTGACAATGTTTCTTGCTTTTTCTTCTCTATTCTTTTTTTTTTTCCAACCACACTCATTACACACTTGTTTTCTCCTTTATATAGACATGCTAAACCAAATACAAAAAGTACATGATTTTAGAGATTAATTGCTTTCTTTCTATACAGGGACGGTTTAAATCTAGACAATATTGAAAATCCCTTAATCTTCGAGTCAAATCCCTTGATGAGAGCCTCATTAGCTGATTTGTCTCTTCTTTCCTTTCATGGCTCTTGATGGTACGATTCGACCTCCACTCCCTTGTGAATCTGCTTTTATTGCGTTTGGTCGAGTCGTAGGATTATGGATCGAACTACCTATTATTTTAAGTGGTTCGATTTGGGGTATAACAACTGCCCCCCAGTTTCATTTAAATTGTATAATTTGAATGAAACTGTAGTTCTTTTAAAGGTATGGTTTGATTGCTTGTGTTCTCTAACCATAAGAGAACTTATACGAGGTTCGATCCCAGATCGTGAGTAGGTGAGATTGTTTGAATACGTGCGAGTTCGGAATGAGACTTGCTCTCTGAGCGTAAGCGAGCTCGAATGAAACTTAGTTCCTGAGCGTAAGAGATTCGAGTGAGGCATGGTCTCTGAGCATAAGCAAGCTCGAGTGAGACGTGGTCTTTGAGCATAAGCGAGCTCGAGTGAGACGTGGTGTCTGAGTGTAAGCGAGCTCGAATGAGACTTGGTCTCTGAGCGTAAGCGAGCTCGAGCGAGACTTGGTCTCTGAGCGTAAGCGAGCTCGAGGGAGACTTGGTCTCTTAGCGTAAGCGAGCTCGAGTGAGACGTGGTCTCTGAGCATAAGCGAGCTCGAGCGAGATGTGGTCTCTGAGCGTAAGCGAGCTCGAATGAGACTTGGTCTCTAAGAGTAAGCGAGCTCGAGCGAGACTTGGTCTCTGAGCGTAAGCGAGCTCGAGCGAGACTTGGTCTCTTAGCGTAAGCGAGCTCGAGCAAGACGTGGTCTCTGAGCGTAAGCGAGCTCGAGTGAGACGTGGTCTCTGAGCATAAGCGAGCTCGAGCGAGACGTGGTCTCTGAGCGTAAGCGAGCTCAAATGAGACTTGGTCTCTGAGCGTAAGCGAGCTCGAGCGAGATTTGGTCTTTGAGCGTAAGCGAACTCGAGCGAGACTTGGTCTTTGAGCGTAAGCGAGCTCGAGCGAGACTTGATATCGGAGTCGATTGTCGATTCACGCTAGCTAGTGCCTTGTTATTTATCTTTTAGAGATCCCGATCCTTCCCCCCTGCCTTTTTGAATTTGAATTTGAAATTCAAATTTCAAAAATCAGAACACGTGGCATCATCCCATTGAAGCGTGTGTATTAAGCGACACGATTTCCGGGATAATCTCAAATTAGACTTAAATTCTCTTCCTTTTAAATTGTCGCGACTTTACACCTTCCACACTTTATCCTCTTCACTTATCACTTTCGTTCTTTCTGCCTGAAGGTGTTCGTTCCGCTAAGGTTGATTTTGTGTTCTTCCGTCTTCTTCGCCGTCATTTCATTTGAGTCGTGAAGTTTGTTTTTTCATCTGTTAAGTGCTGCTTCTCTAGAATCTTTGTTATGTCTGAAATGGGGGAAACCGAAGATTTTCCGACTGCAGATTCTGTTCGCGATTCTTCATCTTCCAGCGATCTATCTACTTCCACTCTGCCCCCTGATGAAGAACCGATTTTCGATCCCTACTCTCCAGAATATGACCAGAAATTTAAGGGTGCTCTAGTTAATACCCAATCCTCTCTTGATTTCGATTTTTTGAGGGGCTATTTCTACATATATTATCTGTCTTTTCGCTTGAATCCCATTGTTCCTAACCCAGATCAACGACCGCATCGTCCTCCTCGAGGTTTTATGGCTTTTTCGGCACAGGTATTTCAGTATCGAGTTAGGCTTCCTCTCCATCCCTTCTTTGTTTCTGTGCTCGAGTATTATGATATTGCGCCTATTCAATTAGCTCCCATGGCTTGGAGACATATGATTGGCGCATTACTGATATTTCATGATCTTAACTTTGGATCTCCCACGACTCGAGAATTTGCTGAGTTATACAATCTTCACAGTCAGCATAATGAGAGCTATTACTTTTTCTCTAAACATACCGGCAGCGACTTTAAACCCCTAATTAAAGGTTGCTCAACTAACAGTGCGGGATGGGTCGATCAATTCTTTTTCATCCAGATCCCGTCAGAGCAGCCTTCGTTATCTGGGAGAATTCGTGTCGCCTCCCGTAAGTAATCTTTTTTGGCTTTTTTACTTTTTATCTCACTGACTTTATCTTCGCAGGTCCACCTCGACCGGCTTTGACCGAAATTGAGCGTCATCGGATTGCTCAAGCTTATAAGTATCCTATCCAATATATTGATCGGCTTACCGGCTCGCGTTGGGCTGATATCAACGGGGTTCGCGATATGAACAAGTTGACTCCCGAAGAACTTATTCGAATGAAGCAGCGTAGGGCTGGGATGGTGCACAAAAAGAAGAAACGGGATGGTGCTGAAGTTTCTACTAAGGTTGATTCAGAGGTCGAGTCGAAAAATGCTTCTGAGATTCCGATGATTTTGCTCCTCTAGCGAAACGGAATAAGAGGGAGAAGGAGAAGACGGTTATTCCAGAGGAGAAAAACAAACTTGATCTGACGCATGATTCGGAGAATAAAGATGATGCGACCACTGATATTTCTCGTCCCCCAGTAGACTTTGAGAAGGTCGAACAAGCAACCAAAGATCGTCGACTCGTTGCTAGTGGGAGTGGAGATTTTGCGACCTTTGTTCGGGTTGCTCGAGCTGGTCCTCCGTGGTATAGCTCAGATGTTATCACAAAAGGTTTTTTAGATTTCTCCCATGTGCACCTAAAGGTAATTGCCTATTTTTGAGAGTATTTGTTGTGTAATCTTTATATTGATTCATGTCGTATTGTGTTGTGTAGAACCTTGAAGGCCTGCGAGCTGTTTTTGCTCGAATCAGTCGTACAATTGCAGAGGAGAGAGGTTCGAAAGTATCTCTAGCTCATTCTTTGGGAGATGTTAAGAGGGAGAGAGATGATGCCCTCGATGCCTTGAACGTCGCCAAGGAAGAACTATCAAATGCTGAGAAAATGGTCGAGCAACTAAAGGTTGAAAAACTTGCTTCTTCCAATGAATTGCAGTCGGAGAAACTTTTTCGTGACGAGCTTGCTTCCCAATTGGCTGGCAAAGAACAAGAATTGCAGTCTGTGCAAAATGCTCTCGAGTTAGCCAAGACTACAGGTGCAGGGCTCGATCTATACAGCCTCATGAATACTAAGCTCGGGCGCCCCGTATTCAATGATATGGGCAAATTGGCCGCTTCGAATATCAAGGGTTTGATCCTTGAGAAGTATCCAGATCTTGATTTAAGTTTTCTCCCTGCTGAGTCTGCTGAAGATGAAGAATCTGATTCCGATCGGGGTGAAGATGAAGCTGGATCAAATAATCAAAATGATAAGGCCGATTGAACTTCTTGTTTTCTCTGATTCGTAGCATTGATGTTGCATTTGTTTTGTCTTATGTCTTTTGAACTTGGCTCCATCTACTTCGAACTGCTTTAGTCTTTGCTTTTGTATGGTTATCAACTCTTATCGACTCGTTATTTGCTTATTATCATCGACAATGTATGGATGATCTTTTATTTAATAATAGTATTTTTGTTCAATGCACTATTACATTAGAAATAAAATCTTCTCAAATACTTGATATTCGAAGCGTTTGGAATATCCTTTCCCTCGGGGGTTCTGATTCGGTAAGCTTCGTTCTTCACTATCTCTGAGACGATATATGGTCCTTCCCAAGCAGGTCCCAATTTCCCAACATTATGCTCTCGTGTGTTTTGAAATGTCTACCGTAAGACCCAATCTCCCACGCAGAGTGATCTTAGTCGGACGAACTTGTTATAGTATCGCTCGACCACCTTCTGCTTTTTATCCATGGTTTTTATGGTGGCTGCTCTCCTTTCGTCCAATATTTCCAGTGATTCGAAAATCTTCTCCCGATTTCTATCCTCATCAAACCATTTGACCCTTGGCCCCTGTTTGATCACTTCAATTGGCGCCACAGCTTCTGCTCCGTAAGCAAGTGCGAATGGTGTCTCCCCTGTTATTGTCTTTGGTGTGGTTCGATAACACCAGAGCACCGCAGGCAATTCATCCACCCATGCTGACTTCGACTTTCCCAATCTTCTCTTCAATGTGTTAAGAATCGTCTTATTCGTTGATTCAGCTAGACCATTCGACTCAGGGTATCTCGGGGTCGAATTAATTAGTTTTATTCCCAGATTCTCGCAATAGTCTTTGAATTTCTTGCTTACAAACTGCCTCCCATTGTCGGTCACTATCTCACGCGGTACTCCAAACCGACACACTATATTCTTCCATACGAATTTTATCATCTCCGTGTCTCGTATGCTTGACAAGGGCTCGGCTTCGACCCACTTCGTGAAAGAGTCCGTGGCAATGACTGCAAATTCCTTCCTCCCCTTTGCTCTGGGCATTTTTCCAATGATGTCTATCCCCCATCGGTGAAACGGCCATACAGGAATATTCGAATGCAATAATTAAGACTTTTTATAACTCAGATTCGTGAATCTTTGACACGCTTCACATTTTCGAGTGAACTCCTCCGAATCCTTCCTCAACGTCGGCCAATAGAATCCTGCCGAAATGATTCGACTTACCAAACTCCTGGGACCTGAATGGTTTCCACAACTTCCGGAGTGTACCTCCTCCAGTACTCGAGTTGTTTCAGATTCGCTTATGCACTTTAGCCAAGGCCCCTCGAACGATCTTTTGTACAAAACGTCATTCAGGAGAGTGAATCGAGCAGCCCTCCTGGCCACTCTCTTGGCTTCATTTCCATGTCCGTCACTTGTTCCGGACAAGTAGTTCTTAATCGGATCCATCCATGAGTTTGGACTCGAGATACTGTTAACCGTGTATAGGTCTTCGTTTTCACCCTTTGACCATTCTCGGGTTGCTGGCCATAGTGCGATGATTAGCGGTACTACTCCCATTGGCCCTGGTTCCATGAAGGTTGCTAAGGTTGCTAAGGCGTCTGCTTCAACGTTCCACACCCTCGGAATGTGTTCCACCTTTACTTCATCGAACTCTGATTCTAAACCCTTAACGATTTTGTAGTATGCAGCCATTCTCCCGTCCTTGGCTTGAAATATCTCAGAGAATTGGTTGACAACCAACTGAGAATCTGATTTGACTTTTAGCTTTCTAACTCTCATCTCTTTTGCCAGTTTCAAGCCCGCAATCAGTGCCTCATATTCTGCTTCGTTGTTTGTTGCATGGAATTCAAACTTTATTGCTCTTCTATACACTATTTTCTCTGGTGAAAGCAACGCGACCCCAGCTCCTGCTCCGCTGTTGTTGCTTGCCCCATCTATATGTAAGTCCCAAAATTCAACTGAGATCTCCCTAGATGCTGATTCGACCTCTGCCTGTAATTGCATCTCCGGAGTGTACTCGGCAATAAAGTCCGCTAAAATCTGGCTTTTTATGGCTTTTCGTGGTTCGAATCGCAAACCATATCCTCCAAGCTCTACCGCCCATTTCATCATCCTTCCGGATATTTCAGGTTTGGCCAATACACTCTTTATCGGAAAATTTGTAACCACCATTATCTCGTGTGAGTCAAAGTATGGTCGAAGCTTCCTCGAGGCCATCACTAAAGCCAAAATTAGTTTTTCTAATGCTGAGTAGCGTGTTTCAGCTTCGATCAGGGATCGACTCACATAATAGACTAGATGTTGCGAGTCTTCTTGTTCCCTTATCAATATTGCACTCACCGCCCTTTCAGATACGGCTAAGTAGAGTTGCAAAGTTTCACCCTCCTTTGGTTTCGACATAACTGGTGCGGATGCCAGATATCCCTTCAATAAAGTCAGAGCTTGGTCACATTCTTGAGTCCACTCGTAGCGCTTTGACTTTCTCAATAATTCGAAGAATCTTGAAGTCCGATCAGAGTACCGTGCTACTAATCGACTTAGAGCCGCTAGCTTTCCAATCATCTTTTGCAGTTCCTTGATAGTTGTTGGTGGTTTTAATTCCTGAATAGCCTTGATTTGGGTGGGGTCTGCTTCAATACCCTGCCTGCTCACCATGTATCCTAAGAATTTGCCCGAAGTAACTCCAAACTGACACTTTGCTGGATTCAATTTCATGTTAAATTTTCTGAGTATATCGAAGGCTCTCGCAAGGTGGTCGAGGTGCTCCTCTATACTTGATGACTTTACTATCATATCGTCGATGTAGACCTCCATTGAATCTCCGATCATAGACTCGAACATCTTGTTCATCAGACGTTGATAGGTCGACCCCGCATTCTTCAACCCAAATGGCATGACTCGATAGCAATATATCCCCTGGTTCGTCATGAATGCCGTCTTCTCCTCATCTGAGGGAAACATCCTAATCTGGTTGTATCCCGAAAATGCGTCCATAAAAGACATCACTTTATATCCTGCAGTTGAATCAACAAGCCTATCGATATGAGGGAGTGGGAAGGGGTCTTTCGGACACGCCTTATTTAGATCAGTGTAATCCACGCAAACTCGGTTTTTCCCATTCTTCTTTTTGACCACTACTATATTGGCCAACCAGTCGGGGTACTTGACTTCTCTTATAAACCCCACTTTTAGAAGATTAGTTACCTCTTCCGCGATAGCCAAAATTTTCTCCATGGGGAATCTTCTTCTCCTTTGATGAATGGGTTTGAATGTGGGATCGACCTACAGTCTGTGAGAAATTACCGTTGGGTCGATCCCGGGCATCTCCGCGTGACAGAAGGCGAATGTACTTCTTCTTTCGCGCAAGAATTCGGAGAGCGCTCTCTTCGAGCTATCTGAGTTTCTCTTCCCGATGTATGTGAATTTTGACTCATCTTCCTCCAAATTTACGGTTTCAACCTCCTCTTGCTGTTCTATCACTCCTATAGTTCTAAGTGTCACAGCGTAACAATCTCTGGCGGTATGTTGTTCACCTTTTATCGAGCGTATTCCCCATGGTGTTGGGAATTTTATCACTTGATGGAAAGAGGATGGGACTGCTTGCAACTCGTGAATCCAAGGTCTTCCCATTATTGCGTTGTAACAGGACTCTGCGTCGACCACTTGGAACCGAACTGATAGGTTGATCCCCTCTGAGTAAACTGGTAAGTATAACTCTCCTACCGGAATTAATTGCTCCCCGCTAAAGCCCACCAATTGGCTCGAACTTGGCATAAGATTTTTCTCGGGTATCCCCATATCTTTGAATGCCTTCAGGAATATCAGATTTGATGAGGCCCCACAGTCGACGAGGATTCGTTTCATTCTGCAATTCGCGATTAAGAGCTCGATGACCAATGCATCATCGTGCGGGTGTCAGACCCCTTCGGAATCTGACGGTCCGAAAATTATTTTTTCTTCTGATAGCCATGATGGTCTAATTGAATTGATTCCCCTTGCTTCCCTCCGATATCTCTTATATGCATTCCTCGACGTTCCGGCCATGGGCGGACCCCCCGAGATCATGTGAATGATCTTCTCGATTCGTGGCTCATTCGGCAATGGAACCCTATTCGCCCCTGTTGCCGTTCCTTTAATTTCACTTCGATCCTTTCCTTTTTCCCTCTGCCAAGTGTTACTTCTTCCTCTTCCTTTAAATTGCTGCAAATGGCCACGGTCGAGCAACCTTTGTACTTCTCTTAGAAAATCTCGGCATTCGATGGTTCGATGCCCATACCCTTGATGAAATGCACAGTAGTTCTCTGGAGTCTTTTGTCCGATGTTGGCCATCATCCTCGTTGGCCATCTTACCTCTCCCTTTAAGGCCATCATTTCTTGAATCACCGCCATCGGATTGGCGATCAAATTGAGAGGTTTCTGCGTGTTCGTATTCGAACTTTGCACTGCTGGCCCCTTCCTGTCTCCTCTGCTGGCATAGGGCATGAACCGATTCGACCTGACTGTTCCTGAGTCGACTTTGGCTGGAATGCGTGTCTTATCCCTTTTTCCAAAGTTTTCCTCCTCAATTTCTTTGCGGATTTGAACCTCTGCCCTGACCATTATCTCGGAGTAAGTCGAGCATAGATACTTTACTAACTTCCAGAATAGACTTGATCCTCGATTCAACCCATTCTTGAATGCCGATATGGCAGTTTCCTCTAAACAATTAGGAATTACCACCTTCATTTCCTTGAATCGTTTTATGTAGTGCTGTAATGATTCCCCTTCTTTCTGCACAATCTGATACAAGTCATCCGACCGTTTCGGGATTCTCCTACTACTCGAGAATTGAGTTGAGAATTGTTTATGAAGTTCGACAAATGATGATATACTGTTGACCTTCAGATGCATAAACCAATGCATAGCTGCCCCCTCAAGACAAGCCCCAAAACTTCTGCACATACAAGCCTCTCTAACTCCCTCCGGGATGGATGTTGTTTGCATCTTGAACTTGTACAACGTCACAAACTCATCTGGATCTGTTGTTCCGTCGTAGGCCTTCATCTGCGGGATGACGAACCTTTCCGGAATTTGCGCCATTGCAATCCTGTGTTCGAATGGCGAATCATTGTAATCTCCGATTGTTATCTTGGTCGAGGGGCGCATCAGACCTGGCACTGCCGATAATGCCTTAGTCAACTCATCCACCTTTGACTCAAGATTTTTTACTCTCTCATCTTTCTCATCATTCGTATCTTGGGGATCAGAGTGGTGAGCGTTTTCTGAGTGTGTCTCGAGGCATTCATCATTTCTGGTCTCAATCCTACTTTGCTCTTGAAATAACGCAAGCTGCTCTCTTAGCCTTTCTGCATCCATGGTTACACGTCGATTTTGTTCTCTTAAATGATCCATCTCCTCCTGCATCCTTTTAATATGTTCTACAAATGCTTTTCTATTTATTACAGAGTTTTCTTCATTGAAAACATTATCTCCACTACCGTTTCCAGATCCGTTCATTTTCGTTCCTTCTCTCAAATTCCCACAGACGGCGCCAGTTGTTGTTTCAAGGATTTTTTGTATAAGAATTGAAAGAGTACTTGAATGTGGAACTGGATTGACAATGTTTCTTGCTTTTTCTTCTCTATTCTTTTTTTTTTTTTTTTCCAACCACACTCATTACACACTTGTTTTCTCCTTTATATAGACATGCTAAACCAAATACAGAAAGTACATGATTTTAGAGATTAATTGCTTTCTTTCTATACAGGGACGGTTTAAATCTAGACAATATTGAAAATCCCTTAATCTTCGAGTCAAATCCCTTGATGAGAGCCTCATTAGCTGATTTGTCTCTTCTTTCCTTTCATGGCTCTTGATGGTACGATTCGACCTCCACTCCCTTGTGAATCTGCTTTTATTGCGTTTGGTCGAGTCGTAGGATTATGGATCGAACTACCTATTGTTTTAAGTGGTTCGATTTGGGGTATAACATACATAATCAAAATTTCTTTCTTCTATTTACAACATCTCTACTGGCTAACAAGTTATGCTTGTCGAATTGTTATCATTCGTGTCGAAGTTTATGTTAGATTGTTATTGTATCAATCTATTAAGTGATTCAAATAATCAAGTGATTTCTTTTATATATATCATTTACTGCGCAGCATTTGAACTTTCTTAACTTCAAAGTTTCAAACTAATTACTTTCAGTATTTCAAAGTATTTTTTTTCAATATGTGGTACTTTATTTATTTCCAGATGAGAAATTATATTATGAATTTGTTTCATCTTTTCACTAGTTCAATTACAATGTCAGATGCCTATATAAAATGAAGAAATATAAAATACCAATACGTAAATCAAAATTAACATAGTCAAGCAGTGGTCAAACCTAAATTACAAGCCAATATAAGTAAATACTTCCCCTAATTAAGTATACATAGGAAAAAAAAAGGGACTTACATAAATCGTACAACGGGACTTATTTATATGATATATAAAGGCTGGTTTGCTTATAAATATCAATTAGTAGATGTAGCAATTGATATAATATTGTTCTTGAGCCCTCCAATTCCATTCACTTGGCATTTTCAACATCTACTCCCTCAAGCGTGAAACTCTTCTTAGTATCTTTGTTCGGCTCGAGCTCATATTCAAACTTCAATTCCTCTTTCTTGTTATTTTTGTAGATGAAGTACAAGATCATTTGAGCAATCCCGAATAAAAACCCCAAAACATTGGGCAGCTGAATTAAATCATATATAGAATTATTAGATAAAATCATATGAAATAATTAATATCTTGAGATATATACTCACTGCAATGTAGTAGTCCTTGACAAAGAAGCCGTAGAAGAACCACATTGTAGCACAAAGGGTGAGGAAGAATGACAAACTGAAGGGCATGAACTCCACACTTTTCGTCTTGATCACACGTCGCTGTCACACCAAAAATTTATTAAGTTGGTATATATTTATCGATATATTTATAGAATTATTTTCTACAAATAATAGTAAATATTAATGAACTATAAGTTTCGGATGTACCATGATGCTAAAAGGTGCAGCAAATACAGCTAGGTTAAAAATGCAACATATCCATCCCACTAGAGAGACCCTTTTGGGGCCATGAACAGCTAGTATGGAAACTGCCATCACCAGCCCTAAGCCTCCAACGTTGAATACCAAAATGAAACCCATCGTCAAGATCTGAATCACAATGCACATCATAATCATATGATTAATATTCACAAGGAAACAAACGATAATTTAACAATATATATATACACACACACCTTGGACTTCTTGGGGGCATAGATGATGTAGATCAAGAGATAAACGGTCTCGATCACGCATCCGATGCCGTTGATGGTGATGATCATGAAGGCGTTGGTCTTGAGGAAAGCATAGTATAATAGCAAGGAGGCACTAAAAAATGCAACCGAATAAGGGATGGCTTGAAACCCTTCTGATGATTTCCTCTTGCAAATTGTGTAGAAAGTTGGCCTGTATACATATGTATTGTGTGGATGAAATTGAATGTATGTCATCTTAATTAAATTAAAATTAATGAATTCGGAATCTTACATTGGTGCTAAGAATACCAGGAATGACACAACATTGCCTGCCCAAATTGTAGGAGATTACATGAAAACATATTAATCAGATAAGTTGATGAAATTATAGTTGAGAAAATTAAATAATTTAATTGCTAGTAGTCTTACCAAGAAGGCCAAACAGGAAAGCCAAGTGCTCAACACTAAATAGAGCACCCATTTAATTTGTTTGGTGAATACTTGAAACAAATTAATATTGCAATGAAATGAACTAGCTTGAATCAAAAATGAAGAAATTTGGTGTCTTATTTATAGTAGAGGTTTGATGTGTTATGGTAGTTGGGCATGCATAGTGGAGATTTTTGTGTGAGTGGTCATACTAGAAATGATGTTACATAGCTTGCTAACCTTAATTCATGGTATCAAAATGCTTACCATAATTTATCTTAACTCATTTTCACTTTTGCTCCAAGGTCAACCACATTGACGATTTATATATGTAGATGACTTTTTTTTTAAAAACATTTTATAGTGTTATCTTTTGTTCACTTTGTTGTGTTAAAAGTAAACTATGTAGATAAATATAGATATTGATTTATACATTGTATTTATTGATAATCAAAATGAATGATTACTTAGTTATTTCAATTCAACTCGAATATGTAATTGATCTCATTGAACCGAATCAAAACAAGTAGAATTAAAATGGCTCGACTTGAGAAAAAAATAATCAGAATAACTTAAGATCCGATTGACTTAATTAATACTCCCTCCCTCCCATCCGATTAGGTACTTTTCATTTCTGCACATGAATTTCGGAACTAGTGTTTAGTAGCTAATTATAGCCGTTAATAAAATTGGAATTTGTTCTTAACTTGTTCAAGTCTTACAGAAGTAAATTACGATTGCCAATATTATTACCGATCACAATTAGCTACAAACACTAGCTCCGAAATTCATGTGCCGAAATGAAAAGTACCTAATTGAATGGGACGGAGGGAGTATTTTATATCACATCTATATCTACTTCTAATATTATGATCATATTTCTTAATTAAGAGTTTTAAGCTAGGTAGTTATATTTAGCAAAAATAATTTTTAATAAATAATTAAGTGATCAAAAGTGATTTGATTATAACGTTCAAACATATTCAAAGATTGACATTGAAACATATTTAAATAAATCTTAACGAAATAAGGAATAATATATTTTTATTATTTAAATTGAAGAATGCATTTTGGAACAAAAAAAAAAATCGAATATTTTTTACTGTTTAAGAAATTAAAAGAGGCAAAAATACTTAATGGCATAAGAGAGATTTAAATATAAAAGGTAATTCATAAATTTGTTAGTTAAAAAATCAAAGAGTTAGCATCAAGATTTTTTGTCCGAAGAAATCTTAGGTAAATTGGCTCATATCAAATAGCCTACAATTCAATAAAACTGCCTAGAAATCCGATGGGCATATCTGGTTGACATCCGACTATTTAGATATATCAAACTAAATAGTGCCAATATAAGATTTTGACTAAAATTTAATTAGCAATTAAATTAATACTAGACTGATCCAATTAATCTATCTATTTGATTAAAATAGATTAATTAGATTTATATTGATTGTGTTAATATTTACTTAACTAATATAATTCATAATTAGGGCATGGGCCTCTTAATGAAAAATAATCTAATTGCCTCAAGTTTAACAAATAAATCATACGAAGCTTATGATAGAATAAACTTAAAACTCCGTTAAGAAGTCTGTTCTATTCGCGCACCTATTCCAGCCTAACTAAATTCAAGCCTCTTAGATTACTATCTAGGTTAAAATAAATTGAGCCCATATTCAACGTACGTTATGACGTCGTTTGTAAAATAATTAATTAATGAGTATAAGTTTATGGGTAAAAATTAAGCAGAAATGGAGGGTGGAGTAGAAAAATTAGTTATGAGTTGTGGGAGCTAGATTTTGTCTTGTATGACGAAAATGGTAGAATAGAAAAATGAATAACTTGTTCTTGAAATGTGCAAGTTTAATTTGTGGATGGGATCTGAGGTTCATTTAGCCGAATGCTACCATAGAGTTTAGTCAAGTCCACAGCCTAAACCATGAATTGATGGAATCATTTTATATATAGAGAGAGTTGTGATCCGATATTAAAATCAAAGTTTGTGTTAAATATAAATAAATCTTAGTGTTAAGAACCGAGTTTCAGTTCACCTCTAAATTTGATGTTTTGATATGTCAAAACTTACTTTAGAACAAAGTTTATAGAGTTTTTAAATGTAATCCTTGTATAGAATTGTTCGAGTTAACATACTAGAAACTTAGATGTTGAAGACCGAGCGGAGCAATCAGAAACTGAGTTTCTAAAGATGACAGAGCTCGAGATATCCAGAGTCAAGTTTCCATGCTTAATAGAAGATGACCCCAAAGAAACTTGAAGATCTAAAGAGATGTGTTCGTGCTTAAAACATTGTAAGGCCAAAAACTTAGTTTCTGGAAACTATGTTTTGGAAACTGAAACTGAGTTTCACTAAGTATGGCAGAAGCCAATACTGACTTTGGAATGTCAGTATAGAGGTTCAATGTTTCAAAAGAACATGAAACACATATGTTCGAAGTCAGACTTAAAGGCATTTCAATGCTAAGTCAAAAAGTCAGTACGAGGATGTCTCATACTTAGATTCCTCAGACTAAAACTTAGTTTAACAAGAGCAGGTGGAAAGTACACTGCCAAAAGCAGAAAGCAAGCAGCAGAGCAGAGCAGACAAAAGTACGGGCGATCATTGGACAATCCAATCTCTATCTCTAACGACTTGATTTATGTGTCTAACGGGTGGAAATTCAAATTGTCCCCCTAAAGACTATAAATAGCTTGACACTTCAACCTGAAAAGGTAACGAACTCTCTGAAAAACTAAGCCGATACTCTGCTAAACTTTCTACTCAAAGCTCCCTGAATTTCTGTGTGCTCAACACAAGACTTGAGTTTCCAACTCAAGTTATTCTTTATGTGTTGTCCTTTTTTCTAAGCACGAGGCCGAAGCTCTTAGCTGAAGCTATACTCTTCGTTAATATAAATTTCTATGTTATATTCACTGTCAATATCCTACTCCAGGATATTGATTATCACGGGCGTTGCCAACATCCTGAGTTTTGGGAAGAACAAGAAAACGTCCAACCGACTAGAAAGAAGGTTGCGGGGTGCATCCTCACTTCGACCTAAAGACTGAGTCAGCTTACAAGGAGTTTCCAGACGAGTGACAACAGCAGACTGAAGGACAGAGGCTTCCAACAGGTTGTCCATAGATCGCAAGAAGCCTTGTACTATAATATTTAGTGCATTCCTGATTATGTTTGAAAGAGTGGACGTAAGATTTTAAGTCCGAACCACTATAAATATCATGTGTTCGTTACTTGCTTTACTTAAGTTTCTCAAACTTACTTTGAAACCTTCAATACTTGTCCAAGGATTGAAGTGTATAATCTCTTAAACTTATGTAATCATTCCTTGAGCTAAACTTACTTTTTGATAACCCGGAAACTGAGTCTCAGTCAGTTTCCAGAGACAAGTGCATATTAATCTTAATTTTGCTGCACACTTATATACTCTGATTTTGGGACCAACAAGTGGTATCAGAGCGCCAAGGTTCTTACAGACCTACTATTGTGTTGAGTCGCTTAGAATCATATCTCTTTCCTTGCACTTGCTTGTTTATTTGTTAAGCTCAGGTATACAAAGATGGCTCACATCACAAAGCTTCCAAAGTATTCCATAGAGAATTACAACATATGGAAGAAAAGGTCCTTGATTATAATGAAGAATGTTCATCAAGAAATGGCGGATGTCTTAGCCAACGGACCAATCAAGATTACGAAGGTCGATACTCTGCTTGGAGGAGGTGATGGACCAGAAATCATAGAGAAACCTTCAAGACTTGTCCAAGGAGCATTGGCATATGACAACGCGAAACCTTCAATACCTGTACCAACCTTACACCGAGGGGCTTCAAAAGGAGGCCCCAGAAGCTGTACCAAGCTAAAAGAGCAGCTAGTCAAAGCTCTACATCAATGTCAGCACCATAACCTTCCTTCCTCCAGAAACAAGGAAGAGAGCTTAGTGGCTGAGCTTGAAGAACAGACGCGGAAGCTGACTAAGCTTCTGGAAAAGTCTAAGGCCAAGAGTGAAGGATCACAGGGAGGTGAACAAAGGTTCAACGAGAGACCTCCCAAGGCGTGTTTTGAATGTAACTCTCCCAACCACCTCAAATATGAATGCCCACTGGTATCTAAGGAGGAGAGGGAGTGAATCAAAAGGATCTTTGAGATGAAAGCCTCCAGAGTAGTAGCTAATGTCATGCTGTCCAGAACTGAGGTTCCGGACATCCCAGATAATGACGATGGATATTATACATCTGGAGATGAAGACGAGGAAGAAGCTTTTCTGGTCTTCATGGCCAAGCTTGGAGAATATGTCTTAGATGAAGAAGAAGGAGAACCAGAAACTGAGTTGCAAAACTTAGTAATTTCTTCCAACTTAGTTTCTAATTCTCATGCATGCATAAAAGAGGACTCTGAATCCATTTGTTCAGATTCAGAGGATGTCTCTCTTGAGTCTCTTGCCAAAGAATTTTCAAGATTTTATAAATTGAAATTTTTTATAGTTGGTGAAAATGCTTCACTAAAGCTTGAAGTCTCAAATCTGACCGAGGAGATCCAAGGATCGAGGTCACTCAGTGAAGAGCTGAGTAAGCTTAGGGAGGAGCATTCCATTTTACTTGAAAATTTGAAAAAAATTGAGGAATGAAAATCCTTAAAACTTAAAATTGCTAGTGACCAAAAACTTGTTTGTTCACTTTATTCTAGCACTAGTAAAATTTCAGAAGCCCTGAGCATACAAAGAGATCCATCTGATAAGTCATGGCTAGGTTTTTCTGAAAATGTTCTTAGCAACCATGCATCAACTTTTGAAACCGGAAAAGTTTCAAATCATCATTTTAAAAATGATTTTAGTTTAGAAGTTAAGTTATTGGGTAAAGGAGTAGTCGGTTCTGACAAAAGCTCTGCGTTGGCCAATCAGGGTAATGGATAGAATTTAGTTTTGAAACTGAGTTCATTCCCTAAGGTTAAAAGTAATTCAGTTTCAAAACTGAATAAACCTGAGATGAAGTCTATTATGCCCAAGAAGTGGGTTAAGCGAACCACTAAATGCAAGGAAACCCACTTAAACAACTAAAAATGAGTTTTGCAAGAAGTCAATTTCATGTCCGGATTCCAGAAATATGAGGTCTTTCAATCATAATACGTACGAAAAGAGGACTTATCCGAGTAGAAGGGACAACTACTCAAGGTCTAATCCCAACAATTTTTCTTATTCAATGGCTAGGAAGACTAATCACCCCAAACTTAGTTTTCGAGATTCTAGCAGAAAGTTGGTTTTGAGAAAGTTTCCAAGAACTCAGTTTTAAGAAACTCAGTTTCTTGCAAGAATTCAAACACACCCACCATTCCTTCTCATGTGCATCCAAATAGCATTCATTATTTCAGATGGAAGAGAAAGGTGGAGAAGGACTCACCTAAGCTTAAAGTGAACCAAGTTTGGATTCCAAAAACTAACCCAGCAGGACCCGCAGTAGCTCGGGTACCTACTATCTAACTTTGTTTGTTTTGAATGTAAAGGATCACCAAAGTCAGCTCAAGAAAAAGAAGAGAGCATGGATTCTAGATAGTTTGTGCTCAGTCCACATGACCGGAGAGAAGGTCTTACTCTCGAACTTGGAAATGACAAAAGGACCCCCTGATGCGCAATAAAAACTCATACAAATTCTCATTGCACACTCACAAACAATATAGATATGACAATATCATGGCTCAAACCTCACAGCTTTTTGTCAAGTCCTATGCATTAACCACACAGAAAACTCGGCAATTCAAATGTTAAACTTAAGACATGCTTCGACAACTAGATTCCGCCCTAGCATTGGTTGAGATAAACATCCAACTTCACCAAGTAAAGCATGATTCAAACCTCAAGTCTAGTTTGGGTTCATCACACACACAAGCACACAACAACCTAAAAACAATCTACATGCATACAACAATCTAACAACAATGTAAATGCAATGCAACTAATTTGCAAGAGAAACGATAGAATGCGTTACCCATCGGTAGCCACGATCGAACCGCTTCTCCAAGACCTTATTTGTACCTACTAAATCAACACAAACACCACCAAACACTTGAGCATAAAACAAACCAATAAAGCTCTCATATCCACCAAACTATCCACAAACCAAATATCAACAATGATAAGATCATATCCAATAGCTCCACCATTCAAACCAAACCAATAATCCAAACCACAAACCATGCATAATAGGAAGTATTCAATCATGCCAACTCATTAATAATTCTATCCACAATCACAATCAAACAATCCTCAACCAAATTCACTTCCAAAACCTCTTTCCACCATCATTCCACTATCCAAAATCTATACACATAAATCCTTTTTCCCCTAGCTCCACTAAACATACCATCAAAACCAATGTTCTACAAACTCAAACCCATGAAAATATCCAAACATAACATCAAGTTGAGCATAGTCCAAAACATTTATCCAAGGTAGAATATCAATATAGGTACAACCAAATCGAATCGAATCCAATTAAAGGGATAATATCTAAGAACTAAACTAAACTAAAGCTAACTAGGATAGAGGAAGAGAGGAGAGGAATAAACCAAGGCAACGGCTACCGGCGCATCCCCCCAAACTTAGTCAAGTGAGACTAAGTTTGCAAAAATGGTGGACGGTGCATTGTCACTCCTCTTGATCTTGTAGTTCCTCCCTACAAACACAAAACCAAACAAACTAGACATTTATTCAAAATCAAAGAAACTAAAAGCAATTAAACAAAAGAAAGAAAATTGGTTGGGTTGCCTCCCAACAAGCGCTTTCTTAACGTTGGTAGCTTGACGACCTTACCACATCACCCATTGTCAAAAATCTTATGGGTTTTTAATACACCTTTCTCCCTTAATTTGCATTTACTTGGGAGCAATTCATCCAAGGCGATTTTTCTTTCACCCCTATTATTTCTCCAAGGAGGATTGATTATCTTGTCGAACTCAAATTGCATGAATGAGTGTTTATTCTTTGAAATGATCCATAAGCCATTTTCCAAACTAATCCCCACTTCAAGAAATTCATTGATCCATTCATCCAATGCACTCACCATTCTCTCCTCAACCTTGCCTACTTCCAAAGTTGACATTCCCCGCTGCAACCTATCCTCATTCTCTTTGCTTATTGTCGGCTTTTCCTGTTCTATGAAATGTTCCAAAGTCGGTATTGTTGGAATCTCTTCAAGTGAAGGCTCCTCTATTCTACCTCCTTCAATGTTCTTCACCGTCTCCACGGTGTCTTCCTTCACGAGCTCTTCTTGATGAACACCCATTACCTCTTCACTAATGATTTCTTCGGTTTCCTCCTCCTCTTTGTCATCTCCTAATATTTCCTCGGGTCTCATCACAATACTCGCATTCTCATCCTTCTCCATATATGCAAAGTTTTGTACCGACTCCTTGATATCCTCATTTACCTCATCAACTTGAAGTCTTGCATCTCTTTCCCTTGCCGGTTCATCTTCTTTCTTCACCTCTATCTCTTGCTTTTCTTCATGCTCTTTTCTTGATATTTTCAACAAATTAAGTTTTTCTTGCATGAGCTCTATTTGACTCCTCCACAAATCACTCTCTTGAGATTCCTTAACAACATCTACCGTTTGATAAACTCTTTCCTCTTCCGGCCATTGGTTATTACATTCAAACATTTCCTCATACACGTCTCGGATAGGCCTTCGCGGTCTTTGTCTTTGAATCATTAGGGCTCTCATCTCCTCCATTTGCCTTTGCACATTCTCAAGTCTTTCCTTGTCAACTCCTCTTCCATTCACCATGTTAGACACCTACAAACGTCCAACAAACTCAAAGTACCAACAAATACCAAAAACAAACAACAATTATTCACACAAGTAAAAACATAAACACCTAGCCTACAAGCTTCAATTTTCCCCCAATATCTAGCAACCTACTAAATGAAGTCCCTCGTAACGGCGCCAAAAACTTGATGCACAATAAAAACTCATACAAATTCTCACTGCACACTCAAAGTTTAATTATCAATCTAGGTCCTTCCCTTCGCCCGCTAGATTACCGAGATACTATAGCAAAGTCTTATAGCTAGGCAAAATAGAATTGTTGAATAATTTCTATCAATCTAGGCAATCAATTTAAACCTATGCTAACAACATATAACAAGTAATGAATTAAACCTACAACCAATATTAAGTCTCAAAACAATCATTAAATTCTCTCCACACATTGGTAAACCAAGACAAGCAAATACGCAAATGAGGTAGATAGGATGTTGAAATAATTGTAGATGTAATCCAATTAGGTTAATCATTGATGTAAACACATTTTAATCCCTAGGAGATTGAGCAATCGACCCTACATTCGCTAGCCCCTTGCTACAGTGAGCTAACGGTAGATGACACTAGGAATTGCAACCAGCCACGTTATTAAACCCTAGATCACTCCCAATCGACCGTCAATTATTGCCCTACAACCTAGCCTCGCACAGGGATTGGAATTAAAAACGTAAGAATATACACTTTTCATGACAATTCCGCCCGCGTGTTGGCTGCAGCGTTCACATCAACTACCTCAAAAGCTGGCTATTACCTACACCTAAGAGATAAGGAACAAGCTCAAGTGCAATTCAAGCTCTCAAAGGGAAGGAAACAAACAATTATCAATCCTAATATTCATGCATCCTTGTTCAAATCAACATCCAAATTGAATTAGAGCAACATACCTCTCAATTGTAACAATACAAAGTTGAAATCAAATACATCAATTACAATTGAAAAGTAGAAAGTGAAATCTTCCCCAATTGGATTTGCTAGGTCTTGATCTACCACCTTGGATCTTCAATTCTTCTCCAAGGATTGATGAATTAGCTCCTTGATACATTGGGTAAGGTTTTGGAAGAGATGGAAATGGGAATCATAGAGAGAATTTAGGTAATTTCCCCTTAGATATGACAAAAGTTACCAAAATAACCGTTTTCCCCCTTTAATAAAGAGTTGGCAGAGCATCGGATCGCCCGGGCCAAGGTTGGCTCGCCCGAGATGGCTTGAAATTGAGAAACTACCAAATCAGCCCGATCAGGATCGGCCGAGCCTAATCATGATTGATGGAGCCTGCTCTCTTTCCTGTCAGGATGGGTCGAGCCATTTTGGCTAGGCCGAGCCGAAGCTTTGTCTGGCTCAGGATTGGTCGAGCCATTTTGGACCGGCCAAGCTTTTCTGGATCCTCACAGCTTTTTCCTCCAAAACTTAGCCGAAAATGTTGTTTTAAGCTCAAAACTCAACCTACACCATTCCAAACACGAAAACACAACCAAAGAACAACAAAAATATATGATATGGGAGTAAAATGGACTCAAACATGCATGCGCACACATCGAAAAATAGGTCATTTTACGCACATATCACCCCCCTGTTGTATTTGGAGACGATTCCAAGGAGAGAGTCATAGGAAAAAGATGTGTGGAGTACAATGAAATCACCATCAACAACGTATCTCTAGTCACCAACATCAACTACAATGTGCTGAGTATAATTCAGCTTATTCAAAGTGGGTACAAGGTGACATTTGCCGAAACCGAGTGCTTAACCAAGGAGAAAGATTCCAAGAAGATCGTCGTCAAAGGAGTCAGAAAAGGAAGTTTATATGTCTTTGATTGGGAGAGCGGCCAAGCTGACACATGCCTTGTCGCAACAACCTCATCCCAAGAAGGAACAAATTGGTTGTGGCACAAAAGGTTAAGCCACATGAACTTCCAATCGACCAGGCACCTTGCAAAGCGTAAATTGGTGGAAGGTCTTCTACAAAATGGGTTCAAGAAAGAAGATGTTTGTCGAGCATATAAGATGGGGAAGCAAACCAAAGCTTCATTCAACAACCGCCCCATCACAGCTAGTACAGATAGGATCTTGGAGCTACTACTTATTGATCTTTTTGGACCAGTCAAGCCACCCACCGTTGGAGGAAAGAGGTTCACACTTGTGGTAGTCGATGACTACTCAAGGTATACTTGGGTGAGGCTCATGAAGACCAAGGATGAGGTCAAGCTCCAACTGCCAGAACTTATCTTGCAGGTGCAAAACAACAAGGGAGTGACCGTAAAGAGGATTCGATCTGATAATGGTACTGAGTTTTGCAATGGACCACTCATGGACTTCTGTGTTGATGCTGGAACCGCTCACGACAAGTTAGCTCCAAGGAATCCTCAATAAAATGGTCTTGCTGAGAGGAAGAATAGCACACTCAAAGAAGCAGTAAGGACCATGCTTGCTGAGGAAAGCTTGAGCGAAGGTTATTGGGGAGAAGCCTTGATGATGGCCAGTTATACTCAAAATAGAAGCACCATCATTGATATGTGCGTGAAATGACTACTTTATTGGTGTATTTTTGTGATGAATTCATGATTATTTCACCCACATATCATAGGTTTTTGTTAGATTTGAAGTATTTTCGAGTTTGTTAGTGTTTGAGTTGTCTGGGTGGAAATTTGAGCTTAAATCTATGAGTTAGAGCCAACTTTGGGAGTGATTTCAACCCGAAGCTTGCATGTGTTAAGTGGATTTCAACCCAAATGGAGCACTTAGAGCTGAAAGGGGTGAAATAGAGCCAAATTTCGACCCAGGCCCATTTGGGATCTGTCGAAATCTGCCACTAAAGGGAAGATTTTGACCCAACTCTACTAATCTCGATCAAAATCTGCTCTTCAGAGGCAAATTTTGACTGAGATGCTTCTGAAATGATGCGGGTTTTTCTGGAGGTTTTGGAGTTTTTGGCCATCTTTGGCGAAATGATATCATTCTGGGCAAAATCTTCGAGCAGTTACTTAATACATAAAGAGGGAAATCAAGCTGGTTAAGAACTTTTGGCAAATTTGAAAGGCAATTAGACAAAAATTAGGCGGTTACTCACTTTCAACCACCTCGAAACTTCTCCAAACACTATATTGAGGGAGAATCATTATTCCAAATCTATCCAATTAGATGCAATTGAAGAGAGGACTGAAGAACCAAGCAAGGAGATCAATATTTGGGGAAATTTCTGATTTCAATCATACTTTGTAATGGCTTCTCTTACCTTTGTAATTGAATTGAGCTTCTTCCAAGGTATGAGTGGCTAAATCCGTCTAGGATATTGGTTGAACAGTGTATTGAATCTTATGAATTGAATTAATGTTCATTTACTTTTACCTAGTCAATTGCAACATACGAGAGCTTGTTCATAGTCAAGTGATGTAGGCATTACCCATTCCTTGATTTATTGACATCGAAATTGCGGCCTTTAAGCGGCCCTAGATGTCTTGATTAGTATTTTTGTATGCAATTTTTGACCCAATCCATGTGCAGGGATATTTTGTAGGTTAATACTCCACGAACCATTGGGAGTGAGATAAGATTTGATAACGTGACAACTTTAGAATCTTATTTCATCAACTTCTAATTCACCGGTACAAAGGGGATTAGATAGAATAGGATGGTTTGATCATTCCTAGGTGAATTAAATATTGTTCACAACACTTAACTATTCATTGTTGGTTCATTACAACGTTCATGCCAATATCCTATTTTCCCCAATTGTGAATCAAATTAATTTGTGAGATTTTGATTGCTATTGTTTGTGAGCTTGTTTTGGATAAGTGAAGTGAGTTTTCATTTTGAGAATAGATATTGAAGCATTTATTATCTTAGTTGATTGTTAGCTAGATAAGCTTTAATTCTTTGCATAGATTTAGAAACATACTCAACGATTGAAATTGCTTGTATATAACTACAACACAATAGTCACGGGTTGTTTAAGTGGGCGAATTATTCTTGATTGAAATTTGGTTAATTTTGTTGATCGAATTTCTACGCATCAATCAACAGTCATCATCACAAAACCCCTTATGAGGTCTACAATAGCCGTAAGCCTTTTATAGCTCATTTCTCGTGCTTTTGGTTCTCCATGTTACATCCATAACAACGGAAAGTCAAAGCTGAATACCTTTAGTCCCAAGGCGGATGAAGGTGTGTTCCTTTGATTTTGACACCTTTCATACAAGGGATATAGGGTACTAAACAAGACTACAGGACTTGTGGAAGTAACATGTTGCATTGATTTTGATGAGTCTATCTTAGTGCATAGGACCTGGAACTTGATGCTCATGAGATCAAGGATGCTATTGAGAAACTGAGTTCTAAAAGAGAGGTGAAATGATGAAAAAGAGCCGAGTTACACAAAGTTGCCGCTTCGATTGAAACACGCAAAGTCGATCGAAGTTGGAAGATGAGCCAAAATCCTGAAGCAGGACCTCTGTGTCGATCGACATGGTGTATGTCAATCGACACAGAGGTCGGATGTCGATCGTGAGCAAGGCAGATGAGGAGCTCGACACGCATGTAGGTGTGTTGGTTGACACACTCGGTGCTGACCAACATGAAGGAAAGTGAGGCGGATCGACACCAAGCTTTGGCCGGATTTTGAGTTGGCATGTGTGTCGATCGACACAGAGGTCGACGAAAGAAGATTCGCCTGTTTTGGAAATTTTTTATATTTTAGCCCTATACCTAGATTTGATATCTTTTACTCCTGTATAAATACAGAACTCATAGGCACGAAAATTATCTAGTTTTTATGCATTATTTTACTTAGAATAAAGAAGACATTGGAGTTTTTCAAGACATTGAAGGTTCCTTTTCATTTGTAAGTTAATTTATAATATGTTTTCTTTGTTCTAAGTCATGATTTGTGGTTAGAAACCCTAATATGTTCTAGGGCTTTTAACATTTTTTTCTGAAGCATGTTTGAATGAAATCAACTCAATAGCATAGTTTAATTTCCAGAGATTAATTAATTAAATCCAAATTTAAAGAAGGATCGAGAGATGAATTTGGATCTAGGTTTATCAATTGAAGGACCGAGAGGAGAAAATTGGTAATAGGAAGAGGGAATTGAATATACTTGTTTTTTGTCTCAATAGGAAGATTCATGTGTAAGAATTAATTAGATAATTATCGAGATTGACTAAATTGTGTTCTTGAAACCGAGAGGAGATAGTCACTTTTTAGTAATTTATGGTTCAATTACCAAACTAAGGAATTTTATCCATTAAAATCTGATTTTATCCTCATTGCTGAGTTGATGAATTTGCATGCTGAAGTTTAGAATATCTGCCTAGGATCTTCATCTTTAATTATTGTCTTTTCAAAACCATTTAGTTTTATGCAATTGTTATCTTTAAATTCCAAAATCAAATCCCATTTCTAAAATCCTCAAACTTCTATGTTTTGAGAACTATAGCTAGTAATCTCATATTTCGTTGCAGCATCCCTGTGGGTTCGACCACCTTCGGGTGAGATTATAAAGTTATTTGCTCATTGTTTCTACAGTTATCAAATTGGCGTCGTTGCCGGTGACTTTCAGATTTGTCTAGATATTAGTTTTTTTAGCTCTGATGGATTGATGCTATATTTTGTTTGAGTTTTTATTTTATTTTCATGTGTATTTTAGTTTTTGCGGTTTTAATTTCGTGTTTTTAGGTTTGCGTGCATTTCAAGGTTTTTACCTCTGTTCGATCGACACATCGACGCAATCCATGTCGATTGAAAAAGTTGTAAAAGACCAGTGTGTCGATCGACAGGCCCCTGTCGATCGACACAGAGGCTAATATTCTACTGTTCTTTTCTCAGGTTGGATGAACACGCGAGCTCAGGGCAAACCACTCAAGTCTTCGACCCTGAATTTGAAGCCACAGTCTGGAGGAGGAAATGTAAGGAAAAACAAGACACAAACACCATCATGGATCCACCACCCCACAGAACCGAAGACGACTTCTCAGACATGCCACCATTGGAGGAGACTAACGCACAAATAACTCAAAGGAGTACCAAGCTTCTAGTCCAAGAAGTTAACCACATAAAGGACATCATCAAGTAACTCATGGCTGAAAGGGAGGCAGATAGGCTCGAGGCTCAAAGAAGAGAAAGAGATCAGGAAAGAGAAAGGCGCCGCCAACAGGACTCCGATGATGGGGATCCAAATGCCATGGAAAAGATATACAGACCGCAACCCGGTAATGAGGGATTGGTTATTGGTATCAATGCCAATAACTTTGAACTAAAAATTGGCCTTATTCAGATGGTTCAGCATAACCAATTTGGTGGCCGAGCAGTGGAGGATCCCTACACTTATCTTCGCATGTTCGTTGAGGTATGTGAGACAGTCAAACAAACCGGAGTGACGCTGGATGTTATTCATCTACGCCTGTTTCCTTTCTCACTTCGTGATTAGGCTAGATCATGGTTTAGCTCTCTTCATTGCAGCGCAACCATGCGGGCAGGCAGCCCACGACGGCATTGCTGGTGGCGGCGGTGGCAGTCGTCGGCGGCTACTACTGCTGCTGGGGTGGTGGTGATTCGTAGTTTGATGGCTGGTGCAATTTGGTTGTTAACCCTAGGGTTTGCAGTTGGATTGTGGGACCAATTTTCAAATCACAAAACCCTAGATCCAAAAAGATTTAGTTGTTGAGGATATCAAGGCCCCTGAAGATTTGAAGAAGATTTGGAGTTATCCAAATTCAAATTTCAAATTTGCAACAGATAGGATTATTTTATTTTCTAATTTTTGGGGCACGAGAAATTTTTTCTTGTCTTAATTACCCTCATATGATATGTGTTTAATTATTTGCGCAATAAGCATGTGTAGATAATAAGAAAGCATGTTTTACTGCTTTATCATTTAAAGTTCTAAAAGCATGCTTATGTTATTAATTTCTTGTTAGATTATATTTTGAATTTTTGGGCTTGTTTAAATACATGCAAAAATATGGGAAAATATAATGACAAGAAATTATTTATGTGCGCATTTAAGAAACTTTTTGAATCAAAAATACTAAGCGGATTTTTTAATTAAAATCAATAGACCTCCACAAAGTGATCGTAGGCTGTAAGTGTATCTCTCATCTTAGTAAACATCTATGAGTGTAGCTTGCTAATTCCCGGAGGTGCATGGACTGCAGATGTTGGGATTTTGAGACAAACAATTTAAATCAAGTGAATAGTGGGAGGGTTTTGCGTAAATGTCAACGAGTGTAACTTGCATAATTCTTTTCTCATAAATATTCCAGGATTGATTTAAATTATAGATAACAAAGGCTTTAAGGGTCGTGCGGTATGGTTACGTGCCATGCCAAACTGTCTCTTTCGGCTGGAGTTAAATTTGTGGTTAAGTGCTTAGAAGCATCTTAGAATATAATGCAGTTGCTGCTTCCCAGTTCTTGAGAGATGGCTTGGTCTAAGGTTTTACACTAATTATTAGTTTCATGTGTCTAAGGATTCTTGACATGGTATGAAATTAAAGGATTGGGGCTTAATTTGATTTATTAGTTGACAACATTAGTATTTGATTTATCAAGAGGTTTTCAATGCATTTGTTTTCAAATGTTCTACGTGTATGTTTTTATTAAGATTATTTATTATTTCAGATATGTCTATGTCTAATGTCATCAATATTCTTGCACAAAATTCTTTAACTGGTCCGAACTTTCCGGAGTAGAGATACTGCATTGAGTATATTCTCCTATCTAAGCAACATATGTTTTTTCTCACTATGAGCCACTTGCTCCGCGTTACCATTGAATCTTTAGACGTGAAAAGCAATTCTATGAAAAATGGGTGGCATCTGAAGATTTTACTTAAAACTTAATCTCGGATAACTTTTCTAGAGAGTTGAAGCTCAACTACATGTGCTATTGTAGTTCTGTTGAAATCTGGAAGGACTTAGTGGCTACGTATGGCAAGGTGGAGCGGACTATCAGATGTGATCTTGTGAAAGATCTTGTTTGCAAGAGAATAGCTGAGGGTAGTTCGGTGACATTACATGTGATGATGATGGATAACACCATGAATCGGTTCACACGTAGAGGTGGATGTATCAATGATCGTGCCAAGATCATTATAATCCTGAACTCATTACCACTTTCTTTCTATGACTTTAAGAAAGATGTAGCTGGGAGAAGTGAGTATACATAGTCTGAACACATTGAAAAATGTGGTCAATGACCAATACAAATATCTGATTGATCGAAGAAGGCGTGAAAGGAAGTCAAGGGAGATGAAAATTGTTGATGTCACTTCAACCAAGAACTCATGTGAAAGTAAAGGACAAAGTACTCCATTCGCATTTGTAACGGAAACATGTTTAGCATTGGTTTCTACTCATTCGTGGGTAGTGGATACTGGAGCTACTGACCATGTTTGTTACACTTCGCAGGGGTTCACACCGAGGAAGGTGTCGAAGAATGATGAGGTTACCATCTCAATGGGGAATGCAGCACGAGTGAGTGCCGCTGCCATTGGAGATGTCATCTTGTACTTTGATGATTCTGTTTTGACTTTGAGAGATGTTTTATATGTGCTGGATTTTCGGCAGAACTGTATAACTCTCTCTATATTATTAACTGTCATCATAACACATCCGCAAATATTGCATGTAACTCGTCTGAAATTGATAATCCTAGAAAGAGAAAGTTTATTTCTTCTGATTAGGATCTTACATATCTCTGGCACTTGAGACTGGGTCACATCAACTTGAAACGGATTTAGCGACTTGCAGATGATGACACAATGGACTTAGTTCGGCCTGTAACTTATCATGTCTGCGAATCCTGCATCGAGGGAAAAATGTTCTCTAGGCCTTTTAAGGCTAGTAAGTCTCGAGCAGAGGATGTGTTGGAATTTATCCATTCTGTCTTATGTGGGCCCATGTCCACACAGGCTCATGGAGGGTATGAGTACTTCATCACATTCATTAACAACTACTTGAGATACGAATATGTTTACCTTCTTCGCTACAAGTCTGAATGCTTTGAGAAATTCAAAGAGTTCAAGGGTGAGGTAGGAAAGAAGATCGGGAAAAATATCAAGTCAGTGCGATCTGACCGCAGTGGTGATTACCTCGGCAACGAGTTCCTGCGATATTTATCGGAACATGGGATTACATCCCAGTGGACTTCACCGGGTACTCCCAAGAAAAATGGTGTAGCCGAAAGAAAAAATAGAACTCTTTTGAAGATGGTAAGATCAATGATGAGTTATGCAAGCTTACCCATTTCGTTTAGGGGATACGCATTAGAAACAACGGCTTACGTCTTGAACCTGGAGCCTTCTAAATCGATTCCTAAGACACATTGTGAACTCTTCCATGGACGCAAACCCAGTTTGTGCAAGTTTAGAGTATGGCATTGTCCGGCACACATGCTGACCAAGGAACCTGATAAGTTTGAAAGCAGGTCCAAGGTAATGTTGTTTATAGGGTATCCTAGGCAAACGAAAGGTGGTTACTTTTACTATCCTGAGAATCAGAGAATCGTTGTTAGCACCAACGATAGATTCTTGAAGGACGAGTATGTAAGAAACCACTGGACAAGGAGTGATATAGTTCTTCAAGAAATTGAAGATGAGAATGCGATTCCAAGGGAAAGGGAATGTGCGAACGTGAGTGCACCTGTGAGAGGTACAGCACCATCGACGCGTTCTTTAGTGCAAGGTGCAGAACTACAAGTTGCTGCACCAACTGCTGGCACGGCACCGATGCCTCGTCACAGTGGGAGAGTTATTTTCCAGCCAGAAAGGTACATGTTCATGGGTGAGTCTTTGGACTTGGGCCCTAAAGACGGACATGAGGAATCTAACCCACTGACCTATGAAGAGGCAATGCATGACAAAAATGTTGAAAAATGGTGTATCGCCATGGATTCTGAGATTGAATCCACAACCGCTATGGATGTATACCAGAAAGTTATGCTGTCTGATGGCTTTAGGGCGATATGGTGCAAGTGGGTATGCAAGAGAAAGAAGGGAGCGGATGGAGAAATTACGACTTTTAAAACTAGGCTGGTGGCAAAGGGTTATAGTCTAAAAGAAGGCATTGACTATGATGAAACCTTTTCACATGTAGCTATGCTCAAATCCATCTGGATACTTCTTGCCATAGCAACACATTTGGACATCGAGATCTGGAAAATGGATGTCAAAAACCTCTTTTCTAAACAGTTACCTTAAAGAAGGTAGGGACATCAATATGCAGCAACCCAAGGGTTACATGCGCAAGGGCGAAGAACATTTTGTCTGGTAGCTTAAGAAGTCCTTGAACAGACTTAGGCAACCTTCAAGGTCGTGGAACTTACATTTCAACGATGTGATTAAATCCTACGAATTTTCATAGTTGGAGAATGAAAGTTGTGTAAACCGAATTTGTGTCAGTGGGAGCATGGTTTTCCTTGCACTATACGTGGACGACATACTCCTATTTGAAAATGACACGGGAGTGATGTCGGATATTAAACGTTGGTTATCCGAACAGTTCCAAATGAAGGATTTGGGAGAAGCTGGGTACATCCTTGGGATTAAGGTCTTACAGGATCGTAAGAGAAGGATGTTAAGCTTATCTCAGGAATCCTATGTAGATATTGTGATAGCCCGGTTCAGCATGCAAATCACCAAGAAAGGCTTATTACCTTTCTGACCTGGCGTACATCTTTCTATTGGGCAGTGTCCTGTGACACAGAGTAAGAAAGATGAGATGAGTCTTCTGCCATACGCATCTGCGCTGGGTAGTCTCATGTATGCAATGTTGTTTACCAGGCCTGATATTTGTTATGTCGTTGGCATGGTAGCAAGATATCAGTCTAACCCTGGACAGGTGCATTGGACTGTAGTAAAGCACATCCTCAAGTATTTGAAGAGAACTAGGAATTATTTCCTGGTTTGTTAAAGTGAGGATTTGTGCCCTGTGGGTTACACAGATTCGGATTTCCAAGGAGACCTCAGGTTATGTGTTTACCATGGGAGGTGGGGTTGTATCATGGAGGAGCGCAAAGCAGAAATGCATTCTAACTCCACCATTGAGGCAGAATATGTCGCCGCCTTCGAAGCTTCGAAAGAAGGGGCATGGCTTCAGATCTACCTTTTAGAGTTGAATGTGATTCCAAGTTTGCCTAAGAGTGTCACGATTCATTGTGATAGCTCTGGTGCAGTGGCAAACTCAAAGGAACCATGGACTCACTAGGCGAGAAAACACATAGAGAGGAAGTACCACATCATACGAGAGATCGTATTGAGGGGCGATGTGAAGATCAAGAAGATTGACACTAGAGACAACCTTGCTGATCCATTCACAAAGTGCTTGCCACAGAAGGTTTACAAAAGACATATTCGTGGACTAGGTCCGAGGTGGATGCCTACCACTAACAGTGGTTAATGTAATAGCTAGGATAGATAGACGCACTGTATACTCTGTAATAGCGGATGTAATGTTTTAAGTATAAGTGGGAGGTTGTTAGGTTTTGTATACAGAAAGCATTTATTAGGATGAGTATACATTCAACATTATTCCTATCTGTTAAACAAACTTACGTGCAAGTAACAACAGTATCCTTTTATCTCACCGATAGGGATGATCATACTGCGAGTTGTAGATCGCAGATGATAGTATGATCATTTGACCTGGTGAGATATAAATATTATCATAGCCGAGACAGCGTACGAGGATAAGTCTGTCGGTGTAGGCTGCAGCATAGTCCAAAAGAAGTAATCTATCTTCATTACTTGATATGTTGGTACGTGCTGTTGCGTATTGATTGGACCACAGTGAGATGTATTCTGCTGTTTGACATCAGAGAATACAAGATCTCGATCTTGATTGAGTCCAAACCCTAACGAAGGTTCTGAGGTATGCACGAGTTGACTATTACTTTGACTTGTCATGGTGGAGAGCCTGAGTAACGTGCTCATATACCCACATCTTGGATAACAACAGTTCGTGTATTACAGCCTCAGACTGGAGCTAGGGAACCATATCCGAGTAATAGGATGGGGACATTCCCTGAGGAGCTCAATAACATTCATCATGCTAAAGTCCTGCATGCTGATTAAGTTCAAGCACGAGTGATAAGGTTTGAGTGTTACTGCTCAGGAAATAAGAAATTAATTAATTGTGGCAGCTTGTTAGATGCTCCAATAAATTAATGAATGTCCAGTAACCCTAAATATGGGGATTCTCAAGTAAATGCAGTCCGTTCTCATAATGTGGTAATAAAGGGGTATGTCAGTATTAATTCTGGGGTGAAAAAGAATTAATATTAATTAATTATGTCCTGGGTTGTGGACATGGGAATTAATTAATTCTAAGGCCCACTTTATTATTTGCATTAGGTCCTAGGTCTGGCCCAATTAAATATGCTGAAAAGAGGCCCAATAGCCCATTAGGGTTGAAACCCTAGGTTTATAAATAGACAGTTCTCTCTCACTAAGCCTAGAAATTCAAAATCAGTCAAAACCCCAGTTTCGAGAGAGAGTGGGCGGCGTCTCTATGTGTCTGGGAGAAGAAGAAATTCGATTCCAGCTTTCACATTCACAGTCCTATGGAATCCTCACCAATAGTAGGATTGAACAACATTGAGATACAGATCTCAAGACCTAATATGGAGAACATATTACTCTCTTCTTCTCTTTCATTTGATTAAATCTAGAAATTAGATCTATTGTTAATTTATGTTTACGCATATTTAATTAATTCGTGTAGTTGAATCAAAGGAATGGAATTCAAACACGAAAGATCAAATCTGACACTATGTAGTTACGGTAAACTCGAATATCCACTACATTAAACTCATAGGAGCATGCTAGGGTTTATCGTTTTGGTAATTGTTCTCAACATCTATGAAGGATCCGACTTATTTGGATTTGGTGATTCGGTTCACCATGAAATCCCAACATATAGTATCTGACCACAAGTAGGCCAGATATCTCCTACTCAGTTGGAGTATGTGCGAGGTTTCAAGTCAATCCCAAGAATTCACAAATGGATTCTGCAAAAAGGATAGTGAATACCTCAACGAAACAGAGTCCTTTGGTATTTGGTGTCCCAAAACTGACGAACTGGCTCTTAATGCTTACTCAAACTTAGATTTTGGAGGATGTCGTATTGATAGAAAGAGTACAAGTGGAACTTGTCAGTTCCTGGGTCACAAGCTTATAATTTGGTTTAGCAAAAAAACAACATTCTGTCACTACATCAACTACCGAAGCTGAGTATGTTGCCTTTGTTAGTTCCTATGCTCAAGTTCTATGGATCAAGCAACAATTGCTAGACTATGAGGTTGAAACTGGGTGCATTTTTATTTATTGTGATAATAGCAGTGCAATGTGCATCACGAAGTACCCAGTACACCATTCCAGAACCAAGCATATCGACATTAGACATCATTTCATCTGAGATCGTGTTGAGATAAAGAATGTGTCTGTCGAGTATATCCGTACTAAGGATCAACTAGAGGATATCTCACCAAACCACTCCCTGAGACACGATTCAAGGAGCCTTGCATCAAACTTGGTTTATTAGAGTTTGATGAGATCTCGATCGAAGAGGAGTAGTTGCGGAATAAAACTGAGCCCTAGCTCTCAGTTTTCTAGTCTTCTTACTTCTTAAAACCTTAAGTAAAATGGAGAAGATGCTGACTAAAACTGAGTCCCAACTCTCAATTTTCCTGCCTAGAAAATACTCTATTCGAATTATTTCAAGTGGTGTCACCAAAAGGCTCCAAAATATATGAAAATCGGAGAATCCATGTTGAAGACGACAAAAGCGGACTAAAACTGAGTTCAAGCTCTCAGTTTTCAGTATTGATCTATTTCTCAGTATGGTAATTCTATACATAGCCAATTTTGAAGAAATCTTATGTTGGCGGAGAAACTGAGAAACTGACTTTCGAAGACTAATTTTTATTTTTCCATACTAAGAATATTTTTGAAGGACGGTTTTGCAGAATTAAACTGAGTTCCAACTCTCTGTTTAGAAACTGATACTTACTCCTACTCAGTTTCGGTATAAAGGCAGGGGATTTTGAATTTCAAATATATTGCTTATCCAATATGACGCATTTAATGCGTAACAGGCGGTGATCAATCCGAGCATTCCTAGTGGTCAACCTCACTCCCCACATCAAATCAGTCAACCCAGTTCAACCATCACTTCTCACTATTTGTCGATCTCTTGGTTGTTGACTTATCCAGAACCGTTCGATCAAAGTTTTCGAACCCTACTTATAGTGAAACCAACTCTGGCGGTAACACTTTTGATCATTTGTCATTTTTGTTCATCCATTACTCTACCTTCATCAACCCAGAATTCTCGACCATTCAAAGTTCTCCGACAATCATTCCCACAATTATTGCTCATCATTAATCATTAAATCATGCCAAAGAAACCTACGCAGACCCCTCAGAAAAATCTAGTAGCTGAGACCTCAACATTTGATCGAGAGGTAGAAGAATCTATTTACAAAGATCATCCTTACGCTCAAGTCTTAAAGCTCTTTAAGGATGATCCAAAGAAGCTCTCTCCAAAGCAGAGACGGCCTGCACAGGTGATTAAAGAGAAGATTTTAAATGTCGATGATGTGGAAAAGGCCTGCCCCAATGATCGACTACCGTAGAAATGAATGGAGAAAAGATTATATATCTTCTGCAAACACGACCCAAAAGATTCTATCCTTATACGGTCGCTCAGTTTTATGCAAATGTCGTGGTGGATGCAAACAAGAAGGCTTTCAATACATTTGTGGCCGACATAACAATTAGGTTAACCCCCAAGCTGCTGAGTGAGGTGTTCTATCTCCAAAATCGTGGTACCTTCATTCATATATATCTGCAAGGTGTTGATACTCATAGGATGAGGCAACACATGGAGGAATAAATGGAAGAAGAAGACATATGAGCTCGACCTCTTCTACAAGATCTTAGTAGATGTCGCGATCCGCATGCTCCAATGTGAGGTGAGATCCTTTTCAGAGATAAGCAGAAAGAAGTACTCCGTACTTATGACAATTAACGATGAAGTTCACAGGAATTGGGTTGAGTTCCTATTTGAATGTTTATTGGACTATGTGAGCAGAAAGTCCAAAATTGAGAGCACCGATCAGTTTGCCACAAATATTGGCTTTGGTCTGAAAGTAAGCTTTTTGCTGGAGAGGGTCTTGTATGTTGTTGATAATGGTAAGCTACTAATTTCCACTAACTTCATTCCACCAAAGTACGTTGTGACGGATCCTAGCTCATCTAAGGATCTAACAAAGCCTAATCGAAGGAGGTTGTGAAAGCAGTTCCAAGCTGACCAGCCGGAGAAGCCGCCAACTCCCACACAAGAAAGGTTCTCAGGAATTAGCATTCCTATCGAAATTCCAAAAAATCCAATGACTAAAACTTATCGACCCTTCAAGAGGAAAAATAAAGAAGGTGAAAGGGAGGCAGTCGAGAGGGGAAGTAAGAGGGCTCGGTTGGAAGAGGATGTAAGAAAGAAGGCAGAGGCAGAAGCTGCCAGTGGAAAGAGGAACGAAAAGGTAGAGGACAACAACAAATGCAAAGGCGATATCATTGGCTCATCTGTCAGACACAAGTTGACTTTCAGAGAGCCGAAATTGAGATCCCTCAGGAGGTACAAACTCATTTTTTATCCAACACTCCTGAGGATTGGGCATTTTCTGAACTTTACATGGAAGCTCATGGCATTGATCAACATCCAGAATACCACACAGAGCAGCCTGAGCAACGTGTTGTGGAAATTTTAGTTGAACAAGAGTTGGTGGAAGGGGCGATCAACCCGAAACAACCGGAAGAAAATGGTGTTGAAAAGGAGAAAGAAAAGGAGAAGGATGGAAGCACTCAGCTTAAGACTGAGGTTCCAGAGAAGGATTATGTTAGTTCATGCCAAGGAGATCATTCTAGAGATTGCACAAGAGATTGCTGAACTCGCTCTGGTTGAACAGGAGAAAGTTAAAGAAGTGCGGATGACCACCCAGGATAAACTGGTGGATTAAGAGAAGGAGAAGGGCAAGGGGGTTGTGCAAGGGGAGACCCCCTCCCAAGCTGAGACTGAGTCTACTGAGCTTCAGCTTGAGTCTACTCATGCGGAGACTTCTCGTGGTGATCAGGGAGGTGATTCTACAATGGAAATATCATCTGATAACTCCATGATCTCCTCTAACGAAGAAAAAGGACTGAGAGATCCCTGGATGAATGAAGAGTTTGACTACGAGAGGGATATGCACAGTGTATGGAGGCATCATCCCTGGGATGAAGGGAGAAGGATCAGCCCTACAAGCCCAGTCAGTTTCCTAAATATAAAATTCCATTGAATGGGCTACCACATCCAGAGTCTTCTTTTAAGCGATTAAGAAGATAGTGCCCACTAATCCAACGTTCTAACCTAGGGGATGCCAAATTGATCCCATGGCCTGCTAAAATCTCTGATAGGATAGAACGCAAGGTCATTGAAGAAATCAACTTGCTCTATTCTAACCTTATGACGGAGGACACCAAGGCCTGGTGGAGTGTTGAGGCAAGAATTTAGGTGGTGGAGAAGGTTCGACCTGGCTATGCACGAGCTCAACACTGAAGATCTACCTATTATGCAACCTAGATTGGACCTGAATTATTGGTGTTCGGAGGAGGTATGGAGACCCGACAGATGAATGAGGGGGAAGTAAGGATGAAGTTGTTGGCTATCCGAACTTACCAAGCTGAAACTTACGATGCGCACAATGCATATCTAAACTCTCACAGGCTGCCCCCCCCCCCCCCCTTTGATTACTTATTCATGCATGAATCTCCTATCTCTGCTCCCCTGATCACTCAGGTACATCCTACCCACGCTCACTCTTCTTCTATGCATACTGAGTCAGAGATAGAGTCAGCTCCAGCTCTCACTCCAGAAGATTATCAAAAGATTATAGTTGCTACGAAAGAGTAGGTGCTGAAAATTACTAAGCAACTAGGGAGTTTGGAGACTGACTTGCAAAAGACTAAGGTTGAGCTCGCTGCTGCTAAGCAAGAAAAGGTGGATTTGGAACAAGCCAAGGCTCTCTTCTATGAACTGACTATCCAATCTACTGCGGAGAGAGTCGCTGAAATTTTGAATCAAGTCACTAGCCCATGCTTACAAAATCTTTCCAGAGTTGCCAAACTGATGAGGGCCAAGAAGATTGAGAGGATGATTGAGGCTCCAGAAGCTGAAAAGAGGAGAAGGTTGCAAGAGGATAGGGAGGATTATGACAGGGCAGAGGAAGCAAGGAGAAGACTTTGGGGTCTAGTGTCGGTTACTCATGTTATTACAAACCCTGAGTTGCCAGTACCTCTACTACTGAATTGTCCGCTATCACCTCTGCTGAAACTAACACTCAGATCCAAACCACTGCTGAGCCTACTCCTGTTGCTTCAATGACTAAAAAATGCCAGCTTATTTCCAAAATTAGCTCGATGAGATCAAGGCTTGATTCGACCAAAAGGAGGTAGAAACTTTACAGTCTATATCCTTGATAAAGTCTACCATCTCTACCCTTGTTGACATTGTCAAAAAGGGGGAAGAAGAGAGATCGAAAGAAAAGAAAGAGCGGAGGCTTCGGGAAGAGGAAGCAATAAGGAGAGAAGAAGTAGAGAAGAAGAGGAGGCAAGACCAATTCAATATTCTTGAAGAGCTCGCGATAAAACATTCTGGATCTAAATCGTCTTCATTTGATTCGCCTCCTCCATGATTCCTCCAGAACTCAGTTTTATGTACCCAGCTTTTGTAAGATCAGTTTATGTCTTTTCATTGTATTTGTAATTCTCACTCTTTAACGAAAAATCGGATACTGACTTATAGACAATCTCTCAGTCTCTCTCTCTCTCTCTCTCTCTTCAAAGTTTTTAACCAGGTTGAACTCACATTTTTCAGTGTGATCAGCAAACTTACCTTTTCTCTCTATTTGCATTAGTCGAGAAATATCTCTCCGATTTAGGGGAAGATTAAATAGAGTAGGTAAGAATAAGGACTTGTATACTGAGTAGTGTTATTGTAAACTTAGTATACCATGCTTCCTTTTCTTTTCTGACTTAGATAAGTAGTTTTGAAAATATAAAAAACGGGGAAATTATAAGGAACTGAGTTTCAGTTCACCTCTCAATTTGATGTTTTGATATGGCAACACTTACTTTAGTACTAAGTTTCTAGAGTCTTTAAATGTAATCCTTGTATAGGATTGTTCAAGTTGTAATAGACTAGAAAATTAGATGCTGAAGACTGAGCAGAGCAATCAAAAACTGAGTTTCAAAAGATGATAGAGCTCGAGATATCAAGACTCAAGTTTTCATGCTTAACAGAAGACCCGAAAGAAATTTCAAGATCTGAAGAGATGTGCTCGTGCTTAAAACTTTGTAAAGCCAGAAACTTATTTATGGAAACTGAAACTGAGTTTCACTAAGTATGGTGGAAGCTTATACTGACTTTGGAATGTCAGTATAGAGGTTTAATGTTTTAAAAGCACGTGAAACACATATGTTCGAAGTCAAACTTATAGGCATTTCAATGCTAAGTCTAAAAGTTAGTACAAGGATGTCTCATACTTAGATTGCTCGGACATAAACTTAAGCAGACGATAGAGCAGAGCAGACAAAAGTATGGACAATGATTAGACGATCCAATATTTGTCTCTAACAACTTGATTTATGTGTCTAATGTTTGGAAATTCAAAGTCTCCCCCTGAAGACTATAAATAGCTCGACACTTCAACCTGAAAAGGTAACGAACTATCTGAAAAACTAAGCCGACAATCTGCTTAACTTTCTACTCAAAGCTCCCTAAATTTCCGTGAGCATAACACGAGACTTGAGTTTCCAACTCAGGTTATTCTTTATGTGCTATCCTTTCCAAGCACGAGGCCGCAGCTCTTAGATGAAGCTATACTCTTGGTGAATATAACTTTCTAAGTTATATTCATAGCAGTAAATATCTTACTCAAGGATATTGATTATCACGGCATTGTCAACATCCTGAGTTTTGTGAAGAACAAGAAAACATCCAACCAGCTAAGAGGAAGGCTACGGGGTGCATCCTCACTTCGATCTGAAGACTGAGTCAGCTTATAAGGAGTTTCTAGACGAGTAAGGATGATAGACCGAAGGACGAAGGCTTTCAATGGGAAGTCCATAGATCGCAAGAAGGCTTGTACTCTAATACTTAGTTTATTCCTAATTAAGTTCGGAAGAGTGGATGTAGGATTTTAAGTCCGAACCACTATAAATATCATGTGTTCGTTACTTGCTTTATTTAAGTTTCTCAAACTTACTTTAAAACCTTCAATACTTGTCCAAGTGTTGAAGTGTATAATCTCTGAAACTCACTTAATCGTTCCTTGAGCTAAACATACTTTTTGATAACTTGTAAACTGAGTCTCAGTCAGTTTCCAGAGACAAGTGCATATTAATCTAAATTCCGCTGCACACTTATAAATACTGATTTCGGGACCAACACTTAGTCATTTGATTAATAGCGTCAATTGTTGAGATTTAAGCATCAATAATTGAAGAATTAAGCATAATTATCTTTTGTGATTAATTACTTTATAAATCATGGTTATTAAATTAAGCATTAATCCTAAAAAAAAATTAATCTCAACCATTGATTTTTTAGATTATATATATATATATATATATATATATATATATATAAGGGTGCATTCTAGCTTGTACCCATCTATGTGAATGAACTAAGACTATTACTAGCGGCAACCGTTTGAGCGGTCGGTTGCCACCACGTCAATATATATCAATTAAAAAAAAACTATTGCTTCCATTTTCATGAAATAGACCGGTCTCCTCCCAATCGAAAAAATAAATAAAATTTGATATATAATATCATAAAAAATAAATAAAAAATATACCAAAATTCATAATTTTTTTTTCTCTACAAATAGAGACCAAATTTGATATATTTATTTTTTGGTTTTAAATTAATATATATACTAAATCATATTGATTGATCTACATTTTACTTGGTAAAAGTAACTTGTCTGCTCATGAAGAATCCATCAAAATCCGTCTTATGCAAGAATTATTCCCATGTTAATTTAGCATTGTACTTCTATTTTCAATGTAGTAATTTAAATGTGTGGTTTAATTTGATGTAGTCGTCCTTATTTTCAATGTTGTGTTGTAATCTTTGTAATTTTATTTTGTTTGATCTATGAATCTACTTTGTTTAATTCCAGTACAAAAAAATTATAATTTTTATTATTTTAATTATAACAATTAATTTTAATTTTATTTCCTTACAACAATTTATAATATTTATTGTTTTAATTATAACTATTAATTTTAATTTTGAAAATAAAATTAAATAAAGATTATATATAATATTTGTGGTTGGATGGTTGGGTGGTTGCTGATAGAGTATGTAAAATTGTTGTGGTTGGGTTGGGATGATATTGATGATGTGGAGGAGAGAGAAATTAATTAAATATTTATATATATTTATCTATATAAATATATATAAATATATTTATATATATATATAGAGAGATGGGATTATATAAGAATAAATAAATATATTAAAAATAGGAATGAATCTTATTCCTTTGATCTAATAAAATAAATGTGTGCGATTAACTATAATTTTTAAATTTCAGTGGGATTCATGACATTTTCATCCAAATATTGTGGTAGTTATCTATAATGTTAATCTTGTTATTTTTAAATACTTTGTTCACTTGTTTTCCTTTTTTTCACGTCAATTTTTTTATGTTCTGTGTTTTTTTCCTTCATTTTCTTTTATTATTCAGATTATTTTTTGATAATGTATTTCTTGATTCATATATTATATCCCTATTTTTATCCTTTATATTATATTGCTTGATAAATAATAATTTATTGCTTGTTACATTGTATCTTTAAACTTGAGACACTTTATTATGTTGCTAGATATTTTATTTTTGATGCAGCATAACATCTTGCTTGATAAATTATTTACATCCATTGTTTGATTCACTATAGCTTATTGCTTGAAAGTGTATATTTTATGTCACGCCCCGATTTATATACAAAGCATAAATCAAGGAATTGAGGCACATCGGGTGCGAGACATACATTTGGGATATCAAATTAGAAGAAAAGACAAACAATCCAAGATATGAATCAACACACACATATCCCAAGAGATGTAAATTTAGCAAAAGGTGTCTCATTGAGAAGGGATCTTGGCTTCTCAAGAACAAATATCAGAGTATTTAAGTTTAAGAATATATCAAAAGGCTATCAAAAGACAAAGAGTTTCAACAGCGGAAAGTTATCAATGAAGTATGTATATGAAGATACATACTTCAACATCTAACTATTACAAAAAGAGTCTCCAGCTCCACCTCAACTGTTGCCTCGTACTTTGCTCCAAAAGCTTCTTTTAACCTGTGCATTTTAGAAATAATGCAAGGGGCTAAGTACAAATTGTGCTTAGCGAACACATGCCCGAAAATATACATATATAAGTTCATCATGCCTTTTTATCGGGTCGCACATGGGGTTTTATGTTTAAAATCCTCTCATGACACCAAAATATTTTATGAATGAGCATGATCCTTTTTACATAGTTAAACTACCTGCAATTAATTATGTGACTGGGAGGTGGCTACCTACCACAACCACGATGCTAGTCCGAGTAGGGCATGACCCCTAACACGTCAGCATCATAGTGCACTAACCCATGGTACCTTTTTCAATACCTGGGTATGATCGATAAGACTCGCAGTACACAGAGTCAACATCCACGTTATATACGTTTGATGTTCTTCTCTAAGTGGGTTTCCCACACAGAAAGGGCAGATAGCAAACACAAAACAGTGGGCAATGACAAAATAGTTGAAAACAAAACATTTCATTTCATGCTTGATATGCTTTGAAAAGAAAATATCATTTCGATTTTATTTTGGCCCACAATAATCAACATAGGGGTAAAAAAAAGCCCACCTTGGTTGGTATGGTTACAGATGGTTGCTCTAGCTGTCAATCTTTTCCTTGACCTTTCCTATGACATAAGGAATTTGAGTAAATCTTCAAAGGATAATAGATTATCTATTTTCGGACACAATGAATAATTCTAAACTCTCAATCAATCATGGACTTCTCAAGTTGAACCATCGGATAAGGATATGAAAGAATGATTTAACAATTTATTTTGATGAACAAGGTAGTCAAACGTTAATTTGATAGCTCATGATTCAATATCGAGCATTAATTTACAAATGGAATTCATGGTTCATTTAATTGAACAAATACGAGGCTTTTTCAAATGACAGAACACTACTTCGAAGAGTATGATTGAAAGAATTTCATAATCCATTATGAATCATCGTACATTGCTACAGGGTATGAGAACTCATCTAGTTGTTTCAAGAGAAAATTAAGTTGTGATTAATCGGATCGAACAACTAAAGTTGGTTTGAATCGAAACGGTTTTAAAGAGAGAAAGAAAAGAATAGCCCTCATTATCGATCGATAAAAGAGATGTCGAATGATATCAAAGATGAGTCAAATTGATCAAAGAAAGAAGAATTGAAATTCTGAAACTTGCGTCTGTGTCGATCGACACGGAGGGTGTCGATCGACATAGACATGTCGATTGAAATATGTTTCGACCAATACGCACGTCGACTAATATGCGTTTGTGTCCATTGACAAAAAAAATTATTGATCGAAAAATGTGTGTCAATCGACACCAAGTGTGTCGACCGACATGGAAGTCATGTCAAAAGAATTAAGTTTGTGTCGATTGACAATCGAGATGTCGATGGACATGAGGCTCGTGTCGATCGATACAAGTGATTGACACCAAAATTCTGAATTGAATGGCTGTGTCGATCGACATGCTCTGTGTCGATCGACACCACACATGTCGACCGATACAGAGGCATTTTGCCTTCGGTGGAAATTTTGGTTTTTGGCTTAAACGGTTATCCGGGCTCGTCCAATCGATTTATAACAACACCAAATGGTTTTCTAACATATATAACAAGTCTAGACATGATTTTAAACATCAAAATATGTTGGAATCGAAATAAAACCACAATATTTCCTAATAGGGAAAATATATCAAACATGCTCCAAAATCACCACAACTCGATTCCTAGATTGATATATAGTTTCTAGGCTCATAATATAACATGCTAAACATGAATACGTGCTCATCAACTCAACATAAACCTAGATCATCACTTTTATAGCCTAGGTCAAAACTATAACATACTCATCTCGAAGAAATTGCTAGAGAGAGGTTTAATTTATACCTCCTTGATATTTATAGGTCCTCGTAAGCTTGATCAACAGTTGATCTCTTGACTTCCCACTTCAAGAACCCAAAGGAATGAGAATCTAAAGTTGGAAGTGTTAAGGAAACGAGAAGAGGATTATAAAAAGGTATAGGTTTACCATGAAATCTTCTCGCCGGAACTTCGTCGGAGCTCGCCGGAATATCTTTGGTGAAATTTGAGAGAGAGAGTGAAAGTGTTAAATTGTGGAGGAAGTCTTCTATATATAGAAGGGAGAGGGGGGGGGGAATTTTGGAATTACCAAAAGTCAAAAAGTTAGAGTGGTTGTCAGTCGCTTGTCACATCGGTCACTTTAACATCACCTCACGCCAACTCCACAGCTCTTCGCGTCATTGCACGGGAGACCGTGATATTTTATTGATCTACAAAAACTTATCGATCGATATTAACCCGATATGAAAATGTCAGGTTGCTAAATAATTAATCAGTATTATTTAAATTATATTCATCCATTAATAATTAATTTCCTTTAATAATATAAAGGTGGCAAATGGATAGTGTCGAAATAATAATTTCCCAAATCAAATCGATCATGAAACTTCGAATTTAATTTGATAATGAATTAAAACATCCGAATTTATGATAAATACATTTAAATTTAAAGAGGGGCGCTACATCCTCCCCCACTATAAAAAAAATTGTCCAAAAATTTCGCACATTACAAGAAGAGTTCTGGGTATTTCTCCTTCATCTTATCCCACGTCGCTTGTTCAGTACTGTGATGCTTCCAAAGGACTTTGACAAGGTTAAATCTTTTTGTTGCGGAGCTCTTTAGTTTCGAAATCCATGATTGCTTCAGGTCCTTCTTCGTATGTCAAATCTGGATGGAGCTGAACTTCATCTTGATGAATAACGTGTCTCGGATCGAAGATGTACTTCCGCAATTGCAACACGTGGAAGACATTATGAACATTTTCAAAAATGGGTGGCAAAGCCAAACGATACGCTACGGCTCCAATTCTTTCTAAGATCTCGTAAGGACCAATATATTGAGGTCTAAGCTTACCTCTAGCTCCAAAACGAACGATTCTTTTAGACGGAAATATCTTCAAGAATATCTTATCTCCAGCTTCAAAAGTCAATTCAGTTCGTCTTTTGTCAGCATACGACTTTTGTCGATCTTGGGCTTCTTTAATCCTAACATGAATTTGTCGAACAATTTCTATCATCTCAGCGACTGAATCAGATCCTAAAATTTTACGTTCTCCAACTTCATCCCAATACAAAGGGGTTATGCACTTCCTTCCATAAAGTGCTTCATACAGGGCAATTTTGATTATGGCTTGAAAGTTGTTGTATGCAAATTCTATCAACGGTAAAATGGCTTCCCATTTCACCCCTCAGTCGAGAACAATTATTCTTAGTATACCTCCAAAGTCTGTATGGTTCTCTCGATTTGATCGTCTATTTGGGGTGAAAAGCAGTGCTAAAGTTCAATCGTGTTCCAAGCTCTTTCTGCAGGCTAGTCAAAAATGGGATGTGAACTTCGCATCTCTATCGGATATGATTGTTGTTAGCACTCCATGTAATCGGATGATTTCCTTGACGTAAATTTGGGCCAACTTATCTGATCCATACATAATCTGAATCAGCAGAAAATGTGCACTTTTGGTCAAATAATAAATCAAATGGCAGTGCTCCCTCTTTGGGACTTAGGTAGACCAGTCACAAAATCTATTACTATTGCATCTCATTTCCACTCGGGGATGTCAAGCGGCTGTAACTTTCCATACGGCCTTTGATGCAATGCCTTCACTTGTTGACATGTCAAACATTGTTCTAGAAATAGGGCTATGTCTCGTTTCATACCTTCCCACCAAAATTTAGACTTCAAGTCTTGATACATCTTCGTACTTCCAGGGTGGGTAGTGTATGGGGTTTCGTGTGCTTTTTTCGTGATTTTTTCTTTCAAATCATGACCTTTTGGCACACACAATCTTCCATCGTACATTATAGCATTATCGGATGCTTCATGAAAATTTGCGACTTTCCTCTCGTGGATTTGAAGTCGTATCTTTTCCAAATCTTCATCTTTTCTTTGTGCTTCCACAATTCTTGTCCGTAGGTCAGGATGTGTGAATAAGGCTGCTATTCTCATACTCACCATTTCTGGTGGCGGAATCACCCTAAGGTTCAACCTTTCCAAATCCTTGATTAGTTCGATCTCTTGCATTATCACAACACAAGCTTTGGCTGGAGCTTTTCTGCTCAATGCATCAACTATTGAATTAGCTTTAACAGGATGGTAATTAATGATCAAATCATAATCCTTCACCAGTTCTAACCATCTTCTTTGTCTCATATTCAGATCTTTTTGTTCAAAGAAGTACTTGAGACTCATGTCGTCAGTGAAGATTGCACATCTAGCTCCATAGAGATGATGTCTCCAAATCTTTAATGCATGGACAATTGCTGCTAATTCTAGATCATGGGTTGGATAAATTCAATTTGTGCATCCTCAATTGATGTGATGCATACGCAATCACCTTGCCTTCTTGCATCAAAACACAACCTAGACTATTCTAAGAGGTTTCAGTATACAGCTCGTAGTCTTTGTTTGCCTCTGGTACTGCCAAAACTGGGCAGTGGTTAAGAGTTCCTTCAAGCGTTGGAAACTCGCTTCGCACTCTTCAGGCCACGTATACTTAATTTCTTTCCTTAAAAGTTGCATCATTGGTCTGGCGATCTTGGAAAATCCTTCAATGAATCAGCAATAATATCCTACCAGTCTAAGAAAACTTCGAACTTCATTCGATTTTTTAGGAGCTATGTTTCCTTGGAAAATCCTTCAATGAATCCGCTTTAATTCCTTCTGCAGATACTATATGTCCTAGGAACATCACTTCTTTGAGCCAGAATTCGCACTTACTGAATTTGGCTTATAGTCTCTCCTTTCGTAAGGTTCTAAAGACTGTTCTGATGTATTCTAGATGTTCTTCTTTGCTCTTTGATTAGACAAGTATGTCATATCTGAAGACTAGGACAAAATTATCAAGATATGGATGAAACACGCGATTCATGAGACCCATGAATACTGCTGGCGCATTCGTCAATCCTGAAGGCATTACTATGAACTTGTAGTGTCCAATATCTTGTTTGAAAAGCGGTCTTCGGAATGTCCACTAAATAGATCTTAAGCTGATTGTATCCACACCTGAGTTCAATCTTCAAAAAGACCTTTGCTCCCTTTAGTTTATCAAAGAGATCGTTGATTCCTGGCACTGGATACTTATTCTTTAAGGTGAGTTTGTTCAAAACTCGGTAATCAATACACATTTACATAGATCCATCTTTCTTTTTCATAAACAGGACAGGCACTCCCCAAGGCGATGCACTGGGTCGTATGAATCCCAAATTTAACTGCACTTTTAACTCTTGCAGTTCCTTAGGGGCCATTCTATATGGAGCTTTTGAGATAGGAGTTGCACCTGGTTCGAGATCAATAACAAATTTCAATTGCCTATCTGACGGCAATCCAGGTAACTCATCAGGAAAAACATCTTCAAATTCCCTTACGACTTCAACGTCGCTGACAGTTATGTCCTTCTTGTCATCCTCATTGAGGTACAAAGGGAAAGATCGAATATCCTTTATGTTGGCCAATCGGTAAGCTTGCATAGCAGAAATTAGAGGAATCCTTGTTCCTTTCCGGACTCTATGCAAGTATACAGGTTCTCTTCTAGACTGTCCAAAAGGTACAATTTGGTCTTTGCATTGAATGGTGGCATGGTTCTCTTCCAATCAGTCCATTCCTAGTATGACGTCCATGTTTCTCATTTGCAGGACATTCAAACCGTTGGCTCCTTTGGTTGTTTGAGAGCGTAGGCTCTTCCTTGACATGCTGGCTATTGAGGAGGCTGAATTTGGTTTTGCTGTTGTGGCGACTGTTGTTGCTGTTGCGGTTGCAGGGGAACTTGTTGAATCAGCTTTGCTTGAATGGCACGTTTGCGGGTGTTTCTGGGTTTCCGTTGGCCTTGCAGTGCGCGCAATTGAGTGCTGCTTTGGTTTCCTTGGCGTTGGTTTTGGAAATCTTGACGGTTGTTGCCCTGACGACACTATGATGAGTAGTGTCCCATCTTCCCGCAGTTGTAGCAATTGGCGCGAAGTACAACGAACTCTCTTGGGTGGTCTCTTCCGCAGCGGTTGCATCGTCTGACGGCAAAGTTGCCCTCGCCCTTTTTCCCTTTGTCGTGGAAGTTCCTCGGGTTTCTAGCTTGGTTGTTACTAAAATTTTGGCTGCTTTTCCAGTTTCTCCTTTGTCCGGTTGCCGAAATCTGTGGAACATCTTCCTGCTTCTTTATTTATCCTTGTTCCAGCGGTTGGCTCTGGTTTGTTGGCAAAGAGAGCAGCTCGTAGTCCATTCTTAACTGCTGCTTCAATGCTCAATGCTCAAGGCTCGCTGCAATGCGTCCTTGTAGTCTAATCCAGTTATGCAAGCAATAGAAGCTTGGATGTCTGTTCTTTGTCCAGACATGAACTGAAGTCCTTTCTTCTGTTCGGTGTTCACCGCGTCTGGAGCATACCTCAACAGACTGTTGAACATCCGGTCGTATTTGGTTATGGACATTTCTCCTTGCATTAGGCGATGAAATTATGCTTGTTTCTGGACATGGTAAGTCAGTGGAATGTACTTGGTATAGAATTCCTCCTTGAAATAATCCCAAGTAAGGGCATCTTCTTGCTCAGGGGTGAGCGTCTTTAGATGAGCATTCCACCAATGTTCGGCTTCGTCAGTTGATCGCTGATAAAATTAAACAGATTTATTATAATATAGCGATGTAAACAAAATTTACAACCCGAAGGTAGTCGAACCTACAGGGACAGTGCAATGAAATTATCTCATGTATTGGACACGGTATATCTATTCGTTGTTTGAGAAAATCCAAATTTTGAGAAGGTTTTTTTTTTGTTTTCAAAGCAAAAAATAACTTTTGAAATAAAAATCAATAATGAAAAGCACAGATTCCAAGGAAATCAACCAATCCAATCAACATGCAATAACCAATCAATCCAAACCCAAATATAATAATTAAGGTGGAAAATCTGTTAAATTGGAATTAAACCCTTGATTAGGCAATTAAAATCTAGATTACTAGAAAGTGAATTTTACCTTTTGAGTCTCAATAACACAAACTAGTCAATCTTGATAAAAATACAGATTTAAAAACCCTACAACTGAATCTTCTTTTTAAGACAGAAACAATTGTATCAAATTATATTTTCAAGTTATTAATAATCTCCTTCCAATCTCAAATTAATAACTATAAATCTAGTTCAATCTTCATCTCTCGATCCTTCAATTGAAAATAGATTTTGGATTGAAAACCGAATAATTTGAACCAAGTAATTTAGGGTTTGGAATTAATTGAATTACAACATGTTTAAAAGGATGGAGAAAACCCAGAACTTGTTAAGGTTTCTAGCCTAACATATTAAAAACACAGATTGCAAGAAATATAAAGGAACTTACTTGAATCATATTGAAAATAGGAATCTTAAACCTTCAATGTCTTGAATCGAAAGCAACAAGTAAAATAAAGAGAACTGGAAATATAAAGTATTGTAATGCTGAATATTAAAGTAGTAAAAAAAAAAAGATAAAGACTTCTAATTTTCTAGCCTATTTATAGGGGAGGAATTTGAATCTTCAAAAGGTAATAGGTATGAGAAGGAAAATCCCCAATTTGGGCCAAAATCTGCCATTCCGACATCCGTGTCGATTGACATGGCGTGTGTAAATCAACACAGCTGCAAATTAAAATTTTGTCCTCTGTGTCGATCGACAGGGGCCCTGTCCGTGGATACAGAGGCTTTTGTGTTGCCAGAAATCCCTTCCTTCGACTCCTTCTGCGCAGTCTCACAATTTTGGCCATAATTTGTGCACCCGAACTCCGATTGACCCGATTCCAGGTGTGTTGGAAAGATAACTCAACGATCTTTATATTTCTATGCTCCATTAGCTCAGATTCTACATGTGGAAGAATTTGTGACTGTTTCTTCGAACATCATCTGTTTTGATATGAGTTTTCATTGATTTTGGCCTCACACCTACAAAATCTGAGCATGACAAGCGTAATATCCTCTATAAATAGTTCATGCTCAATTATTAACTAATAAATAATGTAAATGCATAAAAAATAAAAAAACAATGTGATAAGTGAAGCAAAATACAAGCTTATCAACCTCCCCAAACTTAAACACCTGATTGTCCTCAATCAACAAAATAATGAATCAATAGTTCAAGTAGAAGAGAAGTGAAATGCCTCACAAGTTTCATCACAATCAAACTCGTAAATCCACAAAACATAGACACTTTGTATGAATTAGAAAATCCGTAATCCATGGAAGACTCACAAGGAAAGTGTTTTCACTCATTCACTCAAGTTCTTAGGATAATATGAGATCACACAAGTCATGCAAATAAGGTTCTATCATAGGCTTGCAAATATTCTAAATCTCCATTGCAAATATGTGCACACAAGTCTAAGATCAGAAAGGACTTTATTCAAGGTTGTACTGTAGGCTTTTTAGTAAAAGGTAGGGAAATATACGGCCAAATGACTAAAATCAATGGAGTTAATGACTCTCAACAAATCAACACCACCATCTATTTATACCCACCCATCTCCTATAATATTCAATCTCAACCAAGGCTCTTTTATTCATTTTTCTTTTCTTTTCTGTTTTCACACATCCTTTTATGCTCTTAATAATTTTGTTTAAACATTTGAGCTTACAAGGATCAACCAACACAAATACACATTTTTTTTCATTTTTTCATAGAGCCCAACCTTTTCTATTGTTTTCACCTTCCAAATAATATCTATCTTCCTCAAACAACTCCCAAACCCACTCTCATTGACAAGAGTTGATTCCCCTATCCTTTTTCTAACTCATAGACAAGAAACAAAATTACATAGGCTCAAAAGTGCTGACTAGGGATAAGTGTTCAATTAGGACAGTGTATGGGATAAATTGGCAAAACATAGATGGCCTAAAATCACTTCCTAAACTTGTGCACACTAGCAGTCTTGAAAAAGAAACAAAGCAAGTTCTAGAGATACTCAATAATGCAAACACACTCACAAATGAAATTAAGGCTTAAATCTCACACTTGGGACAACAATTTCTTCCATAGTAAACATCAAATCATCATCAAACTTCATGCCAATGCAAGTTTCAAAACAAGTAATCATACGGTTTTCTACATTCATAGGTATTCTCAATCACTATAATAATCAATGCATACTAAATTCAATCAATTCAAATCTTGCATTCTTGCTAAGATTATTTCATAGATACGGAAATATTCTCAAAAAATCACAATTTATTCAAACAATGCAACAAAATCATTCAAAGAATTTTAAACTACGCATAAATTTAAACAAACAGAAAGCATAAAGTAGAAGGGAAAGAAATAGTTTCAACTCCAAGTCCTCCCCCCAAACTAATTCAATTGACAAAGGGAATGAGTTTGAAAATCAGACTAGGAATGAAATTGTACCTCGATGTTGGCCTTAGACACTAACTTTTTATCCCTCGGAGGCTGCAGAACTCGAGCGACAAAGATTTTAGCTGATAGCACTCTGTGTCGATTGACAGGCTGTGTGTCAACCGACATAGAGCCTTTCTGTCGACTCCATGCTCGGGTTGAAGTGTACTCTGTCGATTGCCTCTATGTCGATCGATACAAAGCTCCGAGTTTTTATTTTTTTTCATAGAAATAGAAAATTGAAAAAAACACATGGAAATTAAAGAAAAAGAAAAAGAAAATAAATGAAACATTGGGTTACCTCCCATCAAGTGCCTTAGTTATCATCGTGGCTCGACGATGCTGATCCTTTACCAAGGTGGTCGGGTCCAGACTCGCCTCCCCCTTGCATCGATCATGGAGACCATTCGATAACAAATGACAGTGGTGAGCTCGGAAGAAAATAGTGTAATTGGAAATTTTGCCATCTCATTTCTGAAGGGATTTGTGAACAGAATCACTTTATCCGTTATCCGAGATCGTTAATTGGGATATCAAAACAAATTGTTATGCCTATGATTAATCCTAGCCTGCTCCTATTGATTAGGCATAAAGGGGGTTTTTGCGGAATACCTGGATTGTAAAAATCTGAAGAACGAGTGTGCAAAGATTTGATCCTTGATCCTTTTCCCGCGTACCAAGATTTATTCCTAACAAATTGAGGAATTAAATCTTTGTAAATTAAATAATAATTTTCGAAAACAAAGAGGGAGAAAAGAAGTAACACGATCCTCCTGATCTGATCTTCTGATTTGTATCCCAACTCTAATCCGAATATCTGGTGAAGATTTTCTTCGGATTCCTTACCCGGTTGAGAAGCAGAATTTCCTCCTCGTTTCTCATATCTAGTCGATCACCACAGCTCCCAAAATACTGATTTGTTGTGTTGCAACATATGATCTTGTGGTGTATGTGATTGATCGGTGTTAAATTCTACAGACTAATTGTAGATACAACGGAAAATAAATTTTTAAAGAACCCTAGGGTTATCGAACCCATGGGAATTGTATAATGAAATATTTTATTTACTAGCTATAATCCAAAGATCTATTGTTTGAGTTATCAGAAAACATGGTTTTTGAGTTTTGGAATTTAATGAAAACAGTGTTGGAATTTAAAGAGTTTTGAATGCAATAAAAGAGACACAAATCCTAGGGCGAACTATCAATCAAAATTCACATAATTTATTAACTTGCTTTGGTGGGAAATCTTAATGTACTATAACTTCTTGGTCAGACAATTATAGCCTATATTACTAGTATTTTAATGTATATGCTTTGTCGGCCTCAATAACACAATACTAATCAATCTTTTATAATTCCTCATATTAACCCTACAAGTATTATCTTCCCCTAAGACAGATATTCTAACAGTACTCGAATTCCTTTTCCTGTTATCAATTTTCACTTCTCAGTCTTTCAATTGATAACTTTAAACCTAGAATTAATTCTATCTCTCGATCTGATTAATTCTAAATCCTAACAATTCAAACAAGAATTCCATTGTTAATCAATTAAATATGCATAAGATTGATATTTTTTGCCCTAGAACCCGCTAGGGTTTCTAGCCACTCATAGCAGATAGAAAACCAAACAAAAACATATTATTAAATTGCATAAAAATAAAGACTTACAAGAAAATAAAGAGTGCTGAATGATTCTAAAGTTCCAAGGATACGAAAATATGATAAAGGATGATATATGGTGAGAATAGGTGATGATAGATGAATAAAACTAGAATTTAAGGCCTATTTATAGTGGGGGATGTGTATCCTATCATATCTCGGGCTGGAAATCCGATTTGATTCGAATTTGAGCAAAATTTGGCAAATTTCCATCAACTTCAATCGAGGTGGCTCAGCATCGCTCGACGCGCGTGTTCTGCACCTTGGTCGATGTCGACTCTCATGTCGATCGAAGTCAATCTGCCCTGTCTTTGCGGTCTCACAGTTTTGGCCATAACTTTCACTCTTGAACTCCAATTGACCCGATTCTAGTAGTGTTGGTAAGCTAATTCAAAGCTCTATCCATTTCCATGCGCCAATAGCCCGAATTTAATTTATGGAGAAACTCTTCACTGCTACTCTTGCACGTCACTGCTTTCGGAACAGTTTTCCAGTGAATTTAATCCTTAATCCTGCAAAAATGCACCATGACAAGCGTAACACCACATATAATAAACTCAAGCATGTAATATATATATATATATATAAAATTAAGAAAACTACATAAAATAGTATGAAATACTATAGATAAGTGAGTGAAATTATGAACTTAACTTGAACGTTTGATTATACTCAATCAATATGGAAGAAAAATAAAAAAGCCATGTAATTAGAGTGCAATGCCTCACAAAATCCATCACAGTCAAGGGTCAAAAATCCACTATCTACAAGCAGTTTGAAAGAGGTAGAAAATACATTAATAGTGGAAGAACTCACAGGAAGTGTTTCGCTCAACTCACAAGTGTATAGGATAAAGATGAAAGCACTCAACACATGTATGAATGAATTTCTACCATAGGCTTGCAAGTTTTCTACTATCTCCACTGCTAGAATGTGCACACAAGTCTAGAATCAAAAAGTACTTTTATAAGGGTTGTAATGTAGGCTTTTGTGAAGGGTAGAGAAATTTTGGCCAAGTGACTAAATTAAATTGAGTATGCATCCTCAGCTAATCCAAACCACCATCTAACTTCATTCACCCTTCTCCTCAAATACATCAACAATACACAACTTTTCTAGCTCATATTTTGAATCTCTTATGCTTATTTGAGCTCTTTTTTTTTCACACATATTTTCAACCACTAACTTTACAATTTTCTTATCCACATCACTCATATAAGCACCCTTTTCTTCCTTAAATCTTATGGACAAGACAAAAACCATTATAACTCCATAAAAATCTCATAGACAAGACTAAAAAATGGAGTTAGGCACAACGAGGCTTACTAGGGATAATTTTATTGTGAAGGGACAGTGTTTAGGGAATTGGGCTATCAAAGATGGCCTAAGATCATTTCCTAAACTTGTGCACACTATACAGTCTAAACAAAGAAAAGAAGCAAGTTCTAGAGAAATTTAAACACACATGAGAATCTCACATCAAACGAATAAAGGCTCAATTCTCACACAAGGGTTATAAATTTTCTTCCATAATTAATTTCAATTAAACTCAATCATCATGCAAGTATCAGTTTCAAATAAACCCTATCATGCGGTATACATTCATAGGCATCTAATCACGATCCCAATCAATTCAACTCAACTATCTACCAATTCTAGTCTTAGTTCTAGTTCGGGTTATCTCAAAATTCAAAAAAAAATTTCCCCACGAAAATAGAATAAAAATTTTAAAATTTATGCATCCAAAAATTGAAACACTAGAAGAAAATAAAAAGATAAAATATTCCTCCTTGGTCCACATCCCCCCAAACTTATTTCCAACTCAACAGTGGGAAAAAGTTTGAGAATCAGACAAAGGGAAAGAATAATACATGGTTGATCTCAGACATCAACTTTTTAACTCGGAGGTTTTGGAACCCGCACAACATGAATTTTGGGCAGCTGGCACTGCTCATCAACCGATGCAGGCTCACTTCGGTCGATGGAAGCCTTCTTGTTGACTCCTTCCACGGGTCAAAGTATAACACGTCATCAGTCTTGACTACGATCGACGTCAGGCTACATCGATCGAAGTCGAGCAATCCTCGCTCAACTTTTTTTTTATGCTGCAAAATAGATTTAGTTCAGACAAAATTCGAAAATAAAATAAAATAACAATGAAAAATGAAAATAAAAAGGAAAAAATGAGAGCAGTTGGGTTACCTCCCAACAAGTGCTTGTTTAACGTCATACCTCGATGATACCTCGAATCAAAACCAGGGTGGTCGGGTCCAGACTCGCCGACCTTTGCCGTCCACCATGTACACCTTTCGATCTTTGATGATGGTGGTGAGCTCGGGTTGAGGAGGCTTAGTTGATAATTTCACCCTCTCGTTTCCGCGCTCCCACTCTATAGCAGCGGCTCCTTCCTCCTCGGACTCATCTTCTTCTTCAGTGGTGGTTGTAACGCCCCCATTTGCCTTCCCAAATTCTGAGGCACGTCACAGTCGTGGTTACCAATCTCTTAAATACTTTGCAGAATAAAAAAAGCAGAAGACTTGACATTTGAAAAGACAATCTAAATTTTAACATTTAATCCTCAAAAGAACAAGTATTTCAGAATGATACATGGATGTTTTCAATGTTTATATTTTAAAAAGTAGACAAAAACAGGAAAGGAATAGATTCAGAGAGCGGTGCAACGGTGTGTGTAACGTGGTGGTGACATGCATATGAAGATGCATGTCACGGGATCTTCAATCTTCAAAATTCAGCTCCATACTTTACACCGCCACCTCGCCATCTCAGCTTGCTTAACCTGCGTATTTTAGAAATAATACGAGGGGCTGAGTACTTTCGTACCCCGTGGAAGCATGCCCGAAAACATACATTTATATAAGAATGTTATGCAACTCACACAGATGAACACGGGGTTTTGTTGAAAGGAACCGTGTCATCAAAATCATTTTATTTGCACGTGCTATCTAACATGTTATTATATCTGTTTATCGTGGTGTAACTGGAAGCTGGCCCACTCCCAAGTTACGATGATTAGTCAGGAGTGAATTCACGCTCAACCCACTATCATCTAAGTGCACTAATCTCGGAACACACAGTATCGAGATCCGATCATTTTAAGAAAGAAAAGAAATACCCAGCCTTATCCGCCTAGGGCTTCAGTACTCCAGCTGAACAGCCCGAGCTCATAAACAAAGTAGGGTTGCTAGCCTTTTATTTGCAATTAATAAGATTAGCGCAAGTACTCTACGTACATGGTTCTCGTCTTATTAATAACTCTCTGTTGTTAGCAGACAATCAGAGGACATATATAATAGCACAAAAACTTTTGCATAGCAATCAGTTTATAACAAATTATTTTCACACGCTTTGAAAATAAAAGCACGTTTTGATTTTTATACTGAAATAGTTCCCACCTGGTGTTAGGCATTAATAGTTCCTTTCTTATCTCACACCTTCAATAACAAAAAACATTCCTTATTAGGATGGATAACTAGGATAAGAACTTATCAATCGACTCCACACAACATTTCGCATCCAACTCATTTCTATCTCAATTTCTAACATGCCTTCATAATCTCATCCATCCAATTTAGACAACTCCCACACTTAGATTCACATACCAACACATGTTTTACTCTTAACATGCTTCAATAATCATATAATAAACTCAAGGGTCGAATATACTTGAAAAGTAATGAAAACGGGTCAAGAAAATGAGTTTTAATCAACAAGGCCGCAGCCCATCCCGAACGGAACGTATCCATCCCGAACGGGAGGGACAAATCTTAATTTTTGCCTGCCTAGCCGTGCTCTGTCCCGAGCGGGACACACCCATCCCGAACGGAATGAGTGCCTCGAGCGGGCAGCTTGTCTCGCCGAGGGCTGTTCCGAATAGGATGCTCCCGTTCCGTTCGGAACGCATCGTCTTCCCCACGACTTCAACCCTGTAAACTCCAAAAATCTTTCGATCCAACCACTCAAACTCACTTGCAATCATATATACGAAGTCCTAGAATCGAGGGAAACACGAAAACATGCTTTGATCATGAAAATAAGGCATAAAACGGTGATGGGTGAAGCTCACCGGAATTTCTCTTCCTCACGTTGGCGGTGTGCTTTTACCGGCGACAAACTGGAAGCTCTCGGTCTCTGAAAGGTCTCTAGGACATGGGGAACACGAATATATAAGTCTTAGCTCAAGAAAATTGAGTATGAACGAGTTTTAGGTTGGAAACATATCTCCCCTCAAAATCCGGCGAGGCAACTTCTCTCTACGATATCTCCCTCGATTCTCAACGCCTCGGCCTCTACCTTAGTTCTTTAGAAAGCTAAGAACGAGATCTACGCGATGGTAGTGGTCTCGTGGTCGGCGGTTGTCGGAGGTTGCTGGAAAATGGCAGGAAAGGTGACTGTTGGGAAGGGTTTTGGGTGGAGTGCAATGAAGCTATGGTGGAGTAATGGTGTTTGAGTGAAGTGGGGAGCAAGTTTCATCCCTTCCCACCTTAATCTGAATTTTTCCTTCTCCCTCCTACAAGTGTAATCCCCAAACCATGCAATATGACACTTGTTCCTCTCCATGCATATTTCTTGTAATTTCCAACTTATGTCATTACAAGTTTAAAAATTCCAATGTAGACCATATAAATCCTTACAATTTAATATCTCACTCCATGGTCTCCAAAAATTTGTTCGATCGATTCGCGATCATCCATATAATAATACGAACATATCTATAGCCCAAATTAGATAATCGACTATCCGAACTTGAATTGCAATATATTGCTCGAAAATGAAAGGGGAATTTATTTTATTACAAAAACTAAGCGATTAATTAGCTTAATTAATCTCGGGGTATTACAGTGATGATCCGGTTGCACTCTGTCTTTCTCTTGCTTTTGTCCATGGTGATTCCACAATACTTTGACAAGAGGAATTGACTTGTTTCTCAACTCTTGTATCTTTCGGTCCAAAATTGCTTCTGGCCTTTCTTCATAAAGGAAATCAGAGTTCAAAACAATCTCATCTTGCCGAACCACGTGTCTAGGGTCATACATGTATTTCCTTAACTGAGATACGTGGAAAACATCGTGCACATTACCCATGCTCGGAGGTAATGCCAAACGGTAAGCCACTGGACCAATGCGCTCCAAAATCTCATAAGGTCCTACAAAGCGCGGTCACAGTTTTCCCTTCACTCCGAATCTCATGATCCCCTTTGAAGGTGAGACCTTTAGGAATTCTTTATCTCCTACCTCAAAATTTAGCTCGACCCTTCTGGAATCAGCAAAACATTTCCGCCTGCTCTGGGCTTCTTTGATTCTATCTCGGATCTGACGAACAATAGTAATCATCTAGCTAATGGCATCAGGTCCTAGAATTTGTCTTTCACCCACTTCGTCCCAATACAGTGGAGATCGACACTTTCGTCCATACAGGGCTTTGTACGGAGCCATCCCAATTGTCGCCTGGTAACTATTGTTGTAGGCGAACTCAGTTAGCGGCAAAATCGGCTCCCAACTTCCTCCTCGATCTAGAACCACTGTCCTCAACATTTCCTCAAGAGTTTGGATGGTTCTCTCGGATTGACCATCGGTTTGTGGGTGAAATGTAGTGCTGAAATTTAGGCGCGTCCCCAACTCTTGTTGCATACTCATCCAAAATCAAGACGTAAACTTCGCGTCTCTGTCAGACGTAATGGATACTGGCACTCCGTGCAATTTGACAATCTCTCGGATGTATAGATATGCTAGCTTGTCTGATCCATAAGTCACTCGGATCGGCAAGAAATACGCACTCTTCATTAGACAATCCACTATAACCTATATTGCCGTATTCCTTTTTTGTGACTTTGGCAAACCCGTCACAAAATCCATGGCGATATGTTCCCATTTCCACTCGGGAATGTCTAACGGCTACAATTTCCCATACGGTCGTTGATGTAATGCCTTGACTTGCTAATATACCAAAAACTTTTCCACATACAAGGCTAAATCCTTTTTCATACCATCCCACCAGTACTTAGCCTTCAAATCCTGATACATTTTCGTGCTTCCTGGGTGAGCGGTATACGGCGTATCATGAGCTTCGCTCATAATCTTGTTTCTCAGATCTTCACTGTTCGGCACCAAGATTCTGTCCCTAAACAACAAAGCATTATCAGGTGCCTCTCGGTATTCGCCCACCGACTTAACTCTCAATTTCTGGCGTAATTTCTCGAGTTCCACATCCTTCCTATATACCTCAATGATTCTCTCTCTTAAATCTGGCACGACAATCAGAGTCGCTACTTCACATCTCTTTCTCACTGAAAGCGATATTACTTCCAGATGAAGATTCTCGAATTCTCTGACCAAATTGCCCTCTTTGGTAAGCATACAGCCCAATTGAGCCTCTCCTTTTCTGCTCAAGGCATCGGCTACTGAATTTGCCTTACCTGGGTGATAGTTTATCGTAAGATCATAATCATTAACTAACTCTAGCCATCTCCTCTGCCTCATATTCAGATTCTTCTCCTCGAAGAAGTACTTCAAGCTCTTGTGATCTGTGAATATGGCACACTTAACCCCATAGATATGGTGTCTCCAAATCTTCAATGCATGGATTACGGCCGCTAGTTCCTAATCATGAGTTGGATAGTTCACCTCTTGCGGTCTTAATTGCCTTGACGCGTAAGCTATCACCTTTCCATCTTGTAGTAGAACACAACTGAGTCTGTTCTTAGATGCATCGGTATATACTTCGAAGTTCCTGTCTGGCTCTGGCACTGCCAACACTGGTGCGGTTGTCAAAAGTTGCTTCAACTTCTGGAAACTCTCTTCGCACTCCTTTGTCCAGAAAAACTTTATCCTTTTTTGGAGTAGTTGTATCATCGGCTTCGCAATATTCGAGAAGCCTTCAATGAACCTCCTACAGTTCCCAGCTAGCCCAAGAAAACTACGAATCTCGTTTGGCGTCGTCGGCGACTTCCACTCTGTCACTGTCTGAATCTTTGCTGGATCTACCTTTATGCCATCTGCCGACACAATGTGACCAAGAAATGTCACTTCTCGTAGCCAGAATTCACATTTACTGAACTTGGCGTATAACTTCTCATCTCTGAGAGTTTGTAATACCGTTCTCAAATGTTGCTCATGTTCTTCTTCACTTTTTGAGTATATGAGGATATCATCGATAAACACCAGAACAAAGTTATCGAGATACGGATGAAACACTCTATTCATCAAATCCATTAACACAGCCGGAGCATTTGTGAGTCCAAACGGCATTACTATAAACTCATAGTGGCCATATCTGGTCCTAAAAGCCGTCTTTGGAATATCTTCATTTTTTATCCTCAATTGGTGGCATCCTGATCTGAGATCAATCTTGGAGAAAGTGCTCGCTCCCTTGAGCTGATCAAACAGATCATCGATTCTCGGCAGAAGGTACTTGTTCTTCAAGGTCAACTTATTCAATTCCCGGTAATCGATGCACATTCACATAGAGTCGTCCTTCTTCTTAACAAATAGGATCGGTGCTCCCCAAGGTGACACACTCGGTCGAATAAACCCCATGTCTAACAGCTCTTGCAATTGAACTTTCAGTTCTTGCAATTCCCTTGGAGCCATGCGATACGGTGCCTTAGAAATCGGTGCTGAACTCGGTTCCAAGTCTATAGAGAATTCAACCTGCCTGTCTGGCGGCAGTCCTGGTAGTTCCTTCGGAAATACGTCCTCGAATTCTCTTACAATTGGCATATCTTGAACCGTAAATTCAGGCTTCTCTTCTCCCTCTAGATACACTAAGAAAGCTTGATTCTCGGCTTTGCTTAACAACTTCAATGCCTGTAGCGCTGATACAATCGGTACTCTCTGTCTTCTCTTAAATCCATAAACAAATGAATCTTCATTCTCGGGTCTCGGTATAATCACTTTCCGCTCACGACATAGGATCATTGCTCTATTCTCCACCAACCAATCCATACCTAGGATTACGTCTATGTCATGAATATCCAATACATATAACTCTGCCACTTGGATCTCATTCTCATTTAACTTGATTTTCAAGTCACGACATACTAAGGTAGATATAGTTGTTTCTCCTGAAGGTATTGCTACGCTCAAGTCCTGACTACTCCGTTCTACCATAAGTTCTAATGCCTCAACACATGCAGATGAGATGAAGGTATGCGATGCTCTATTGTCAAAAAGTACTTTGACATGTATATCACTAATCGTTCCCATACCTGCGAGACTCCCTTCATCGTGGTTTCCTTCCAAGGCGTAGGCTCTTGCCTCTCTTGGTTGCCCATTCCCTCCTTGTGGGTTCCCTTCTTGATGCCTTGGAGGAGCTTGATGGCCTTGCCTGCCTCCTACTCAGTTCCCGACATTACCTCTCCAGGGTTGACGGTTACCCCTGATTGCCTTTAATTGCTGGTTACCCGGCCTTTGAATGTTCTGGCGGTTTCCAGACCCTGTTGGAGGTGTGGAGCACTGATGAGCATAATGTCCTTGGCCACCGCAGTTGTAACACCTCAATCCGCCCTGCTGGCAAATCCCTGTATGCCTTCTCCCGCATCTTTGGTAGTTCTGAAAGTCTCCATCCCTCTGGTCACGGCTGGGTGCCATCTGGGGTCTGTTTCTTTGATATAACTGTTGGTCGTTTCGCCCCTGGGCATTTTGATACCGACCTTCATCCGGGCGCTTTTGGCTTCCTTGCCCCTGAACAAACTACCTGGGAGGCTCTTCCCACTTCCTTTTCGAAGCTGGGGCTGGTGTCTGGGTCTCCTGAGTCCCCCACTCTGACATCTTCTTTTTATTCTTGGATGCCTCAATGTCCAAGGCATGGCTCAGTAATTCTTGGTAAATCAGTCCCTTCATCGTTGCCAACTGAGTGCGGATCCCTTCGCACAGTCCGTCTCTGAATTTCTCCGCCATCTTATGTGGCGTATCCGCCAGATGCGGCGCCATTTGGAGCAATTCACCGAACTTGGTGTCGTAATCCTCCATTGACAGTTTCCCTTGCTCAAACAGGAAGAATTCGACTTCCCTCTCCTTCCGGTATTGTTTCGGGATGTACTTCTCGTACAAGGCCTCCTTAAACTTATCCCAGTTCAGCTGGGCTCTCTCTTCTGGTGCCACTGACTTAACGTAGGTCTCCCACCAGCGGTCTGCTTTCCCCTTTAACTGATAGGTCATGCAGTTGACCTTCTCAGTTTCAGTGCACTACATGTGCCTGAAGATCTTTTCCAGCTCACGGATCCAGTCCTCTGCTGCCACTGGACCGCATGTCCCATCGAAGGTGGGAGGCTGTTGTTTTCGGAATGTCTCTACCAGTTTAACTGATGAGGTGGCTGGTGCTCTCTCCGGCAGAGGTTGGTAGTGTCTGTCATGGCCAGTTGCACTGTCGCCATCGGACAGTGTCTCGTATTCGTCATGCTCCTGGAAGATGGGGATTTCTTCCAGATACGGAGCTTCGAATTCAGGTGGTGGATTGGCTCCTCCTTGGCCTCCACCTCGGCCTCTGCCGCGGCCTCGACCTCGCCCTCTTCCACAGCCTCGATTTATATCCTCCATACAATTTCTTCCTGTAACTGTATAATCAACGATATATGCTGGCTGTTAGCGAACAATGCATCTCCCCAAACAATATCCTCACAACAATATTTCTTATGGAAGTAACAACAACATCAAATAACATCACGATAATTTGTTGTTCTACTGGTCAAACATAACTGAATCCAAGTACAATACATCAATACAAATAATGTCATCGTCTAATCAGGTCCAAAAAGTAAATAAAGTCCAAAATCCAAACGCATAACAACTAAAATATGGGAAATACAACATCCCTTAATCGGATCCTTCAGATGGATCCTCCTCCTCGTCCTCCTCATCCTCCTCATCCTCGTCCTCCGTCTTCTCTCTCCCCCTATCTTGGGACGCTGTCCTCCTCTCCCAGCTACCCTCGGTATCGTGGGATAGGCAAATCGGTGCTTGAGCAGTCCCGTATCCACCAAGCATATCTGCCCAACCACTCGCTGTGGGTCTAGGCCACATCTCCGTGCTATGAATACCTGTATCAGGCACTGGGTATGCCTGACTGGGACCTCCGGTGTAATATGGCAGTGGCTGAATGGATGACGCGTGCAAATTGGCAAATCTCGGTGGTCCCATGGAGTCTTGGTGCTGAGGTGCACCCTGAACTGATGATGTGGAGAAGTCACACCAGACATACGGGTCGTACGCTCCTCCCTGCTGAACTCCAGGATGCGGTGGTGTACTTGGTACAGGTCAAACTCTCAGACGCGGCGTAGGTCCTACTGCTGACGCCTGTGTACCTCTGGAAGATGCTGGCGAAGGGTTCCCCTCCGCGATGACCTTCTGAATCAAATCCGCCGTGAAACGGCAAAAGCTCGCTACCGTGTCGGTCACACTATTGATGTATAATCGAGTCAATGTCATCATCTAGTTGGTCCACCGGTCTGGCACAAGGTTAAGCGTCCCCTCCATCGCCTCTCGGTCTGTGACTCCCAAATAGCGTACTCTCTCCCACAACTCCAGATACTTCACTAAGGCTGATGCGAGGTTCTCCTCGGGAAAAGGAAGGTGTCTCCTGAATTGCTGGACTAGTCTCTCCTGAGGGTCCATCTGCCACAATAAATAAAGGGGCAGTCCCAAGGTCATAATAACATCACCATACACAACTCTGTGTCTCGGTGGCAATTCGTCCTCCGACACACCATGCCAAGGGTCCAACTGATCCTCGCGTTAACACACTCACTCGAGTCTCGACTATATCTGCCAGGCTCACCATGTACATTCTGTACACCTAACTGTTAACTTGTAGTTTCCACAAGTTAACTCATTTTCACCACTCAACATACCACACTAGACGAGGAAATTTTCAATTTCACGATGTTCAAAAACCAATTTCTAAGGTTCAGTCAACTACGAGTGTCGTTTCACTCCACTCGAATAATCTAATTTCCTAAGTCATAGTACAACCCCACATGATACAAGGTCTACCCAAGTCAGCGCCTTTTCAAGGCCAACAGTCAACCAGCTATTCCTGTTCCATCCTAATTTAAATGTCAAAATAAATTTCAAACTTCCACCATTTCTTACAACTCAATTTATAAGTTAACACATCTTAGCCATAACACAAAATTTCACACTGCTTGCAACACATTTCAAAACTCACGACTTGAAATAATCGTTTCGAAATCATCAAACCCAACTCTTATCATTTTCAAATCCAACCAAAGATTTTCAATGTTTTTTTTTTCAAAATCAATCCATAACTCCGATAAACTTTCAACACCAATCAAATTTCTCCATTCATGAAACCAACACACAACCAACTTCTTTCATCAAATAACCAGTGTTAGTGTTCCGCTCAACACAAAACCAGCACAACCCAAAAATTGTTCATCATTCCTCATTCAACAAGTACACCATTCTCAAAATCCTCAAATCACTTTTACTCCATACTCAAATACTTTCAAAATAGTTCATCAAAACCAATTTGCAAGCAGGAAATTTTAAAATCTCAAAACATACCTCAGGTTGCGCAGGATGGAGTAGGGTGTAAAGTATGAGCAGCCTCTTCAATCAACTTTCAAAACCAAAACACTCTTAAGACTCGATACTTTTCAAAAATTTTAAATAGGTTTTAAAAGGTTTCAAATCGTTTTAAAAACTTGTGGCTCTGATACCACTTCTGTAACGCCCCCAATTGCCTTCCCAAATTCCAAGGCACGTCACAGTCGTGGTAACCTATCTGTTAAATACTTTGCAGAATAAAACAGCGGAAGACTTGACATTTTAAAATACAATCTAAACTTTAACATTTAATCCTCAAAAGAACAAGTATTTCAGAATGAAACATGGATGTTTTCAATGTTTAGATTTTAAAAAGTAGACAAAACAGGGAAGGAATAGATTCAGAGAGCGGTGAAACGGTGTGCGTAACGTGGTGGTGACATGCATATGAAGATGCATGTCATAGGATCTTCAATCTTCAAAATTCAGCTCCATACTTTACACTACCACCTCGCCATCTCTGCTTGCTTAACCTTCGTATTTTAGAAATAATACGAGGGGCTGAGTACTTTCGTACCCCGTGGAAACATGCCCGAAAACATACATTTATATAAGAATGCTATGCAACTCACACAACTGAACACGGGGTTTTGTTGAAAGGAACTATGTCATCAAAATCATTTTATTCGCACGTGCTATCTAACATGTTATTATATTTGTTTATCATGGTGTAACTGGAAGCTGGCCCACTCCCAAGTTACGATGATTAGTCAAGAGTGAATTCACACTCAACCCACTATCATCTAAGAGCACTAATCTCAGAACACACAACATCGAGATCCGATCGTTTTAAGAAATAAAAGAAATACCCAGCCTTATCCGCCTAGGGCTTCAGTACACCAACTGAACAACCCAAGCTCATAAACAAAGTAAGGTTGCTAGCCTATTATTCGTATTTAATAAGATTAGCGCAAGTACTCTACGTACATGGTTCTCGTCTTATTAATAACTCTATGTTGTTAGCAGATAATCAGAGGACAGATATAACAACACAATAACTTTTTCATAGCAATCAGTTTAAAACAAATTATTTTCACACGCTTTGAAAATAAAAGCACGTTTTGATTTTTATACTGAAATAGTTCCCACGTGGTGTTAGGCTTTAATAAGTTAGATGTGTCCTCGTAAATTGAGCAAACCGAGCTTCCTTCCTTATCTCACACCTTCAATAAAAAAAAACATTCCTTATTAGGATGGGTAACTAGGACAAGAACTTATCAATCGACTCCACACAACATTTCGCATCCAACTCATTTCTATCTCAATTTCTAACATGCCTTCATAATCTCATCAATCCAATTTAGACAACTCCCACACTTAGATTAACATACCAACACATGTTTTACTCTTAACATGCTTCAATAATCATATAATAAACTCAAGGGTCGAATATACTTGAAAAGAAAAGAAATGAAAACGGGTCAAGAAAATGAGTTTTAATCAACGAGACCGCAGCCCATCCCGAACGGAACGTATCCATCCTAAACGGGATGGACAAATCTTAATTTTTGCCTGCCTGGCCGTGCTCTGTCCCGAGTGGGACACACCCGTCCCAAACAGAATGGGTGCCTCGAGCGGGCAGCTTGTCTTGCCGAGGGCCGTTCTGAATGGGATGCTCCCATTCCGTTCGTAACGCATCATCTTCTCCACGACTTCAACCCTGTAAACTCCAAAAATCTTTCGATCCAACCACCCAAACTCATATGCAATCATATATACGAAGTCCTAGACTCGAGGGAAACACAAAAACATGTTTTGATCATGGAAATAAGGCATAAAACGGTGATGGGTGAAGCTCACCGGAATTTCTCTTCCTCACGGTGGCAGTGTGCTTTTTCCGATGATAAACTCGAAGCTCTCGGTCTCCAAATGGTCTCTAGGACATGGGGAACACGAATATATAAGTCTTAGCTAAAGAAAATCGAGTATGAACGAGTTTTAGGGTGGAAACATATCTCCCCTCAAAATCCGGCGAGGCAACTTCTCTCTATGATATCTCCCTCGATTCTCAACGCCACGGCCTCTACCTTAGTTCTTTAGAAAGCTAAGAACGAGATCTACGCGATGGTGGTTGTCTCGTGGTTGGCGGCGGTCGGAGGTGGCTGGAAAATGGCTGGAAAGGTGACTGTTGAGAAGGGTTTTGGGTGGAGTTCAATGAAGCTATGGTGGAGTAATGGTGTTTGAGTGAAGTGGGGAGCAATTTTCATCCCTTCCCACCTTAATCTGAATTTTTCCTTCTCCCTCCTACAAGTGTCATCCCCAAACCTTGCAATATGACACTTGTTCCTCTCCATGCATATTTCTTGTAATTTCCAACTTATGTCATTACAAGTTTAAAAATTCCAATGTAGACCATATAAATCCTCACAATTTAATATCTCACTCCATGGTCTCCGAAAATTAGTTCGATCGATTCACGATCATCTATATAATAATACGAACATATCTATTGCCCAAATTAGATAATCAACTATCCAAACTTGATTGCAATATATTGCTCGAAAATGAAAGGGGAATTTATTTTATTACAAAAACTAAGCGATTAATTAGCTTAATTAATCTTAGGGTATTACAGTGATGATCCGGTTGCATTCTATCTTTCTGTTGCTTTTGTCGATCACGAAGGTGACCTTCTCGTCATTGGCTCGGAGTGTGATCTCGCCCCCTCGGTAGTCAATGAGAGCAGTGCTAGTATCAAGAAAGTCACGCCCCAAGATCATGGGCATGTTCTCGTCCTCCTTCATACTGTGCACCACAAAGTCTGCTGGGAAGATCAGATGGCCCACTCGAATGAGCACATCTTCCAGAATTCCCTTTGGGTGGGATACAGTCCCATTCGCGATCTGCATAGTTATAGTAGTGGGCCTCATCTCTCCGATGTTGTGATGCTTGTAGATGCAGTACGGAATTAGGTTAATACTGGCTCCAGTATCGCACAGTACTGGCTGGAATGTGCATCTCCCAATCTCAACCGGTATAGAAAAGCATCCAGGATCGCTTCTCTTGATGGGCACCAAGATGTAATCGCTTCTCGTGGATCTTCACAGTTTCGTTCTCCATGAACTTCTTCTTTCCACTCATAAGTTTTCAGAGGTACTTCATGTATCCTAGGATCTCCTTTAGTGCCTCGATTAGCGGAATGTTTATGCTAACCTTCCTTAAGTTCTCCACAAATCTCGTGAACTTGGAGTCTTCCTTTTGCTTCGCGAACCTCTGTGGGAATGGCATGGGTTGTACAGGATTTTCAGAGTTCGCTGGATTCTTGCCCGAGGTGGGCTTTGACTTCGACTAATGCAAGGGTGCCTTGATCGACGTCGAATTTTGTGCACATCGATCAACGTCAGATGTGTCGATCAAAATCGAGCTTCAACATTGCTCGATTCTTCCTTTTCTCCCTCAACTTCGATCGACATGGGATGTGCATCGATCAAAGTCGAGCCTTCAGTGGCGTGTTTGTGTGCCTCTTCAGCTCCATCCACATCCCGAACCTTCTCAGGACCCTTGTAACTCATCGCGGAGCTTAGTGTAATGACATTCACTGACTTTTCCTTTGCTGAATTCATCTCGTTTGTACTTGGAAGTTGTCCTGGTTTGTGCTGATTGCTGAGAGTAGTGGCAATTTGGCTCAGTTGGGTGTCCAACATCTGAAGATGTTTCGTCATCAGCTGCATGTGGTTGATCATCCCCTTTACCTCGGTTTTCACTTTCCCAAACCGATTGTCAGAGCTCTTGATGAATTTCTTGAGCGTCTCCTCTAACACAAACTTCTTCCTTTCCACGATCTCTCCTCATGTACCTACATCAAAACCAGGTGGAGGGTGTTCTGCTGCAAAGGGGTTAGAATATGAAAAACCATGGTGAGATCTCCCATGGTTGTAATGATACCCCTGATTGCCTCCTCGGTAGTTATTCTGATAACCACCTCCAATATAGTTCACCTCCGCTCCAGCAGCTCTAGATAAACTACTCGCTCCCCGGTTGATGTAGTCAACCTCCAAGGGTACGATGGCCATGCTTGGCTCTGCAGCAGCGGTAGTTGTGGCTTTTGTTGCTTCCAATTTTGCAATGTCTTCCCGGAGCTTATTCACTTCAGCAACCACATCGAATTCTTGCTTTGTCTCGACTGCTTTGACTGGTAGCTGCCTCTCGGTTGGCCACTAATGGCTATTCAGAGCCATATCCTCCAGGAGTCTCATTCCCTCGGCTCCACTCTTCTTCATTAGGATTCCACCAACAGATGCATCAACCAACTCCTTCATGAGTGGAGTCAGCCCTTCATAGAAGTGACAGACCTGCATCTCCAAATCGATCCCATGTCCAGGACAGAGCCGCAAGAGCTGCTTGTACCTCTTCCAGGCCTCATGTAGTGATTCATCATACATCTGTTTAAAATGGGTGACAACAGCTTTCCTCTTTAGTAGCAAGCTCGGTGGGAAGTAGTTGTTGATGAATTCTGATTGAAGATCCCCCATGTCCCGATCAAACTCTAATTCAATCCAGCAAACTAAGAACGCACCTCGTCTCTGAGTGACAACGAGAACAGTTTCATTCTGATTACATCTTGGTGTACTCCATTCTGCTTCAGAGTATCACACACCTCAATGAACTGGTTGAGATGGGCATATGGATCTTCTATAGCTCTCCCCACAAACTGATTTTGCTGCACCATCTGAATAAGACCGGTACGCAACTCAAAGTTGTTGGCATCAATGCCAAATCTGAGTTCGGCCTCCTCTTACTGTGGAAGGAATCGATCCAAGATGGACCTTTTCAGAACAATTATTTGCCTGATGTTCAACTCTGCCAGTCTTGCAGCCTGTTCTGCCCGAGTAGCTTGGGCTGCTTGGAGTTGTGCTCTCAGCTGTTATACTTCATTTACAAATTGCCTCTGCTCCTCGGGAGTCATATTTTGCATAGGTGCTTCAGGATTCTCTTTTATCTCTTGCTTTTTGTCTTTTCCCTACTTTTTGTTTTTCCTGTAGGAGGTTCCTATCTTAGGGTTGAAGGCTTCAAGCGGCGTGTCGATTGATGCACGGAAGATCTCGACATCGATCGACGCTAGCGGGCGTTGATTGAAATTGAGAAGAAATCACACACACGCACATGAATTTATAATAACAAACTTAATCCAATTAATCCTAGAATAAATTAATAACAAAATAATATCTAACAATTCCCCAGCAACGACGCCAATTTGATCGCTGTAAAATTCTACAGACTAATTGCAGATACAGCAGCAAATAAATTTATAAAGAACCCTAGGGTCATCGAATCCAGGGGAATTGTATAATGAAATTATTTTATGTACTAGATATAATTCTAAGATCTATTGTTTGAGTTATTAGAAAATAGGGGGTTTTGAGTTTTTGAATTTAAAGAAAACAGTGCGGGAATCTAAAGAGTTTTGAATGCAATAAAAGAGACACAGATCCTAGGGCGAACTATCAATCAAAATACACATAATTAATTAACTTGCTTTGGTGGAAAATCTTAATATACTATAACTTCTTGGTCAGACAATTATAGCCTAGATTACTAGTATGTTAATGTATATGCTTTATCGGCCTCAATAACACAATACTAATCAATCTTCTATAATTCCTCAAATTAACCCTACAATTATTATCTTCCCCTAGGACAGATATTCTAACTGTGTTCGAATTCCATTTCCTGTTATCAATTTTCACATCTCAGCCCTTCAATTGATAACTGTAAACCTAAAATTATTTCTATCTTTCCATCTGATTAATTCTAAATCCTAACCTTTCAAACAGGAATTCAAAACCAAGCAATCATTATTAATCAATTAAATATTCATAAGATTGATATTCGTTGCCCTAGAACCCGCTAGGGTTTCTAGCCACTCATAGCAGATAGAAAACCAAACAAAAAGATTTTATTAAATTGCATAAAAGTGAAGACATACCTGAAAATAAAGAGTGATGAATGATTCTAAAGTTCCAAGGATGCAAAAATATGATAAAGGATGACATATGGTGAGAATAGGTGAAGATAGATGTATAAAACTCGAATTTAAGGCCTATTTATAGTGGGGGGTGTGTATCTTATCATATATGGGACTGGAAATCCGATTTGATTCGAGTTTGAGCAAATTTCGCCAAATTTCCGTCGACTTCGATCGAGGTGGCTCAGCATCGCTCGACGCGCGTGTTCTGCACCTCGGTCGATGTTGACTCTCACGTCAGTCGAAGTCGATCTGCCCTGTCTGCGCAGTCTCACGGTTTTGGCCATAACATTCAATTCCGAACTCCCGAACTCCGATTGACCTAATTCATGGACCAGACCAGGGACCAGAATGCAAATTGCAAATGAGGCCTATCAATTAATTAATTCCAATATTCAACCCAGAATATAAATAATTAATTAATATTGATTCATTCCACCAGAGAATCAATATTGTCCTATCTATTTGCTACCTCATTTTGAGGTACGGGTTGCATGGGCTCGGTATATCCCCACATTTAAGGTTACAAACATTCGTTAATTAATTTAAGCTCTGACAAGCCATTTAATTAATTAACATCTTATATACATGAGTCAATCCACTCAAACCTTTTCACTTATGCGTGAACTTAATCAATCTGCAGGACTTTAACATAACTAACCTTTTAAGCTACTCAGGGAATGTCACCATCCTATACTGGATGTGGTTACCTAGTTCCAGTACAAGACAGTTATACAAAAACTGCTATTACCCAAGATACAGATATACAAGCTCAACTAGAGCCTTTCACTGTAACTCAAAGTGATACACAACCTGTGCATACTTTTGTACCTTCATTTAGGCTTAGAATCTCATCAAGCCTTAGAGATCTTGATTCTTTTAATGTCAGATAAAAGAATCGATCTCGACTTAGGTCCTTATCAATGTGTGCCCCACACCCGCATACCTAGTCATCCAAGATAAGATGCTTATTACTGCGTATGCTACAGCCTACACTGACAGTTTATCCTGGAACTGTCTCACCTGTGATAAATATTTATATCTCGCTAGGTCAAACAATCCATACAATATTCCGCGATCTACTACACACTGTATGATCTCCCTATTGACGGGATAAGAGGATAAGAGCGTTTGCGACACATGTTTGTTAATTCAAACAGGTGCTGAACATACAACATTTATGATTCCCAGTGTATTAACCAATCGACCTTGTACATAAATATACCAATCATAATGCTTTCAGTATATAAATCCATCAATCTCCCACTTATACTCAAAGCTTTATACAGGTGCTTTCCAGAGTGTAACACGTTTAAACTAATCTAGCTATTACATCAATCATTCTACGTGGCTGGCTATACCCTCAGCCCTAGGTTACGTAGATGCATCTTGTAAACCTTCTGAGGCAGAGCTTTTGTGAAAGGATTCGCTAGATTATCTTTTGTATCAATCTTCTCTACCAGCACATCACCCCTTGCTACGATTTCTCGTATAATATGGTACTTCCTTTCAATGTGTTTTGTTGCTCTATGAGTTCGTGGTTCCTAAGAATTAGCCACAACTCCCAAATTATCACAATATACCGTGATAGTCTTGGGAAGCTTAGGAATCACGTCCAACTTCACAAGGACATTTCGAAACCATACTGCTTCTTTCGAAGCTTCAAAAGCTGCCACATGTTCTGCTTCCATGGTGGAGTCACCAATGCACTTTTGCATTGCACTCCTCCATGATATGGCCCCACCTCCCAATGTAAACACATAGCCAGAGGTGGACTTCTTTTCGTCTTGGTCTGCCTAGAAATTCCAATCCGTATAACCCACAGGGAACAACTCCTCACACTGATAGACGAGACAATAGTCTCTAGTCTTTTTCAAGTATTTGAGTATGTGCTTTACCGCGGTCCAATGCGTCTGTCCAAGGTCAGACTGATCTCTTGCTACCATGCCTACAGCAAAGTAGATATCTGGCCTCGTACATAACATTGCATACATGAGACACCCCACGGCCGATGCATGCGGCACGTTGCTCATCTTATCTTTCACCTTTTATGTCACCAGACACTGATCTTTGGAAAGATGTGTGCCATGTTTGAAGGGTAACAGACCTTTCTTGGCAGTTTGCATGCTGAAACGGGCAATCACAGTATCCACATATGACGCTTGAGACAAGGCCAGCATCCTTTTCTTGCGCTCCCGCAATACTTTTACCTCTAGGATGTATCCTGCCTCCCTAAGGTCCTTCATATGAAACTATTCGGATAACCACCCCTTTATGCCCGACAATACTTCAATATTGTCGCCAATTAGGAGAATATCATCTACATTAAGTGCAAGGAATACCATGCTTCCGCTGACACATAGATGGTACACGCAAGTCTCGTTTGAACATTGTGAAAATCCATAGGATTTAATCACTTCATCAAACGTAGATTCCATGACCGTGAAGCTTGCTTAAGTCTATGCAGCGACTTCTTGAGCTTCCAGACCAAATGTTCTTCTCCCTTCTGCACATCCATCTACTAGATTTCTAGGTCCATATGTGCAGCTATGGCTAGGAGTATTCGTATTGACTTAAGCATGGCTACCGGTGAGAAGGTCTCGTCACAGTCTACACCTTCTTTCTGACTATAACCCTTTGCCACCAGCCTTGCTTTGAAAGCTGTAATTTCACCATTCGCTCCTTTCTTTCTTTTGTATACCCATTTGCACCCTATGACTCAATAGTCATCTGGAAAATTAGTTTTTCGGTATACATCTATAGCCGTAATGGATTCTATTTCTGAATCCATTGCGATAAACCATTTTTCCGCATCTTTGTTAGATACCGTCTCATCGTACGTCCAGGGATCGGTATCATCTAGTCCGCTTTCTGAGATCAAGTCAAAAAATTCTCCCACGAACATATACCTTTCTTGTTGGTGGATTACCCTCCTTCTACAACAAGGCATCTGAGCCGTGCCAGTAGTTGGCACAGTACTCGTTAGTCCCATACCTTGCATTGATGGAAGTGTTGGTCATCCCTCACCAATTACAGGTGGATTTACCATTACACTGGGCTTTCCTGATGGAATTGCTTCCTTATCCCCAAGCTCGTGGAGGATAATTTTACTCTTGGATCTGTGATTTCTTACAAATTCGTCCTCTAAGAATCTTGCGTTGGTATTGACAACCACTTTCTGATTTTCAGGACAATAAAAGTAACCACCTTTCATTTGTCTGGGATATCCTAGAAACAACATCACCTTACCCCTACTTTCTAATTTATCAGGTTCCTTTGTCAGCACATATGCTAGACAACCCCAAACCCTAATTCTGGTTAAACTTTGCTTTCGCCCATACCAGAGTTCTAGAGGCATTTTAGGAACTGATTTAGAAGGTACCAGGTTAAGCAAATAGGCCGTTGTCTCCCAGGCATATCCCCAAAACGAAATTGGCAAGGTTGCATAACTCATCATTGACCTAACCATTTCCAAAAGAGTCATATTTCTTCTTTTTAATACACCATTTTGTTGAGGGGTCCCGGTGCAGTCCACTGGGATATAATCCCGTTATCTGACTGGTACTGCAAGAACTCGTTACTGAGGTATTCTCAAGTACGATCTGATCGTAGTGTCTTGATAGTCTTGCCTAGCTTCTTTTCTACCTCAGTCCTGAACTCTTTAAATTTCTCAAAGCATTTAGACTTGTAGCGAAGCAAATAGACATATCCAAATTTTGAGTAATCGTCAATAAACGTGACGAAGTACTCATAACCTCCTCGTGCTTGTGTGGATATTGAATCACATAAGTCAGAGTGGATCAATTCTTAAACATCCTCTGTTCGAGACTGACTTGCCATAAAGGGCCTGGTCATCATCTTTCCCTCTATACAAGATTCACAGATTTGATGCGGTACCACTTGAAAAGATTCCAAGAGCCCATCGCATACTAATCTTTTAATCCTCTTTAGATTGATGTGACCTAGTCTCAAGTGCCAAAGATATGTTTGATCTTCATCGGAAGAAAACTTTCTCTTTAAATGATTATATTATTGGATGAGTTTGCAACATTCACAGAAGATTTATGCATACAATCAATGATATAGAGAGAGTTAATCAGTTTGTCATGATAGATAACACCGTTATTCCCAATGATAGAAACTCCACTATAAAAAATAACTGAAAATACATCATTAAATAACTTGGAAATTGAAATAAAGTTCCGCCGAAAAATCGGCACATATAAAACATCTCTCAAAATCAAAACATTGTTTTCAAAGCATAAAGTAAACTCTCCAATGGCAACTGCTAAGACTCGTTCTTCGCTGTCCATTGAGATGGTAATCTCGTCATGTATCGTTTGCATGGCCTGTTGATAACTTCTGCCTCATCTACTTCATCTAATCTTTTAAGCATTTCTTTTGCTTCAGCAACTGCCTTGTCAAGAGCTGACAAAGTTGGAGCAAATTCAAATGCCATCATGTCAGATTCCTCTCGCAGTAGGGCCCTGAGTAACTCATGAAGAGGAAACTCACGCCTAGCACCAAGAGACTTGATGAAATCATCATAAGAATCAGATAGAGACTGCAGGACAATGTTTATTTCTGCCCGCTTATTAATTCGTCCACCTCTCTTTCTGTAGTTTCTCATGATTCTCATCATATTGATGAAGTGCAGAACCAACGAACTCCTTTTAGTCATTTTCTTGCAGACCAGGTCCTCCACAAGATTATAACTGACAGTTCGTCTTACCTTCCCATATACTTTCACAAGGTCCCTCCATATCTCAACAGCAGTTCAGTATTTCTTGTACTTGAGCCTTAATTCTCTAGACAGATTGTTCATGATGAAAAAGTAGGCAAAATCATCAGAAGCTTTCCATCTGTCATAGAACTCTCGCTCATAACCAGAACATTTCCAATACTAAGGAGACAGTGGGTCCATGTAAAGTACATAGGCATGTTTTGCAGTACAAAGTATTTCCATGAAGCAAAACTTCCATTCAAGAAAATTTGGACCAATTAAAGGGTTCGATGTTAAGAGGTTAACAATATGATCATTGGACATGTCTGAAAATAATAAATTAAAGCAGAAATTAAAACAAGTCGATAAAACAATATTAATGTTTCCTCCAATTTGCCTAAGTATTACTATTGCAAGCCACACATGTGGACGTTTACAACAAAACACTTAACCAGACCGCATCTTTCAATTACAGTCCTTTAATTCCATTCCATGCCAGGGTTCCTTAGACAAATGGAATAATAATTGGAGACTAACTTAAGACCATATTATCCTACTGAGCAGGGACATCACAAATGAGTTATACTCTGGACAATATCTAACCTAGCTTACCACCAATCCAACAGATATGTGCGTAAAATGACCTATATTTTGATGTGTGAGCGTGCATGTTTGTGGCCATTTTACTTCCATATCATATGCATTTTGCTTCTTTTTGTTGTTTTTCTGTGTTTTGTGTGTTTCGGGTGGTGTAGTTTAGGTTTTGAGCATAAATCGACAATTCGGCTAAGTTTTTGAGGAAAAAGCTGTGAGGATCCAGAGCGGTTCGGCCGGGCCAGATTTGGCTTGACCGATCTTGAGCCAGACAGAGGTTGAGCTCGACTGATCCTGATTTGCCTCGACCGATCCTTGCAGGAAAGAGGCTGAGCTCGACCGATCCTGATTTGGCTCGACCGATCCAGGCAGAACAGAGGCAAATCCCGGTCAAGCCAAATCCATCCCGGGCGATCCTGATTGGGAATTTTTGGCAGTTTTCTTTGTTTCAAGTCATCCCGGCCGATCCAATCTTGGCCCGGGCGATCCGAGGCTCTCCCAACTCATTATAAAAAAGGGGAAACTCGAAATTGGAAGGGACTTTTGATACTTTTTACAAAATCTTCACCAAATCCTCCTAAATCCTCCCTACAATTTCATTTCCATCCCTTCTAAAACCTCACCCAAGGCTATCAAGGAGCTAATCCATCATCCTTGGAGAAGAATTGAAGATCCAAGGGGGTAGATCAAGACCAAGCAAATCCAATTGGGGAAGATTTCATTTTCTACTTATCAATTGTAATGGATTTATTTCATTTCAACTTTGTATTGTTACAATTGAGAGGTATGTTGTTCTAATTCAATTATGATGTTGATTTGAACAAGGATGTATGAAGATTTGGTTTGATAATTGTTTGTTTACCTCCTTTTTTTGTGATTGAAGCATGCTAGAGCTTGTTCCTATTCATCTAGATGTAAGTAAGAGTCAATCTAGGTGATAATTGACAAAATCATTGCAGCCAATACGCGGATTGGCGTGTCGTTAATAGCATGTCTTCATATTTATCTCGATCCAATCCATGTGCGGAGGAAGTGCATAGGTCTATAATTTGCGAGCTTTTAGGAGTGAGTTAGGAACTTATAACGTGACAATTTGTAGTTTCTAGCATCATCAACTGCCAATTCGCCGTGACAAGGGAATGGCTATATTAGAGCGAATTGATCATCCATCTAGGTATTAAAATATGTTTACTTCAATGATTAACCTAATTGGATTACATCTACGTTTATTTCAACATCCTATCTACCTCATTTGAGTATTTGATTGTCTTGGTTTACCAAAGTGTGGAGAGAATTGATTGATTGTTTTGAGATTAAATGATGATTGTTAATTTAATTCATTGTTTGTTATATGTTGTTAGCATAGGTTTAAATTGATTGTCTAGTTTGATAGAAATCACTCAATGATTTTTTTTACCTAGCTATTAGACTTTGCTATAATATCCCGGTAATCTTGCAGGCGAAGGGAAGAGGGACCTAGATTGATTATTAAACCTTGTGTGTGCAGTGAGAATTCGTATGAGTTTTTATTGTACATCAAGTTTTTGGCACCGTTGCCGGGGAATTCATTTAGTAGGTCCCAAGATATTGGGGGAAAAGTGAAGCTTGTAGGCTAGGTGTTTGTGTTTGTGTTTTTGTTTGTGTGAATAATTTTTTTTTTAAATTTGTTTTTGTTGATTGGTTTGTGATTTGATATATGGATCTTTGTAGGTGCTGAAAGATCACGAGGATAAAAGTTCGGTTGAGCGAAGAGGAAGACAAAATGGAGAATCATCGTGGAGTTAACTCAGAGAGGCTTAATAATATATAAAGACAAATGGAGGAAATGAAAGCCAAAATGTTGGAGAGACAAAGACCGCAGAGGCCTATCCGAAACATTTATAAGGAAATGTTTGAATGTAATTACCAATGGTCGGAAGAGGAAAGAGTTTATGAAATGGTGAATGTTGTAAAGGAATCTAGAGAGAATGATTGGTGGAGAAGTTAAATAGATCTCATGCAAGAGAAACTTAATTTGATGAGAAAATCAAGTAGAGAGTATGATGCAAAACAAGAAATGGAGGTGAAGAAAAAATGGATGAAGGGAACAAAGACGATGAACCGGAGAAGGAAAGAGAAGTAATACTTCAAGTTGATGAGGTAAATGATGACATCACGGATCCAGTGCAAATCTTTGAATATATGGAGATGGATGAGAGTGCGAGTATTGTGATGAAGCACGAGAAAATAATACGCGATGGTAAAGAGGAGAAGGAAACTGAAGAAATCTGTTGTGAAGAGATGATGGGTGATCATCAAGAAGAGCGAATGAAGGAATGCACCAAGGAGACGGTGAAGATCATTGAAGGTGTGAAGAAAGGTCAAATTGAGGATCCTTCACCTGATGAAATTCAAACAATACCTTCATTGGCACAATTCATAGAAGAGGAAAAGCAGACAATAAGCAAAGAGTATGAGGATAGGTTTCAACGTGAAATGTTAACTTGGGAAGTAGGCAAGTTTGAGGAGAGAATGATAAGTGCATTGGATGAGTGGATCAAATGAGTTTCTTGAAGTGGGGAATCGTATGGAGAATGACTTAAAGATCACTTCAAAGAAGGAGCACTCATTCATGCAAATTGAGTTCGTCAAGACATGCACACTCTCTTGAAAGGATGAAAGAGGAATAAGGGAGAATATAGTGAACAAGTTGCTCCCGAATAATTGCCAAACAAGGAAGAAATGTATCTTTAAAATACACAAGATTTTTGACAATGGATGTTGTGGTAAGGTAGTCGAGCTACCGACGTTAACGGAAGCGCTTGTTGGGAGGCAACCCAACTAATTTTCTTTCTTTTGTTTAATTGCTTGTAGTTAATTTGATTTTGAATAAATGTTTAGCTTGTTTATCTTATGTTTGATAGGGAAACTTGAGAGGAGTGACGAGCTCAGTCCACCTATTTTCAAACATAGTCTCACTTGACTAAGTTAGGGGGGATGTGCCGGTAGCCGGTGCTTTGGTTTATTCTTCTCTCTCTCCTATCTCTTTTATCTCTTGTTTAGTTTAGTTGATGAATGATTTCTTCCTTGAATTTGAGTAATTCAATTTGGTTGTACCTATATTGATATTCTACCTTGGATGAATGTTTTTTATTATGCTCATCTTGATGATATGTATGGATATTTTCATGGGTTTGAGTTTGTTCAATGGATTTGTTTGTTGAACATGGGTTTTGATGGTATGTTTGGTGGAGCTAGTGGAAAAATAATTTATTTGTATAGATTTTGGATAGTGGAATGATGGTGGAAAGAGGTTTTGGAAGTAAATAGGGTTTATGATTGTTATTGTTTGATTGTGATTTTGGATGGAATCATTAATGAGTTGGCAAGATTGAATACTTCCTATTTCGCAAGGTTTATGGTTATGGATTATTTGTAAGGTTTGTATGGTGTAGCTAGTGGATATGTTTTTATCATTGTTGATTATTGGTTTTTGGATAGTTTTGTGGAAATGAGAGCTTTATTGGTTTGTTTTATGCTCAATAGTTTCGTGGTGTTTGTGTTGTTATTGTGTAGGTACAAATAAGGCATTGGAGAAGCGGTTCGATCATGGCGACCGATAGTTAACGCATTCTATCGTTTCTCTTGCCAATTAGTTTCATTGCTTGTAGATTGTTTGTAGGTTGTTGTGTGCTTGTGTGTGTGTGCTGAACCCAAACGAGGCTTGAGATATAATCATGATTTACTTAGTGAAGTTTGATGTTTACCTCAACCAATGATAGGGTGGAATCTAGTTTTCGAAGCATGTCTTAAGTTTATCTTTTGAATTGCCGAGTTTTGTGTTTAGTTAATGTATAGGACTTGACACAAAGCTGTGAGATTTGTGCCTTGATATTGTCATATCTTTGTCGTTTGAGAGAGACAAGATTGAGAGTACGAAATCTAGAACTTGCATCCGTTCTCTATCTATTGGCATGAGTGTGTGACTAGAATATGATATTAGGCCATTGATTCTTAGTCCTACCTTTCACACCGGGAGTATAAGGTGGTTGTTATCATTAACTTGCCTTTCGTATCTTTGACACCCGTGAATGAGCCTTATTGGTGAATCTTCTTCGATATGATTAGGATCAAGTTTGGGGGGGAAGAGTGTATGAGGGTGAATACGGTGAAGAGAGTTGGGTTGGGAATTGATTGGATTTGTGATGTTGAAAATGTTGAGGAATGGAAGTCATGAAATAAAGGATCGGTTTGAATACTAGAAAATGAGGCACCAACAAAATTTTGCTGCAAATGTTGTGAAAAAGAGGCACTTACAAAATGAGTGAATGATGGTGCTATAGAAAAAAAACAGAGATAAAAAAGTAAAGCTGTGAGGATCCAGAGCGGCTCGGCCGGGCCAGATTTTGCTCGATCGATCCTGAGCCAGACAGAGGTTGAGCTCAACCGATCCTGGCAGGACAAAGGCTGAGCTCGATCGATCTTAATTTGGCTCGACCGATCCTGGCAAAACAGAGGCAAATCCCGGTGGAGCTAATTCCATCTTGGGAGATCCTGATCGGGAATCTTTGGCAGTTTTCTCTGTTTTAAGTCATCCCGGCCGATCCGATTTTGGCCCGGGCGATCCGAGGCTCTGCCAACTTATTATAAAAAGGGGGAAACTCCAAATTGGATGGGACTTTTGATACTTTTTACAAAATTTACACCAAATCCTCTCTACAATTTCATTTCCATCCCTTCCAAAACCTCACCCAAGGGTATCAAGGAGCTAATCCATCATCCTTGGAGAAGAATTGAAGATCCAAGGGGGTAGATCAAGACCAAGAAAATCCAATTGTGGAAGATTTCATTTTCTACTTATCAATTGTAAAGGTTATATTTCATTTCAACTTTGTATTGTTACAATTGAGAGGTATGTTTTTCTAATTAAATTTAGATGTTGATTTGAATAAGGATGTATGAAGACTAGGTTTGATAATTGTTTGTTTACCTCCCTTTTTGTGATTGAAGCATGCTAGAGTTTGTTCCTATTCATATAGCTGTAGGTAAGAGCCAATCTAGATGATAATTGACACAATCATTGCTTCCAATACGCGGATTGGCGTATAGTGAATAGCATTTCTTCATATGTATCTCGATCCAATCCCTGTGCGGAGGAAGTGCATAGGTCCATTATTTGCGAGCTTTTAGGAGTGAGTTAGGAACTTATAACGTGATTGTTTGTAGTTTCTAGAATCATCAACGACCAATTTGCCGTGACAAGGGATTGGATATATTAGAGCGAATTGATCATCCATCTAGGGATTAAAATGTGTTTACATCAATGATTAACCTAATTGGATTACATCTATGTTTATCTCAACATCCTATCTACCTCATTTGAGTATTTGTTTGTCTTGGTTTACCAAAGTGTGGAGAGAATTGATTATTTGTTTTGAGATTAAATGATTATTGTTAGTTTAATTCATTCTTTGTTATATGTTATTAGCATAGGTTTAAATTGATTGTCTAGTTTGATAAAAATCACTCAACGATTTTTTTTGCCTAGCTATTAGTCTTTGCTATAGAATCTTGGTAATCTAGCAGGCGAAGGGAAGAGGGACCTGGATTGATAATTAAACCTTGTGTGTGCATCGAGAATTCATATGAGTTTTTATTGTACATCAAGTTTTTGGCGCCGTTGCCGGGGAATTCATTTAGTAGGTTGCTAGATATTGGGGGAAAAGTGAAGCTTGTAGGCTAGGTTTTTGTGTTTTTGTTTGTGTGAAAAATTTGTTGTTTAAATTTTTTTTTGTTGATTGGTTTGTGATTTGATATGTGGATATTTGTAGGTGCTGAAAGATCACGAGGATAAAAGTTCGGTTGTGCAAAGAGGAAGACAAAATGGAGAATCATCGTGGAGTTAACTCGGAGAGGCTTAATAATCTACAAAGACAAATGGAGGAAATGAAAGCCAAAATGTTGGAGAGACAAATACCGCAGAGGCCTATCTGAAAAGTGTATGAGGAAATGTTTGAATGCAATTACCAATGGTCGGAAGAGGAAAGAGTTTATCAAACAGTGAATGTTGTAAAGGAATCTCGAGAGAATTATTGGTGGAGAAGTCAAATAGATCTCATGCAAGAGAAACTTAATTTGATGAGAAAATCAACTAGAAAGCATGAAGCAAAACAAGAGATGGAGGTGAAGAAAAAATGAATGAAGGGAACAAAGACGATGAACCGAAGAAAAAAAGAGAAGCAATACTTCAAGTCGATGAGGTAAATGTTATCATCAAGGATCCGGTGCAAATCTTTGAATATAAGGAGAAGGATGAGAGTGCGAGTATTGTGATGAAACACAAGGAAATATTAGGAGATGGTAAAGAGGAGGAGGAAACCAAAGTGAGACGTGGTGAAGAGATGATGGGTGATTATCAAGAAGAGCTTATGAAGGAAGGCACCAAGGAGACGGTGAAGATCAATTAAGGAGTGAAGAAAGGTAAAATTGAGGAGCCTTCACCTGAGAAAATTCAAACAATACTGGCATTGGCACAATTCATAGAAGAGGAAAAGCCGACAATAAGCAAAGAGTATGAGGATAGGTTTCAACAGGAAATGTTAACTTGGGAAGTAGGCAAGTTTGAGGAGAGAATGATAAGTGCATTGGATGAGTGGATCAATGAGTTTCTTGAAGTGGGGAATCATATGGAGAATGGCTTAAAGATCACTTCAAAGAAGGAGCACTCATTCATGCTAATTTACTTCGTCAAGACATGCACACTCCCTTGGAAGGATGAAAGAGGAATAAGGGAGAATATAGTGAACAAGTTGCTCCCGAGTAAATGCCGAACAAGGAAGAAAGGTATCTTGAAAATACACAAGATTTTTGATAATGGATGATGTGGTAACCGAAGCGCTTGTTGGGAGGCAACCCAAGCAATTTTCTTTCTTTTGTTTAATTGCTTTAAGTTGATTTGATTTTGAATAAATGTTTAGCTTGTTTTGTTTGTGTTTGATAGGGAAACTTGAGAGGTGTGACGAGCACAGTCCACCTATTTTAAAACTTAGTCTCACTTGACTAAGTTTGGGAGGATTTGCCGCTAGCCGGTGCATTGTTGTATTCTTCTCTCTCTCCTATCTCCTTTATCTTGTGTTTAGTTTAGTTGATGGATGATTTATTCCTTGAATTTGAGTAATTCAGTACCTATATTGATATTCTACCTTGGATGAATGTTTTTTATTATGCTCATCTTGATGATATGTATGGATATTTTCATGGGTTTGAGTTTGTTGAATGGATTTGTCTGTTTAACATGGGTTTTGATGGTATGTTTGGTGAAGCTAGTGGAAAAATGATTTATTTGTAAAGATTTTGGATAGTGGAATGATGGTCGAAAGAGGTTTTGGAAATAAATAGTGTTTATGATTGTTATTTTTTTATTGTGATTTTGGATGGAATCATTAATGAGTTGGCATGATTGAATACTTCCTATTTGGCATGGTTTTTGGTTATGGATTTTTGGTATGGTTTGTATGGTGGAGCTAGTGGATATGTTCTTATCATTGTTGATTATTGGTTTTTGGATAGTTTGGTGGAAATGAGAGCTTTATTGGTTTGTTTTACGCTCAACAGTTTGTTGGTGTTTATGTTGTTATTGTGTAGGTACAAATAAGGTACTGGAGAAGCAGTTCGATCGTGGAGACCGATAGGTAACGCATTCTATCGTTTCTCTTGCCAATTAGTTTCATTGCATGTAGATTGTTTGTAGGTTGTTGCGTGCTTATGTGTGTGTGATGAATCTAAACGAGGCTTGAGATTTAATCATGATTTACTTAATGAAGTTTGATGTTTACCTCAACCAATGATAGTGTGGAATCTAGTTTTCGAAGCATGTCTTAAGTTTAACTTTTGAATTGCCGAGTTTTGTGTTTAGTTAATGCATAGGTCTTGACAAAAAGCTGTGAGATTTGAGCCTCGATATTGTCATATCTTTGTCGTTTGTGAGAGGCAAGATTGAGAGTATGAAATCTAGTACTTGCATCCGTTCTCTATCTATTGGGATGAGTGTGTGACTAGAAAATGATACTAGGCCTTCGATTCTTAGTCCTACCTTTCACACCGGGTGTATAAGGTGGTTTTTATCATTAATTTGTCGTTCGTATCTATGACCCCCGTGATTGAGCCTTATTGGTGAATCTTCTTCTATATGATTAGGATCACATTTGGGGGGAAGAGTGTATGAGGGTGAATACGGTGATGAGAGTTGGGTTGGGAATTGATTGGATTTGTGATGTTGAAAATGTTGAGGCATGGAAGACATGAAATAAAGGATTGGTTTGAATCCTAGTAAATGAGGCACCAACAAAATTTTGGTGCAAATGTTGTGAAAAAGAGGCACCTACAAAATGAGTGAATGATGGTGCTAGAGGAAAAAAAAAAGATGAAAAAGTAAAGAAAAAGAAAGGAAAAAAAAAGAGGAAAAGAGAAAAGTGTTGTCAAATGAATTAGCCTCGGGTTGAAGTGGGTTGAAGGTAACAAGTTTGGGGGGTTTGGGGAGATTGAGAAGTTGAGTCACTTTGGCCCAAAACCACCCACCTTTTAGTTAGCCACGTTACAACCCATGCAAAGACCTTTTTTATTAGAAATTAACTCAATGTAGTATAGTGGTGAGAATGGATGCAAGCTTATGGAAATCAAGCGCAATATCTTGTGACTGAGTCAATCTCATCGTCCCTAAACACGTGAGGGAGTACTCTCTTTTCTTGTATCCATATTTGATGAGTGGTTCATGTCCTTAGCATTAACTTTGTCACAAAATTAGGTGATAATCTCGTTTTACTTGAACATGCTAAGATTATTTTGATGACCTATGAGGTATTGCACGAGGTAGATTAATGACTTTACTTTGTTTTGATTGAGGACAATCAAAGGTTCAAGTTTGGGGTATTATGATATGTCTGTAAAATAACCTATATTTCGATGTGTGAGCGTGCATGTTTGTGGCCATTTTACTTCCATATCATATGCATTTATCTTCTTTTTGTTGTGTTTTTGTGTTTTGTGTGTTTCGGATGGTGTAGTTTTGGTTTTGAGCATAAATCGGCATTTCCGGCTAAGTTTTGGAGGAAAAAGCTGTGAGGATCCAGAGTAGCTCGGCCGGGCTAGATTTGGCTCGACTGATCCTGAGCCAGACAGAGGTTGAGCTCGACAAATCCTGATTCGGCTCGACCGATCCTGGTAGGACAGAGGCTGAGCTCGACCAATCCTGATTTGGCTCGACCGATCCTCGCAGAACATAGGCAAATCCCAGTCGAGCTAAATCTATCCCGGGCTATCCTGATCGGGACTTTTTTGAAGTTTTCTTTATTTTAAGTCATCCCGGCCAATCCGATATTGGCCCGGGCGATTTGAGGCTCTGCCAACTAAATATAAAAAGGGGGAAACTCGAAATTGAAAGGGACTTTTGATACTTTTTACAAAATCTACTCCAAATCCTCTCTACAATTTCATTTCCATCCCTTCCAAAACCTCACCCAAGGGTATCAAGAAGCTAATCCATCATCCTTGGAGAAGAATTGAAGATCCAAGGGGGTAGATCACGACCAAGCAAATCCAATTGGGGAATATTTCATTTTCTACTTATCAATTGTAATGGTTTTATTTCATTTCAACTTTGTATTGTTACAATTGAGAGGTATGTTGTTCTAATTCAATTTGGATGTTAATTTGAACAAGGATGTATGAAGATTAGGTTTGATAATTTTTTGTTTACCTCCTTTTCTGTGATTGAAGCATGCTAGAGCTTGTTCCTATTCATCTAGTTATAGGTAAGAGCCAATCTAGGAGATAATTGACACAATCATTGCAGCCAATATGCGAATTGGCGTGTTGTGAATACCATGTCTTCATATGTATCTCGATCCAATCCCTGTGCGGAGGAAGTGCATAGGTCCACAATTTGCGAGCTTTTAGGAGTGAGTTAGGAACTTATAACGTGACTGTTTGTTGTTTCTAGCATCATCAACGGCCAATTCGCCGTGGCAAGGGATTGGATATATTAGAGCGAATTGATCATCCATCAAGGGATTAAATAGTAATTACATCAATGATTAACCTAATTGGATTACATCTACGTTTATTTCAACACACTATCTACCTCATTTGAGTATTTGTTTGTCTTGGTTTACCAAAGTGTGGATAGAATTGATTGATAGTTTTGAGATTAAATGTTGATTGTTGGTTTAATTCATTGTTTGTTATATGTTGTTAGCAAAGGTTTAAATTGATTGTCTAGTTTGATAGAAATCACTCAATGATTTTTTTTGCCTAGCTATTAGACTTTGCAATAGTATCCTGGTAATCTAGTAGGCGAAGGGATGAGGGACCTGGATTGATAATTAAACCTTGTGTGTACATTGAGAATTCGTATGAGTTTTTATTGTACATCAAGTTTTTGGCGCTGTTGCCGCGGAATTCATTTAGTAGGTTGCAATATATTGGGGGAAAAGTGAAGCTTGTAGGCTAGGTGTTTGTGTTTTTGTTTGTGTGAATAATTTGTTGTTTAAATTTTTTTTTGTTGATTGGTTTGTGATTTGATTTGTGGATCTTTGTAGGTGCTGAAAGATCACGAGGATAAAAGTTCGGTTGTGCGAAGAGGAAGACAAAATGGAGAATCATTGTGGAGTTAACTCGGAGAGGCTTAATAATCTAAAAAAACAAATGGAAGAAATGAAAGCCAAAATGCTGGAGAAACAAAGACCGCCGAGGCCTATCTTAAAAGTGTATGAGGAAATGTTTGAATGTAATTACCAATGGTCGGAAGAGGAAAGAGTTTATCAAACGGTGAATGTTGTAAAGGAATCTCGAGAGAATGATTGGTGGAGAAGTCAAATAGATCTCATGTAAGAGAAACTTAATTTGATGAGAAAATCAACTAGAGAGCATGAAGCAAAACAAGAGATGGAGGTGAAGAAAAAATGGATTAAAGGAACAAAGACGATGAACCGAAGAAAGAAAGAGAAGCAATACTTCAAGTTGATGAGGTAAATGATGTCATCAAGGATCCGGTGCAAATCTTTGAATATAAGGAGAAGGATGAGAGTGAGAGTATTGTGATGAAACACGAGGAAATATTAGGAGATGGTAAAGAGGAGGAGGAAACCAAAGTAATCCGTGTTGAAGAGATGATGGGTGATCATCAAGAAGAGCTTATGAAGGAATGCACCAAGGAGACGGTGAAGATCAAATAAGGAGTGAAGAAAGGTAAAATTGAGGAGCATTCACCTGAGGAAATTCAAACAATACCGGCATTGGCACAATTCATAGAAGAGGAAAAGCCTACAATAAGCAAAGAGTATGAGGATAGGTTTCAACAGGAAATGTTAACTTGGGAAGTAGGCAAGTTTGAGGAGAGAATGATAAGTGCATTGGATGAGTGGATCAATGAGTTTCTTGAAGTGGGGAATCATATGGAGAATGGCTTAAAGATCACTTCAAAGAAGGAGCACTCATTCATTCTAATTGACTTCGTCAAGACATGCACACTGCCTTGGAAGGATGAAAGAGGAATAAGGGAGAATATAGTGAACAAGTTGCTCCCGAGTATATGCCAAACAATGGAGATTGGTATCTTGAAAATACACAAGATTTTTTAGAATGGATGATATGGTAAGGTCGTCTAGCTACCGACGTTAACCGAAGCGCTTCTTGGGAGGCAACCCAACCAATTTTATTTCTTTTGTTTAATTGCTTTTAGTTGATTTGATTTTGAATAAATGTTTAGCATGTTTTGTTTGCGTTTGATAGGGAAACTTGAGAGGAGTGACGAGCACCTTCCACCTATTTTCAAACTTAGTCTCACTTGACTAAGTTTGGGGGGATGTGCCGGTAGCCGGTGCTTTGATTTATTCTTCTCTCTCTCCTATCTCCTTTATCTTGTGTTCAGTTTAGTTGATGGATGATTTCTTCCTTGAATTTGATTAATTCAATTTGGTTGTACCTATATTGATATTCTACCTTGGATGAATGTTTTTTATTATGCTCATCTTGATGATATGTATGGGTATTTTCATGGGTTTGAGTTTGTTGAATGGATTTTTTTGTTGAACATGGGTTTTGATGGTATGTTTGGTGGAGCTAGTGGAAAAATGATTTATTTGTATAGATTTTTGATAGTGAAATGATGGTGGAAAGCGGTTTTGGAAGTAAATAGGGTTTATAATTGTGATTTTTGATGGAATCATTAATGAGTTGGCATGAATGAATACTTCCTATTTGGCATGGTTTGTGGTTATGGATTATTGGTATGGTTTGTATGGTGGAGCTAGTGGATATGTTCTTATCATTGTTGATTATTGGATTGTGTATTGTTTGGTGGAAATGACAGCTTTATTGGTCTGCTTTATGCTGAATAGTTTTGTGGTGTTTGTGTTATTATTGTGTAGGTACAAATAAGGCATTCGAGAAGCTGTTTGATTGTGGCGACCGATAGGTAACGCATTCTATCGTTTCTCTTGCCAATTAGTTTCATTGTTTGTATATTGTTTGTAGGTTGTTGCGTGCTTGTGTGTGTGTGATGAACCCACACGAGGATTGAGATTTAATCAAGATTTACTTAGTGAAGTTTGATGTTTACCTCAACCAATGATTGGGCGGAATCTAGTTTTCGAAGCATGTCTTAAGTTTAACTTTTGAATTGCCGAGTTTTGTGTTTAGGTAATGCATAGGACTTGACAAAAAAGTTGTGAGATTTGAGCCTTGATATTGTCATATCTTTGTCATTTGTGAGAGGCAAGACTGAGAGTACGAAATCTAGAACTTGCATCCGTTCTCTATCTATTGGCATGAGTGTGTGACTAGAAAATGATATTAGTCCATCGATTCTTAGTCTTACCTTTCACACCGGGAGTATAAGGTGGTTGTTATTATTAATTTGCCTTTCGTATCTTTGACCCTCGTGATGAGCCTTATTAGTGAATCTTCTTCGATATGATTAGGATCAAGTTTGGGAAGAAGAGTGTATGAGGGTGAATACGGTGATGAGAGTTGGGTTGGGAATTGATTGGATTTGTGATGTTGAAAATTTTGAGGCATGGAAGACATGAAATAAAGGATTGGTTTGAATCCTAGAAAATGAGGCATCAACATATTTTTGGTGCAAATGTTTTGAAAAAGAGGCACCTACAAAATGAGTGAATGATGGTGCTAGAGGAAAAAAACAGAGATCAAAAAGTAAAGAAAAAGAAAGGATTAAAAAAAAGAGGAAAAGAGAAAAGTGTTGTGAAGTGAATTAGCCTCGGGTTGAAGTGGTTTGAAGATAAAAAGCTTGGGGGGTTTTGGGAGATTGAGAAGTCGAGTCACTTTGGCCCAAAACCACCCATCTTTTAGTTAGCCACGTTACAACCCATGCAAAGACCTTTTTTATTCTAGAAATAAACTCATTGTAGTATAGTGGTGAGAATGGATGAAAGCTTATGGAAATCAAGCTCAATATCTTGTGATTGAGTGAATCTCATCGTCCCTAAACACGTGAGGGAGTGCTCTCTTTTCTTGTATCCATATTTGATGAGTGGTTCATGTCCTTAGCATTAATTTTGTCACCAAATTAGGTGATAATCTCGTTTTTCTTGAACATGCTAAGATTATTTTGATGAGGTACGAGGTATTGCACGAGGTAGATTAACGACTTTTATTTGTTTTGATTGAGGACAATCAAATGTTCAAGTTTGGGGGATTGTGACATGTGCGTAAAATGACCTATATTCCGATGTGTGAGCGTGCATGTTTGTGGCCATTTTACTTCCATATCATATTCATTTTGCTTCTTTTTGTTGTGTTTTTGTGTTTTGTGTGTTTTGGATGGTGTAGTTTAGGTTTTGAGCATAAATCAGCATTTTCAGCTAAGTTTTGGAGGAAAAAGCTGTGAGGATCCAGAGCGGCTCGGCTGGGCCAGATTTGTCTCGACCGATCCTGAGCCAGACAGAGGTTGAGCTCGTCCGTTCTTCATTTGGCTCGACCGATCCTGGCAGGACAAAGGCTGAGCTCGACCGATCCTGGCAGAACAGAGGCAAATCCCTGTCAAGCCAAATCCATCCCAGGCGATCCAGATTGGGAAATTTATGCAGTTTTCTCTGTTTCAAGTCATCCTGGCCGATCCGATCTTGGCCCGGGTGATCCGAGGCTCTGCCAACTCATTATAAAAAGGGGGAAACTAGAAATTGGAAGGGACTTTTGATACTTTTTACAAAATCTACACCAAATCCTCCTAAATCCTCTCCACAATTTCATTTCTATCCCTTCCAAAACCTCACCCAAGGGTATCAAGGAGCTAATCCATCATCCTTGGAGAAGAATTGAAGATCCAAGTGGGTAGATTAAGACCAAGCAAATCCAATTGGGGAAGATTTCATTTTCTACTTATCAATTGTAATGGATTTATTTCATTTCAACTTTGTATTGTTACAATTGAGAGGTATGTTGTTCTAATTCAATTTGGATGTTTATTTGAACAAGGATGTATGAAGATTAGGTTTGATAATTGTTTGTTACTCTCTTTTTGTGATTGAAGCATGTTAGAGCTTGTTCCTATTCATCTAGATGTATGTAAGAGCCAATCTAGGTGATAATTGACACAATCATTACAGCCAATACGTGGATAGGCGTGACGTGAATAGCATGTCTTCATATGTATCTCGATCCAATCTCTGTGTAGAGGAAGTGCATAGGTCCATAATTTGTGAGCTTTTAGGAGTGAGTTAGGAACTTATAACGTGATTGTTTGTAGTTTCAAGCATCATAAACGGCCAATTCACCGTGACAAGGGATTGGTTATATTAGAGTGAATTGATCATCCATCTAGGGATTAAAATGTGTTTACATCAATGATTAACCTAACTGGACTACATGTACGTTTATTTCAACATCCTATCTACCTCATTTGAGTATTTGTTTGTTTTGGTTTACCAAAGTGTGGAGAGAATTGATTGATTGTTTTGAGATTAAATGTTGATTGTTGGTTTAATTCATTGTTTGTTATATGTTGTTAGCATAGGTTTAAATTGATTGTGTAGTTTGATAGAAATCACTCAACGATTTTTTTTTGCCTAGCTATTAGACTTTGCTATAGTATCTCGGTAATCTAGCAGGTGAAGGGAAGAGGGACCTGGATTGATAATTAAACCTTGTGTGTGCATTGAGAACTCGTATGAGTTTTTATTGTACATCACCAACCCTCCCATATAATGATCTATTTATACAACTGATCACTTATAATTAGGTTGTCTCATTTAATTCAATTCCTAGAGAACTAATGATAACTCCACTCGCAAGCTATACATGTAGACGTTTACGTATGAGCTCCCACTTCTCACATGAACTAAATGTTTGTTTTAAGAAATCCTATCTATTAGAACTTATGAATAATAAATTAAGTAAGCTACACATGTAGACGTTTACCTAATAAATTACTCACTTCGAATAAAGGATCGCTTTGTTGAGGTCTTATTAAATAATAAACTTAGAAATTTAAATTCATAAGGTTCAATTGCACAGATTATTTTATGTAGCCATAACTATAACATTGCTAAAATTCTATAATGCCATGCATGAACCCCGAATTTATGTAGCCATAACTATAACATTGCTAAAATTCTATAATGCCATGCATGAACCCCGAATTTATTCTTTTAATGTCAGATAAAAGAATCGATCTCGACTTAGGTCCTTATCAATGTGTGCCCTACACCAGCATACCAAGTCATCCAAGACAAGATGTTTATTAATGCGTATGTTGCAGCCTACACCGACAGTTTATCTTGGAACTGTCTCAGCTGTGATAAGTATTTATATCTCACTAGGTCAAATGATCCATACGATCTTCCGCAATCTACTATACACCGTATGATCTCCCTATCGACGAGATAAGAGGATAAGAGCATTTCCGACACATGTTTGTTAATTCAAACAGGAGATGAACATACAACGTTTATGATTCCCATTGTATTAACCAATCAACCTTGTACATAATATACCAATCATAATGTTTTCAGTATATAAATCCATCAGTTTCCTCGCTCCCATTCGATCTCGGTGGCCTCTTCATCTTCCTCACATGTGGTAGGGATGTTATTGCAAGCTGCTTCCTTCAGACTTTGATCGATCACAAAGGCGATCATTTCATCATTTTCTTGGAGTGTAATCTCTCCACCTCTACAGTCTATCAAGGCCCCACTCGTCCTCAAGAATTACCTTCCAAGTATCAGAGGCATCCCTTGCTCTTCCTACACTTCAAAGACATCAAAATCAGCAAGAAAAATAAGATGAACTACTCGAATCAAAACATCTTCAATTACTCCCCTTGGACGAGATTTTGAGCGATCTGCCATCTGGAGAGTGATTGTGATTGGCCTCATCTCGCCAATCTGAAATTTCTTGTACACTGAGTAGGGCATCAGATTGATATTGGCTCCTATATCGCAGAGGACATTCCTGAACTCCATTCCCCCAATCTAGATCGAAGTAGAGAAGCATCCCGGTTTGAAACTATTTCTATAAAAGAAGACTGCACTGCTCATGAATAGAAATAATTTGATCATCAATTACCAAATTTTTCTCGCTCATCGGCTTCCTCAAGAATTTTATGTAGCCGGAAATCTTGCGGAGACCCTCGATCAATAGAATGTTGATGTTGACCTTCTTGAGATTCTCAATGAATCGAGCAAACTTTGAATCCTCCTTCTCCTTTGCAAATCTTTGAGGAAAGGGCATCGGAAGAATGGGATCACCTTTTCTTTGACTATGTTTCGGTCGATTCTCATGCCTGTCGAATGCTGCTCCCTGTCCTACATGTCGATCGATAGGGGTGTCGATCGACACGGCTGCATCCCCCCTATCGGTTGAATGGCCTTATGTGTCGCTCGACCTACCTATATGTCGACCTCTTATGTCGACTGACACAGGCTCTGTGTTGGTCGATACAGAGGTATATCCTGTGGGATTTTCATCCTATTCACCCCTAAAATCATCATCGCGCTTGCTCGGTCTATCGTACCTTGTACCAAACCTCAAAAAAATGGCATTGACTTGTTTTGCCTCGTCTAGATTGACTTATGTGGTGCTGGGAAGCTGACCAGGCTTGTGTTGATTGCTCAAAGTTGTGTCAATCTGACTCAATTGTGTGTCGAGCATCTAAAGGTGTTTCGTCATGTGCTCCAAGTGAGTCACCGTCCCTTTCACGTCAGTCTCCACCTTCCCAAATCGGTTGTCATAGCTTTTGATGAACTTGTCAAGGGTCTCCTCCAACACAGACCTCTTTTTCTCTGCAATCTCTCCCCCGGCTCCAACATTACATCCCGATGGAAGATTTTCAGCTGCATAAGGGTTAGAATAAGAAAAAATAGGATGGTTTTGTGCATTGTGATTATACCCTTGGTTGTTTCCACGTTAGTTATTATTATAACCTTCATTGGCATAGTTCACTTCAACGGTATTGGAGGTGCTCGAACTGCTTCCTCAGTAGATGTAATCAGCCTCAACAGGAACAATGGCCATGTTTGTGTCGAAAATTGCAGCTACCAAATCCCTGCCGGTCTCCAACTTCCCAAATTCTTCACGGAGCTTCTTCACCTCGGCTACCACATCAAACTCCGGAGTAGTAGTGACTGCCTTTACTGCTTTCTGCCTTTCAGTGGGCCATTAATGGCTGTTGAGGGCCATGTGTGCAAGAAGTTGCACCCCTTCTTCTCCACTCTTCTTCATGAGAATGCCTCCAGCTGAAGCATCCACCAACTCCTTCATGTGAGGGTTCAATCCCTCATAAAAATGGCATACCTGCATCTCTAGATCGATCCCATGGTCGGGGCACATCCTCAATAACTCCATGTATCTCTTCCAAGCATCATAGAGAGTCTCGTCATACTTCTGACTGAAGTGCGTGATGTTGGACTTCCTCTTCATAATGAGGTTGGGAGGGAAGAAGTTGGTGAGAAACTCTACTTAGAGTTGTGCCCATGTGGCGATCCTGCTCTTGTCCAAGCTAGCAAACCATGACCAGGCCTCATCCCTGAGAGAAAGAAAATAAGCGCATTCGGATGGTGTCTTGGGGCACTCCTTTCTGTTTCACCGTATCGCACACCTCGATGAATTGACTGAGGTGGGCATACGGTTCTTCAATTGCCTTCCCTGCACATTAATTCTGTTGAACCATCTGAATCAGTCCTGTTTTTAGCTCGAAGTTGTTGGTATCGATGCCAACTTAGAATCCCGGCTCCTCTCTCTCCAGTAGGAAGCGATCAAGGATAGATTTACAATCTGCCTCTCAGGGTTTCCTCCATTGTTCATGGCTACAAGTCTGGCAGCTTGATCTGCTTGAATTGCTTGTGCTGCTTGGAGTTGCACCCTGAGTTGTTGGACCTCATACACGAACTGCCTTTGCCCCTTGGGAGCCATGTTTTGAAGTGGTGCTTCTGGTGGGTTCATCATCTCTCTTTGTTTCTCCTATAGGTGGCTTCAATTTCAGGATTGAAGGCTTCAAGATTCTTGCCCTTTGCTCTTGTGTTCATGCACCTGAAAAGAAAACAAATTTCAGAGAATCAGTCTTTATGTCGATCGATAGGGTGGTTCTCGATCGGCACGAGTGTTGCTTCTATGTCGATCGACAAAGGCTCTGTCAATCGATATAGACGCAAAAATTGCACACACACGCACGCGAACAGAAATAAAAACTCAAGCCAGATAATATCAAAACAATCAATAACAAAATAAAATTTGACTATCCCCGGCAATGGCGCCAATTTGATTGTAGTTAAAATTAAATAGATTTATTATAATATAGTGATGCAAATAAAGTTTATAACCCGAAGGTAAACGAACCCACAGGGACAGTGCAATAAAATTATCTCATGTACTGGACACAGTTTATCTATTCGCTGTTTGAGCAAATCAAAATTTTGAGAAGGTTTTTTTTTTTTTGTTTTCAAAGCCAAAAGATAACTTTTGAAATAAAATTCAATAATGAAAAGCACAGATTCTAGGGAAATCAACCAATCCAATCAACATGCAATTACCAATCAATCCTAACCCAAAAATAATCGTTAAGGTGGGAAATCTGTCAAATTGGATTTAATCCCTTGATTAGGAAATTATAACCTAGATTACTACAAAGTGAATTTTACTTTTTGAGTCTCAATAACACAAACTAGTCAATCTCGATAAAAATACAGATTTAAAAACCCTACCACTGAATCTTCTTTTCAAGACAGAAAACAATTATATCAAATTATATTTTCCTGTTAATAATAATCTCCTTTCGGTCTCAAATTAATAACTATAAACCTAGTTCAATCTTCATCTCTCGATCCTTCAATTGAAAATAGATTTTGGATTGAAAACCATATAATTTGAACCAAGTAATTGAGGGTTTTGAATTAATTGAATTACAACATGCTGAAAATGATGGAGAAAACCCTAGAACCTGTTAAGGTTTCTGGCATAACATATTAAAAACACATATTGCAAGAAATATAAAGGAACTTACTTGAATCATATTGAAAATACGAATCTTAAACCTTCAATGTCTTGAATCGAAAGCAACAATTTAAATAAAGGGAACTGGAAATATAAAGTATTTTAATGCTAAAAATTAAAGTAGAAAAAAAAAGATAAAGATTTCTATTTTTCGAGCTAATGAGTCCTATTTATAGGGGAGGATTTTGAATCTTCAAAAGGTAATAGGTTTGAGAAAGAAAATCCCCAATTTGGGCCAAAATCTGCCTTTCCGACATCCGTGTCGATCGACGTGGCGTGTGTTGATGCACACAGCTGCAAATCAAAATTTTTTCCTTTGTGTAGATCGACAGGGGCCCTGTCGATCGATACAGAGCCTTCTGTGTGGCCAGAAATCCCTTCTTTCGACTCCTTCTGCGCAGTCTAAAGATTTTGGCCATAACTTGTGCTCCCAAACTCCGATTGACCCGATTCCAATTGCATTGGAAAGATAACTCAAAGATATTTTGATTTCAATGCTTCATTAGCTCAGATTCCACGTGTGAAAGAATTTGTGACTTTTTCTTCGAACATCATCTGCTTTGGTACGAGTTTTCATTGATTTTGGCCTCAAACCTACAAAATCTGAGAACGACAAGTGTAATATCCTCCATAAATAGTTCATTCTCGATTATTAACTAATACTAATGTAAATGCATAAAACAAATAAGAAAACAATGTGATAATTAGGGAAAAATACGAGCTTATCATCAATCAGTTGGAAGGAGATGCACTGGACCTTCTCCCGGTCGGTGCAGTCAAGTATCCTGAAGATTATTTCCATTGGATTTATCCACGTTTAAGCTTTAGGCAGGTCATCAATTCTGTTGAGTAGTGGCGGGCTCTGTTGGGTAAAGATTTCCCCGATTCTTCTAGGTTCGACGGGATGTGCTTGCATTTCTTCGTTATATGGCCCCCAATTTTGTTCATGATGGGGTCCTTCACCTTGATTCAGATTTGGCCTATCTGGGTTTATTTTTAGGTTGGCCTCTTCCCCGGCCTCGGCCTCGACCTCTTCCTCGGCCTTGGCCTCTAGCAGGGGCTTCCCTAGGGGCCATTCTGCAAGATAAATAATCATTAAATAGGGCATTCAACCCAAGGTACGCAAAATGCATAAATAATCCTCTTCCGGATCACATAAATGACAACAATGATAGATACACTTAATAGGATAGGTTGTCCCACAGTTGAGGGTTAACAGTCTCTTATGGGACAGTATTCCCTACATTACTTGGCGTTGGCCAAGTTTACACAATTTGCCACAAAGATAAGAAAGTCTGATATCAAAACAGAAAGTTTAAGCATAACAATAAGAGATACATCCGAAGGCCCGAAAAGTGGGCGGGTAGCATTTTTATTTGAAAATTTTGGGGTTGTTGTATTGAAAAATTGGCTTTCCGGCTACCATTTAGTACAAAGACTATTCTTCTCCCGTAGGAGGCATCCTAATTATGATTACATTAATTACATCCAAATGATAAGAAATGGGCCCAACAAGCCACCCTAAAATCACAATCATACACAGTACAACTGAAATCCAATTACATATATGCATCTATACCAGGCAAGACTGGTGATCAATAGTCATCGACCGACGAATTTAACATCCCAATGTCGGAGTAGTCAATGACCTCTAGAGAGGTAACGTTCTCCTCAAGGTCCTCTTCGTTGTTCTCGTTTGCGACGTTCCAGGGCTCATCTCTCCACTCTTGCTGTCATGGCTGCGGCCAATTTGCAGGTATCCAATTATCATTAGGCTTGGCAACACCATTCGGTGGGGGTATATCCTGCTCGGGTATGACTTGATCATCTTCATCCTCATCTTCTCTTTCCTCTACTTCATCATCCTCATCTCCTTCATCCTCCTCAGCATCATCATCAGTCCCTTCTTCTTCCTCGGCATCGATGTACTGGCTTCCGAACCTATCCCGCATTTCCCTCCTCCAAGCTGCTAGTATTAGATGGTCCAGGTCGGGATTCCTAGAATCCTCAGAGTCGTCGTCGTCAGTGTAGGCGGGGTAGTGGTTGGCGTCCAGGTCCTCGTCACTTGGCCCATATAAGGAATCCTCTTCGGGTCCTCTTCCTAAGTTTTACGGTCGGACATGTCGATCAAGGTGAGAGAGGATCCTGCTTCATCATCATGAGCTTGAGGCGAGCTGTTAAAAGTCGTGCGCTGGTGGCGAATGAGGGAAATAAACCCTTCCAGATCTGATTCATCCAAGAAGTTAACATAGTTAGTCTGCACCCATGGTTGCCATTAAGGGGACATAAGCTCTGCTAGGCAACAGACTCCCTCGGTTCGGGTCACACCATAGGGATGAGCATTGATCGTTGGAATTATTTCACTTAGCGACTTAGCAAAGCTAATAATACAACGGCAAATAAAATTATCAAACCCAGAGGATTAGTGCAATGAATAAATCCTAAGTACTAATTCGAACATTTTTGGAAAACTGGTTAGGAAGTAGAGAGTAAAGTTTTTGTTTGCGGAATCTTGAACTGTGATAAAACAAAATAAAAATATTGATTTGTGAAAGACTTTGTATTTCAAAGATGATGAACATAGATCCTAGGGTTTTCTACCTATTATGACATACATGTAACCATGAATCAATTAACTGTCAATTTCCATTCGTCTACGTAATGAAACATCGGAAATTATTATGAACTTTTGAGGAAGACAATTCACAAAGTTGATTAATTAATTTCTTCTACCTTTTCAGTCTCAAGAAAATATAATTAACTCTAAATAGTTCTATAGATTTATTCCTACAATTGATTCTTTCTTTTCAGACAAGAAAATCAGTTTGTATTATGAAAACCATGTTCCCTTGAAATTTATCACCTTTTGAGTCTCTAAATTTCAACTAATGTAATCATAATCTATGGCCAGTAAATCAAGATTAAAACAAGTTCTAGTTTTCATAAACTACGAATCAGAAAGGCAGTTAATCAAATTCAATCATACATAGGCATAATATTAGAAACCATAGAATCTATAGAGAATTTACCTATGCATAGACATAATCATAATTAACATAGAAAAGTAAAACCTGAAATAGTCTTGCATAAATAAAACTTGAATCCGAAATAATCTTGAGTTGTTGCCACAATTCAATCCAAATGTAAAAACAAATTCCAAACTCTAAATTGCTGCCAACGTAATTTACGCTAATAAAATCTCCAATTTTCGACCAAGAGAGGGCTTTTTATAGTTGCCTTAGGTGTATCTTGTCAAGCTTAGGAGATAAGATATGGATCTATCTCAGAAAATAAGAAAAAATCCGCCCAAGTGTCGGAGTCACCGACGTGTTTCCACGTCGCTCGACGTGGAGCTTCGGTTCGATCCATGCGTCTACCATGGTGAAATTCCTTGCCAAGCTTTCAATGCCTTTGACTTCGATCAATGCGGGTCTGCGTTGATTGAAGTGAAACCTTGCACGCCATGAGCTTGCCGCTCTCGACTTTGATCGATGCGGGTCTGCATCGATCGAAGTCGAGACTCCATCCTCGGACTTCACTTCTTTCCTTAGTCTTTTTCTTCATCCAAAAACCTGCAAAACACACCATCACAAGCATCTATCGTGCAATAACCCTATCATGCATGCGAAAATGTCTAAACTATCCTAAAAGCATTCAAAATGCAAAAGAAACTCATTGATAAGTTAGTGAAAACACGGACTTATCAACTCTCCCAAACTTGAACTATTGATCGTCCTCGATCAATATATAGACATGAATTCAAATCAAGTTTAGATACGAGCGTGCAATGCCTCATGAATCACCTACTCTCCAAATCTCACTCATTCACATAGATTACACAGTCAAGACATCATTTAACTTATCAGATAGTTGGAAGAGAAACCTCACCGGAAAGTGTTTGCACTCATCACTCGATTGTTTAATAGGGTTTCATTTCTTTCTTTCTCACCTCAAAGTTATAGCACAACTTACCATAGGTTTGACAAGTTTCTCCTCTCTCCACCGCTGTATAGCCTAGTTTTTCAAGGAATGAAATAGGTCTTTGCTTGGTTGTAATGTGGCTGACCTAAAAGGTAGGGTATATTTGGCAAAGTGACTTAATTCTTTCAACTATCCTCAAATCAACCAACCATATTCCTTGCACATTCAACTCTCTCCTTCCTTCATTGAAAATAAAATTTGTAGGGTCTCTTATTTCTTTCTTTTAGCATTTTTTTTTTCAGATTTCTAATGAACTCACAATATATTTTCTTTATTCGACTTCATTGTTCATATAGATCTCTTTCTTCTACCCACAAGACCCTTAATCATTCTAGCACATGGAACTTCCAATCCACAGTTCCCAACAATAAATTTTATCATCACATTCTTGCCACACTTCCTAATTCCACCCACAACTCCTTCCATTCATTACCCATTCTAAACAAGAAAAAACAACTTCAATGCTCAAAATAGGCTACAAGTGGATATTTGAGGGTTAGTGTATGGATAATAGGCTATGAAAGAGCGTGCCTGTGATCATTTTCCCCTATTACTATTCTTAATGCAATCTCAAGAGAGAAACATGTCAAATTCTATAAGTTTGTTGCTAACACTTTGTCCCACATCGAACGAACATGGAAAATAAGGCTCAAACTCTCAAACAAGGTTCAAATTTTGCTTCTCTTCACAATCATCCAATTAAAACTTGGTTTATCATGCACAATGTTATGCTTCAAAGATCAATTTTTAAAGTAATCAATTCCTATCACAGGCTGCTCTATCACACAGATAATCAATCAAAGTCCACAAAAGATCAATTATAAATCAATCATTCTCATTTAAGGGATAGACATGCCAATTTAAACCAACATAATCAACTCGTTCCGATTGTCCTATGTTCATAGCTCCCCTAAAACAATTGTCCAGACATTACAGATCAGAACTAGTACTAAAAATCAAGAATTCAAAATATCGATTTTGAGTGAAAAGCCTTGCAGAGAGCAATTGTTCATATTGAAGCAAAAGAACAAGGATGGTCCTGATTCCTAAATGCAGCAATTACAAAAAACCTAAAATGAAAAAATAACAAAAATAAAAATTTAAAGCGAATAAAACATTTTCCTTTTTCGAGTCCTCATCCCCCCAAACTTATTTCACTCAAAAGAGTGAAAAACTTTGCAAGTCAGACAGAAAAAAGAAAAATGGTACCTCAGGACTGGTCGGACGGACCAGTGTCATCCTCCTCTCTCCTTCTCCTCTGCCGGCGGTAGGTGATCACGGGGTTGATGTAGAGATGGATGTCATCCATCCTACCGATCATATGCAGCAATTGGGCATTCACAGATGTGCGATGGGCAGCGTTGATCGTCCTCTCCTCTTCGAAATATGTGTGAAACTCCTCGAAGGACGTGCATTGCTGATCCATGAACATCATCTGCTGCTGCTGGAAGGCCTACTACAGGGCGGCCCGCTGTTGTTGCTGCTACATGAATGCCGCATATTGAGCCCATTTGGGATGTAAGGAACTCGACCCCTCTCCAGCAAAATGCCCCGCTCCATGATCCTCAGGGATGTCCTCCGTGGTCTGCACGATATCGCGATGGCAAAGTTGCTGCTCAGCCTTTCGCGCTCTTGCTCGAGAGTCAAGACACGCTGATCAGCCCTCAATCAGCGATGTCGATGCCTGAGGCGTTAAGTCGGCTTGCTCTGCCCCCTCGGACCCTTCGTGTGTTCCATGTGGGCCTCCGTCCACATGAACCAGTTGTCCGAGACTCGTAGTTCGTGACATGAGTAAGAGCAGGCTGCGGCAGGTGGAAGAACTCCCCATTCCAAAACCAACCTCCAAGCGGGCTGCGGGCAATGGACTTCATTTGGAGGAGCTGGGGAATGTCCAAACCCATGGGTGGTGGGCAAGGTGCCAGGTCCACCGTCGGGATCCCAAAATCATCGGCGATAGGGGTGATCATCCCCCCACACCATACTGTGTTTTTCGTGGCCTTCGCCTGTGGCCTTCGCCTGTCTCTCCCAGTTGTCCATCACGAGGCCGGCCATGCTCACCTTTGTCCGAGTGAGCATCCCCCAAAGCACCAAAAGCTCCTGGAATCGCACCTTGCCGCTTTCATTCTTGTAGGCAAGGGAAACTCCGAGACATCACAGGATGTAGCGGAAAATTGGGTTGTCGACTGAGGAAGCCTTGAGTGCCCCTGAATCAAGGTCCCCTTCTTCCTCCGCCTCGGAGGTAATCTACCTCCAGAAAGTCGCCGGGCAAAATGCCTCTGGGAAGCAGAAACATCCCCCCTTCGGACATCCCAAAATCTCATCCAACTGGTCCCTAGTTATGGTATGCCGTTGGCCGCCCAACTGAAAAGTGATGGAAAGTGGCTCCACATGCACGGATGTCTTTGCTATTTTGAGGGTGGCGAAAAATTCTCGGACAAGATCGGGGTATGTGACCCACTGGGCCGTCATCCACTTCCTCCACCGGATTCGTCGATTGAGAGCCTCCACATCAGCTCCAATCCCAAGGGTTGCCATTGTGTCCGGGCATGGGTACCGTGATTGCCAAATGTCGGCTTGCAGAAATCGGTTATACATTGTAACCTCAGCATTTGATCAGAAAGTAGGACGTCTGGCCATTGTAGTGCTACAATAATGACACACAAATCAGGGCAAGGTAATCAACTTCTCCCTTCAATTCACAAGCCAAAACTAACACACAAAAAATCCAAACAAAAATCCAAAATTCATCGCACTCAACTCATACCCACTCGAAATTGATCACACCAACAAGCAATTCAACCTTAATATAAGCAAGATTTCATCATGAATTCCCCAATTCTAAGGCTTATCAATTGGCCAAAAATCCAAACCACAATGAAATGAGGAACATAAAAAATTTCCAAAATCCTACCAAATTGAGTATGAAATTGAGTCATAGCAAGAACATATATCGACTAAACATCTAGTCCATATCGAATCGAAGCATGAAAATCGATTTTAGACCCTAGGAGCAACCAAGTAGAAATTCAAACTTCTAACGGTTCAAAATACTCCAAATCAAGAATAAAAGCACAAAAACATGTTAAATTCGAAGGAGGAGGTGTTTAGAAGTCATACCTTGCTTAGAATCGACGATTGAAAGCGAAGGAGAAGATGGGTTTTGAGTGTGGGGGTGTTTGCGTCGTGTGTGGAATGAAATGAAGGGGGGAAGGGTTTAAAGAATTTAAATACTTACCTACCCGATGCGCCCGCGTGCCCTCGACTTCGATCGATGTGGGTTTGTGGCAATCGAAATTGAGCCGAAATTGATTTTTCTTGCGTGGTGTCGACGTTGATCGACACAAGTCTGCATCGATCGAAGTCGAGCCAAATTTGCACTCGCCTTGGTCTGTCGACGTCGACCGATGCGGGTCTGCGTCAGTCAAAGTCGACGTGAATTCCCTCTGTTTTTGACACACTTGCACGAAAATTAAGTCAAAAATTCAATGCAACACTCAGTACTTCTATGTTCGGTCAGAAATTAAAATTCAAAACATGAAATAACGTAATACTAAAAGTGAATAAAACATTGGGTTACCTCCCAACAAGTGCTCGGCTTAACGTCACTAGCTCGACGATACCTTGATTCACGGGCGATCCAAGTAATAGACCACTTCTACCCCAATTTGAAGAGGTGTGAAGTATGGTTTCACTCTCTGCCCATTGACTTTGAAAGTCGTGTCATCTTGTCTGGCCAACTCCACCAACCATTTGTGAAGTGGCATACCACAGTGTGTGGACCGGTCCAATTTGATTGCAGCTTTCCGGGCATGAAACGGAGATGGGAGTTGAAGAGGAAAACTTTGTCGCCAGAGTTGAAGACGTGCTGGTGGATTCCTTTGTCGTGAAATCTTTTAGCGCGCTTCTTGTAGATGACATTGTTCTCGTAGGCTTCATCCCGAAAGTCCTCGAGCTCATTCAGTGCCATTACTCAATCGGCAGCCGCAAGCTTCCAATCCAAGTTAAGCTCCTTAATTGCTCTCCATGCCTTATGCTCCATCTCAACAGGAAGGTGATAAGATTTCCCAAATACCAACTGATAGGGGGGTGTCCCAATGGGTGTCTTGTCAGCCGTTCGATAGGCCCACAGTGCATAATCAAGCTTCACGGCCTAGTCCTTCCTTTACTTCACCGTCTTTTCCAAAATTTGCTTGATCGCTCGATTGGACAGCTCAGTCAGCCCGTTCCCTTGAGGGTGATATGGGGTAGTAACGCGATGCTTCATTTCGTACTTAGCAAGAAGAGAAGCAAGCAGTTTGTTACAAAAATGAGATCCCCCATCACTTACCAAGGCTCTTGGCATCCCAAATCTTATCACGAGATTTTGCATGAAGTTGATGCCGACTTTTGCATCATTGGTGGTTGTCGGAATGGCTTCAACCCATCGCGACACATAATCCACTACAAGCAAGATATCGGAGAAACCACGGGATGATGGAAACGGTCCCATGAAGTCAATCCCCCAGACGTCAATCATCGGAGTTTGTGGCATCTCATTCCTCCTCGAGATGTTGCCGGTCCGCTGGTAATGATCACAGCCCGTAATCCACCCACGACAGACCTCGTGGATAGAAGGCCAATAAAATCCGCTCGCTAAAATCTTGAAGGCAGTTCGGAGCTGAGTGGTGACCGCTGCTAGGAGAAGAGTGGCATGCCTCATAGATCTGTCGCCACTCTGACTGAGGAACACACCGGTGAATTATGCAGTCAGCACATCATCGCCACAGATAGGGATCCTCCCAATAGTAAAATCTGACGTCATGCAAGAATTTCTTCTTGGCATATGGAGAGGAGTCAGGTGGAAGAACGCCAGTTACCAGGTAGTTAGCAAAGTCAGCAAACCATGGTGTCTTTGATTCATACGTCTCTTGCAAGTCTTGTAGTGCATAAATCTGTTCGTCGGGAAAGGTTTCAAGGATCTGCACCTGTCGATCATCCCCTTCTATTGGTTGTTCTAACCGCGATAAGTGATCGGCTATCACATTCTCGCTTCGCTTTCTATCCTTGATCTCCAAATCAAATTCTTGTAGCAGCAGAATCCATCTGATGAGGTGAGGTGATACGTGCGTAAAATGACCCATATTTCGATGTGTGCGCATGCTTGTTTGTGGCTATTTTACTCCCGTATTATATGTTTTTGTCGTATGTTGGTTGTGTTTTCGTGTTTTTGTGTCTTGAATGTTGTAGGATAGGTTTTGGGCATAAACGAGCATTTTTGGTGGAGTTTTGGAGAAAAATCGCACGTGTTTGGAGTTTGGAGGCGTCGACCGGCCGAGCCAAGCTGGGCAGAGAGCTCGACCGGCCGAGCAGAGCAGGACCGGCCGAGCGAGGCAGGACAGAGGGCTCGACCGGCCGAGCCAATTTGGACCGGCCGAGCCAAGCCAACAGACAAGTGGCTCGGTCGAGCCACTTCGACCGGGCGAGCCTGGCCGGTCTTCTCCAGCATTTTAGCGGTTTCTAGCTTCGACCGGGCGAGCCATACTTCAACTGGGCGATCCGAGGCCCTGTTTGCTTGTCTATATAAGGGGGAAATTCAGTTATTTTGAGAGCTTTTTGTCAATTTTCATTAGATCTAGTAAGGAGTTTCCCTAGATTCAAATTTCCATCACGATTTCATCTCAATCCTAGAGTATCAAGGAGCTTAATTCATCAATCCTTGGAGGAGAATTGAAGATCCAAGGGGGTAGATCAAGACATACAAATCCAATTGGGGAAGATTCCAATCTCTACTTGTCAATTGTAATAGATGTATTTGATTTCAACATTGTATTGTTACAATTGAGAGGTATGATGTTCTAATTCAATTTGGATGTTGATTTGAATGAGGATTCTTGAAGATTAGGTTTGATAATTGTTTGTTTACTTTCCTTTGAGAGCTTGAATTGCACTAGAACTTGTTCCTTACCTCTTAGGTGTAGGTAATAGCCAACTTAGGAGGTAGTTGACGTGAACGCTGCAGCCAACACGCGGGCGGAATCGTCGTGAATAGTGTAGATTCATACGATTTTAGTTCCAATCCATGTGCGGTGCTAGGTCGTAGGGCAATAATTGACGATCTGTTTGGAGTGGTCTAGGGCTTAATAACGTGACTGTTTGCAAGTCTTAGTATCATCAACCGTTAGCTCGCCGTGACAAGGGGTTAACGAGTGTAGGGTCGATTGCTCAATCTCCTAGGGATTAAAATGTGTTTGCATCAATGATTAACCTAATTGGATTGCATCTACGTTCATTTCAACATCCTATCTTCCTAATTTGAGTATTTGCTTGTCTTGGTTTACCGATTTGTGGAAAGAATTGATTGAAAGTTGATTGTAGTTTAATTGATTGTTTGTGATATGATGTTAGCATAGATTGAAATTGATTGCCTAGTTGATAGAATCTACTCAACGATTATATTTTGCCAAGCTATAGGACTTTGCTATAGTATCTCGGTATTCTAGCAGGCGAAGGGAAGAAGGACCTGGATTTGACAAATTTTATTCTTGTTTAGCTAGGAGTTTAATTTAATTGAACTTTTAGCCGCATCAAGTTTTGGCGCCATTGCCGGGGAATTCATTTAGTAGGTTGCTAGATATTGGGGGAAAAGTGAAGCTTGTAGGCTAAGTGTTTGTGTTTTTGCTTGTGTGAATAATTTGTTGTTTGTGTTTTTGTATTTGTTGGTACTTTGAGTTTGTCGGATTGTTGTAGGTGTCAAATGGAGAATCATCGAGGAACTCACTCGGAGAGGCTTAACAATCTCCAAAGGGAATTGGATGAGATGAGAGCAAAGATGTTGGAGAGACAACGACCGAGGAAGCCAATCCGGTTGGTATTTGAAGAGAGCTACCCGTGGATGGAAGAGATTAGACATGATCGCATTATGAAGTCAAGTTGGGGAAATGAAGAAGAGGAGTGTAGTAATGAAAGCTATAGGGATAAATGGGGGAAATGTGACCTCCGGAACAACATGAACTATCCCCCATCTAATGGCTACTCTCCATGTAGACTCTATGAGAACCAAACTTGGAATCCATCCATGACAAGAGTTCATTGTGATGAGTGGGGAAGCCATGATCATGAAAGAGTTAGAGAAGCGAGATCATCTCGGGAAGCTTTGGAGAGGAAACCGGATAAGCTCGAGGGAAACCTTTTGGAATTAAAAATGCAGTTATCTGAAATCTTGAAAAAGGTGAGTGAGGAGCCTCTAGTGGAAGAATATAAAATTTTGGAAGATGAATGTGAGGATGCGGTTATGATACTTAAGGAAGTAAGATTTCAAGATACAAGAGTAAAAGAGATGCAAGAAGAAGAATTAAGGAAAGAAGATAAAGAGTTACCTCAAGAAGAGAAAGAGGATGATAGCACCAAGGAGGAAAGGATACACAGTGGAAGTGAGAAGAATGTTGTTCTTGTAATACCTTCCCTTGAGGTGATGAAAGAAGTTCCGGCATTTGTACAAAATGATGAGGAAGAGAAAAATGATGAGGAAATAATGTCCGGAGGTCCAAGTGGTGACATGGTGCTTGTTTCTCTTTCATTAGTGATAGATAAGAGGGAAAAGGAGGTGATCCTAGGAGAGATAGTGGATGAAACATATGATTTGATCGGCAAAGGAGGTGATGAGAAGTTGATGATCAATCCAAATGAGGGACAAGTTGAGACTTATATACTTTGGATTCAGTTGGATGATGCCTTAGAGATCAAATCGAAGAAGGAATTACCACCTTTGACTTACGAGTTCGTCATTAGAGTAAATCTTCCTTGGAGAGATGAAAGGGGTGAAAGAAAGATCGCCTTGGACAAGTTGCTTCCAAGTAAATGCCGATTAAGGAAGAAAGGTGTATTAAAAACCCACATGATTTTTGATAATGGGTGATGTGGTAAGGTCGTCTAGCTACCGACGTTAAGGAAGCGCTTGTTGGGAGGCAACCCAACCAATTTTCTTTCTTTTGTTTAATTGCTTTTAGTTGCTTTGATTTTGAATAAATGCCTAGTTTGTTTGGTTTTGTGTTTGTAGGAGGAACTACAAGATTGAGAGGAGTGATGACGCACCGCCTACCTATTTGACAAACTTAGTCTCACTTGACTAAGTTTGGGGGGAATGGCCTGTATTCGGTGTTTTGGTTTACTCTTCTCTTCTATCTCTCTATCTTATTTTAAATTGCTTATTAGTTTAGTTTAGGATAGTTTGAATTGATTTTAAATAATTGGATCTTCGATTGGGTTGTATAATGGTATTGATCTACTTCTACTTTGGTTGTGAATAATGATTTGGATGTGAATGAATGATTGATTAATGGCATAAGGAATGTTTGGTGGTGCTAGTGGAACAATGCTTGATTTATGTAGATTTTGGATTGTGGAATGATGGTGGAAAGAGGTTTTGGAAGTGAATATGGTTGAGGATTTTTTGATTGTGATTGTGGAGAGAATCATTAATGAGTTGGCATGATTGAATACTTCCTATTATGCATGGTTTGTGGTTTGGATTATTGGTTTGGTTTGAATGGTGGAACTAGTGGATATTGTCTAATCATTGTTGATATTTGGTTTGTGGAAAGTTTGGTGGATATGAGAGCTTTATTGGCTTGTTTTATGCTCAATAGTTTGGTGGTGTTTTTGTTGATGTGAGTAGGTACCAATAAGGTCTTGGAGAAGCGGTGCAATCGTGGCTACCGATGGGTAACGCATTCTATCGTTTCTCTTGCCAATTAGTTGTATTGCATTTAGATTGTTCTTAGATTGTTGTATGCATGTAGATTGTTTTTAGGTTGTTGTGTGCTTGTGTGTGTGTGATGAACCCGAACTAGACTTGAGGTTTGAATCATGATTTACTTGGTGAAGTTGGATGTTTGTCTCAACCAATGATAGGGCGGAATCTAGTTGTCGAAGCATGTCTTAAGTTTAACTTTCGAATTGCCGAGTTTTGTATGTGGTTAATGCATAGGACTTGACAAAAAGCTGTGAGGTTTGAGCCATGATATTGTCATATCTATTTTGTTTGTGAGTGGCAAGATTGAGAGTACGAAATCTAGAACTTGCATCCGTTCTCTATCTATTGGCATGAGTGTGTAACTAGAAAATGATTTTAGGCCATCGATTCTTAGTCCTACCTTTCACACCGGGAGTATAAGGTGATTGTTATCATAATTTTTCCTTTCGTATCTTTGACCCCCGTGATTGAGCTTTATTGGTGAATCTTCTTTGATATAATTAGGACCAAATTTGGGGGAAAAGAGTGTATGAGGGTGAATACGGTGATGAGAGTTGGGGTTGGGAATTGATTGAATTTATATTGATGGGAAATGTTGAGGCATGAAAGATATGAAATAAAGGACTGGTTTGAATCCTAGAAAATGTGGCACCAACGAAAATTTTGGTGCAAGTGTTTGGGTAAAGAGGCACCGACAAAATGAATAAATGACGGTGCATTTGAAAAAAAAAAGGATGAAAAAGAAAAGAAAAGAGAAAAGAAAAGAAAAAAAAGTGTGTTGTGAAATGAAAAGCCTCGGGGGTTGTAGTGGTTTGAAAAGAACAAGTTTGGGGGTTTTGGGAGATTGAGAAGTTAGTCACTTTGGCCCAAAAACACCCACCTTTTAGTTAGCCACGTTACAACCCGTGAAAATACTTTTTTGATTCTAGAAACTAACTCGTTGTAGTATAGTGGTGAGAATGGATGCAAGCTTATGGAAATCGAGCTCGATATCTTGTGATTGTGTGAATCTCATCATCCCTAACACGTGAGGGAGTGCTTTCGTTTCTTGTATCCATTTTTTATGAGTGGTTCATGTCCTTAGCATTAACCTTGTTAGAAAGTTAGGTGATAATCTCGTTTTACTTGAACATGCTAAGATAACTTTGATGAGCTATGAGGTATTGCATGAGGCAGATTAATAGCTTTACTTTGTTTTGATTAAGGACAATCAAAGGTTTAAGTTTGGGGGATTATGATACGTGCGTAAAATGACCCATATTTCAATGTGTGTGCATGCTTGTTTGTGGCTATTTTACTCCCGTATCATATGTTTTTATCATATGTTGGTTGTGTTTTCGTGTTTTTGTGTCTTGAATGTTGTAGGATAGGTTTTGGGCATAAACGAGCATTTTTGGTGGAGTGTTGGAGGAAAATCGCACGTGTTTGGAGTTTGGAGGCATCGACCAGCCGAGCAGAGCAGGACCGGCCGAGCCAAGCTGGGCAGAGAGCTCGACCGGCCGAGCGGAGCAGGACCGGCTGAGCGAGGCTGGACAGAGGGCTCGACCGGCCGAGCCAAGCCAACAGACAGGTGGCTCGGTCGAGCCACTTCGACCGGGCGAGCCTGGCCGGTCTTCTCCAGCATTTTGGCAGTTTCTAGCTTCGACCGGGCGAGCCATACTTCGATCGGGCGATCCGAGGCCCTGTTTGCTTGTCTATATAAGGGGGAAATTCAGTTATTTTGAGAGCTTTTTGTCAATTTTCATTAGATCTAGTAAGGAGTTTCCCTAGATTCCAATTTCCATCACGATTTCATCTCAATCCTAGAGTATCAAGGAGCTTAATTCATCAATCCTTGGAGGAGAATTGAAGATCCAAGGGGGTAGATCAAGACATACAAATCCAATTGGGGAAGATTCCAATCTCTACTTGTCAATTGTAATGGATGTATTTGATTTCAACATTGTATTGTTACAATTGAGAGGTATGATGTTCTAATTCAATTTGGATGTTGATTTGAATAAGGATGCATGAAGATTAGGTTTGATAATTGTTTGTTTACTTTCCCTTGAGAGCTTGAATTGCACTAGAACTTGTTCCTTACCTCTTAGGTGTAGGTAATAGCCAACTTAGGAGGTAGTTGACGTGAACGCTGCAGCCAACACGCGGGCGGAATCGTCGTGAATAGTGTAGATTCATACGATTTTAGTTCCAATCCATGTGCGGTGCTAGGTCGTAGGGCAATAATTGACGATCTATTTGAGTGGTCTAGGGCTTAATAACGTGACTGTTTGCAAGTCTTAGTATCATCAACCGTTAGCTCGTCGTGACAAGGGGTTAACGAGTGTAGGGTCGATTTCTCAATCTCCTAGGGATTAAAATGTGTTTGCATCAATGATTAACCTAATTGGATTGCATCTACATTCATTTCAACATCCTATCTTCCTAATTTGAGTATTTGCTTGTCTTGGTTTACCGATTTGTGGAAAGAATTGATTGAAAGTTGATTGTAGTTTAATTTATTGTTTGTGATATGATGTTAGCATAGATTGAAATTGATTGCCTAGTTGATAGAATCTACTCAACGATTATATTTTGCCTAGCTATAGGACTTTGCTATAGTATCTCGGTATTCTAGCGGGCGAAGGGAAGAAGGACCTGGATTTGACAAATTTTATTCTTGTGTAGCTAGGAGTTTAATTTGATTGAACTTTTAGCCACATCACGGGGCTTTGCATCCTGTTTTGCGAACAAATATCTGATGGTGGCGTGGTCCGTGTAGACAATTGTTTTCGAACCTATCAGATAGGACCGAAATTTGTCGAATGTGTAGACTACCACTAGCATCTCCTTTTCAGTGGTGGTGTAGTTACACTGCGTCGGGTTCATACTTTTGCTGGCATAGTGAATGACATGAAAAAGTTTCCTATTCAGCTGCCCGAAGACTGCCCCCACTGCGAAATCGTTGGCGTCGCACAACAAGATAAATGGTTCTTCCCAGTCTGGCAATGTGAGTACCGGCGCAGTCACCAAGGCTTTCTTCAGTCTCTTGAAAGCTTGCAGGCAGTCCTCATCGAACACAAAGGATACGTCCTTCTCAAGCAGGTTGCACAGTGGCCCAGAAATCTTCGAGAAGTCCTTGATAAACCTCCGGTAGAATTTGTCGTGCCCAAGAAAACTTCAAACTCCCTTCATATTCAATGATGGTGGCATCTTTTCAATTGGGCCACCTTTGCTTTATCTACTTCCTATCCCTCGGCGGATATCCTATGTACCAGCACAATTCCTTCTCGAACCATTAAGTGGAACTTCTCTCAATTGAGGCATAGGTTGGTCTCAGCACACCTTTCCAGTACAGTTGCTAGATTTTGCAGACAAACATCATAAGAACTACCAAATACCGAAAAGTCAACCATCAATACCTCCATGATGTCTTCGATTAAGCCGTGGAAGATGGCCATCATACACCTTTGAAATGTCGCCGGCGCATTACATAGTCCGAACGACATCCGTCAATATGTGAACACTCCGTAAGGATAGGTGAACGCCGCCTTGTTCTGGTCTTCCGGTGCTACTGCAATCTGATTATATCCAGAATAACCATCAAGAAAACAATAGTAAGGAAAACCGGATAACCTGTACAGCATCTGATCGATGAAAGGAAATGGGAAGTGGTCCCTGGCATTGGCGCCAAAATTTGATCGCTAGAATTATTTCACTTAGCGACTTAGCAATGCTAATAATACAACGGCAAATAAATTTATCGAACCCAGAGGATTAGAGCAATGAATAAACCCTAAGTACTAATTAGAACATTTTTGGAAAACTGGTTAGGAAGTAGAGAGTAAAGTTTTTGTTTGCGGAATCTTGAACTGTGATAAAACAAAATAAAAATATTGATTTGTAAAAGACTTTGTATTTCAAAGATGATGAACATAGATCCTAGGGTTTTCTACCTATTATGGCATACATGTAACCATGAATCAATTAACTGTCAATTTCCATTCGTCTACAAAGTGAAACATCGGAAATTATTATGAACTTCTGAGGAAGACAATTCACAAAGTTGATTAATTAATTTCCTCTACCTTTTCAGTCTCAAGAAAATATAATTAACTCCAAATAGTTCTATAGATTTATTCCTACAATTGTTTCTTTCTTTTCAGACAAGAAAATCAGTTTGTATTATGAAAACCATGTTCCCTTGAAATTTATCACCTTTTGAGTCTCTAAATTTCAACTAATGTAATCCTAATCTATGGCCAGTAAATCAAAATTAAAACAAGTTCTAGTTTTCATAAACTACGAATCAGAAAGGCAGTTAATCAAATTCAATCATACATAGGCATAATATTCGAAACCCTAGAATCTATAGAGAATTTATCTATGCATAGACATAATCATAATTGACATAGAAAAGTAAAACCTCAAATAGTCTTGCATAAATAAAACTTGAATCCGAAATAATCCTGAGTTGTTGCCACAATTCAATCCAAATATAAAAAAAATTCCAAACTCTAAATTGCTGCCAATGTAATTTACTCTAATAAAATCTCCAATCTTCCACACCAATTTTTGATCAAGAGAGGGCTTTGTATAGTTCTCTTAGGTGTATCTTGTGTCAAGCTTAGGAGATAAGATATGGATCTATCTCAAAAAATAAGAAAAAATCCGCCCAATTGTCGGCGTCGACCGACGTGTTTCCACGTCGCTCGACGTGGAGCTTCGGTTCGATCCATGCATCGACCGTGGTGAAATTCCTTGCCAAGCTTTTGATGCCTTTGACTTCGATCGACGCGGGTCTGCATCGATTGAAGTGAAACTTTGCACGCCGTGAGCTTGCCACTCTCAACTTCGATCGATGGGGGTCTGCATCGATCGAAGTCGAGACTCCATCCTCGGACTTCACTTCTTTCCTTAGTCTTTTATCTTCATCCAAAAACTTGCAAAACACACCATCACAAGCATCTATCGTGTAATAACCCTATCATGCATGCGAAATCGTCTAAATTATCCTAAAAATATTCAAAATGCAAAAGAAACTCATTGATAAGTTAGTGATAATACGGACTTATCAAGCATCATTCCAAAACATGTGGAAGTCAATGAGGAAACGGTTTAGTGTGTCCCCGTGGCAGATTTGGTAACTACGGAAGTAGTTAACTCGTCTTTCCTCTAAGGCATTACGGGGTAGCGGCTTGCGGCAGATGAAGAAGCTTTTGGCCATCTGTGAATAGGTAAAGTTAAAAGAGTTATTGTGTTAGGCAGAAATAATAATAGGTTGCGCAATTAAAGTAGCGAATGTAACGCGATTACAAAGGTAATAATTCTATGGTCAACTATAGCGTATAAGAATCCTATCTTAATACATGCTTATTCTAGGTCATGGTAAAAAGGTATACTAAAACATGCTCCCTAAAAGATCTATGTTCTCTAAAAAAAACTTGATCACACTAAAAACTAACACTAATTACCAATGCAAAGCAAGAATTAATTATCAACCCAGGTACTTTCTCATTTCGCCCATTGAACTACCGTTTAATCATGTGAAGTTATATCTAGGTAAAACACAAGTCGTTGAGTGATTTCTATCAAACTAGGCAATCAATTAAACTAAGCTAACAACAAGTTCTAAACAACAAACCAACTAACATTCATCATATCGTGTTCCCAAAAACAAGCAATCAATTTCCCCAACACTTTGGTAGAAGAAGACAATAAAAAAAATACTCAAATGAGATAGATAGGATGTTGAAACAAACGTAGATGTAATCCAATTAGGTTAATCATATATGCAAACATAATTTAATCCCTAGAAGGATGATCAATTCACTCATCTCTAGCCAATCCCCTTTGTGTCGGCGAATCAACCGTAGAAGAACTAGAAATCTCGAACTGTTACGTTATCTACCCCTAACTCACTCCAAATAGCTCGTGAATTATTGACCTATGCACTTCCTCCGCACATGGATTGGATCGAGATACATATGAATACATGCTATTCATGACACGCCTATCCACGTATTGGGTGCAATAATTGTGTCAATTATCACCTAGATTGGCTCTTACCTACACCTAGTTTAATAGAAACAAGCTTTAGCATGCTTCAATCACAAAGACGGAGGTAAACAAACAATGATCAAACCTAATCTTCATACATCCTTGTTCAAATCAACATCAAAATGGAATTCGAACAACATAACTCTCAATTGTAACAATACAAAGTTGAATTGAAATAGATACATTACAATTGATATGTAGAAAATGAAATCTTCCCCAATTGAATTTGCTTGATCTTGATCTACCCCTCTAGTCTTCAATTCTTCACCAAGGAATGGTAGATATGCTCTTCGATACCTTGGATGAGGATTGGTGAAGATGGAGTATGGGATTTTTAGAGAGAAAATATTCCTAAAAATGTTAAAAGTGCCAAAAGTTCCTCAAAAATGCGAGTTTCCCCCTTTTTATAATGAGTTTGCAGATACCCGGATCTCCCCGTCCGAGATCGGATCGCCCGAGATGCTTTGAAAATGAAAAACCGCCAAGGCAGCCCATTCCGGATCGCCTGATCTGGATCTGGCTCGATCAAAATTTGCCTCTGAAATGGGCAGATCGGTCGAGCCAAACAGGGATCGACTTTTCCAAGCCTCTGAACTTCCAGAATCGATCGACCCAGATCAAGATCAGTCAAAATTATCCTCTAAAATCCTTCCCTGCTACTTCCCTGCTCATCTCGATCGATCCTTACACCCTATGAAACTCGGATTAGTCGATTTTCCTCCAAAACTTAGCCAAAAATATTGAATTATGCCCAAAACCTATCCTACACAATCCAAATCACACAAAACAAGAAAACACAACAAAAAGAACCGAAAAACATATGATATAGGAGTAAAATGAATGCAAACATGCATGCACAAACATCTAAATATAGGTCATTTTACGCACATATCATAATCCCCAAAACTTGAACCTTTGATTTCCTCAATCAAAACAAAGGAAAGTAATCCTCCTACTTAGTGCAATACCTCATAGCTCATTATATCCATCTTAGCATGCCTCAATCAAACGAGATTATCACCTAGCTTTGTGCAACGGTTAATGCAAGAGACTCAAACCTCTCAACAAGGTGGATAAGAATTGAAATACACTCCCTCGTGTGTTTAGGGATCAATCACTTAAGAACAAGATATCAAGTTCGATTTCTATAGGCTTGCATCCTATCTCACCACTATACTACAACGAGCTAGTTTCTAGAATCAAGAAGGTCTTTATTTTGGTTATAACGTGGTTAACTAAAAGGTAGGTGATTTTAGGCCAAAGTGACTAAACTCCTCCAATTCCCAAAAACCCCAATCAAATACTTCAAACCACTAATCTCGAGGCTTATTCAACTTCCTTCTTTTTCTTTTCTTTTTCACTTTTCGCATGCCCTTTGCAAGTTTCATTCATTTTTCTTTCTTTCTTTTCCTCTTTTTTTTCTTTTCTCCTTTGTTATTCTTTTTCTCAACAAGATTTTTCTTGGTGCTCATTTTCATGACTTGCACCTTTTCTTTCCAACTTTTTTGACTATTTCCATCCAGCCTCATCATACGGGATTCAATTCAACCAACAAACCAAACAATTCCCAACCCAACTCACAACACCGTATTCACCCTCAAACTCTCATTCCCCCTAACTTTGTCCTAATCATATCAAAGAAATATCTCCAATAAGGCTCACTCACGGGAAACAAGGGTAAGAAAGGCAAATAACTTAAATAAAACACCTTATACTCCTAGTGTGAAAGGAAGGACTATGAATCAAATGTCTAGTATCATCTTCTAGTCAATAGCTCATGCTACATAGAAAGAGAATGAAAGCAAGTTCTAGAAACCTCCCTCTATATCTTGCCTCTCAAAACCGAATAGATATAACAATATCTAGCACAAATCTCACAGCTTTTTGTTAAGTACCAAGCATTAACACGCACAAAGCTTTGGCAATTCAAAAGTCTAATCTAAGCATTCTTCAACTTCTACAATTCCGCCCTATCATTGGTTCAAGTAAGATTCAAACTTCCCTAGTTAATGAAAAGACAATCTCAAGCCTTGTTCGGGTTCATCACTCACACACAAGCACACAACACACAAACATCCTAAAAACAACTAATAATGCAATCAAAAACTAAATGTCAAAGAGAACGATAGAATGCGTTACCCATCGGTATCCATGATCGAACCGCTTCTCCAATGCCTTATGGTACCTACTCAACATCAAAACAAACACCACCAAATTTGAGCATAATTCACTTCATTAAGATCTCATTTCCACCAATCTTACCACAAGCCAAAAATCCAAATGCATAAGACATTACTCCACTAGCACCACCATTCAAACCATTCCATTCATCAACATCCACAAACCAACCAAGATGGGAAGTATAAATTCATGTCAACTCATCAATAATTCCATACATTATAAAATCAAACCAATAAAGATCATTCATCCACATCCAAATCCAAGGTAGAAAATATCAATCACAATACAACCATATCGAAATCAAATCCATCCCAAGGAAGAAATTATCCAACAAAACAAACTAAAAACTAGATAAAGGATAGGAGATAGGGAGAAGAATTAACCGAGGCACCGGCTACCGGCACATCCCCCCAAACTTAGTCAAGTGAGACTAAGTTTGAAAATAGGTGGACGGTGCTTGTCACTCCTCTCGGCCCTGTGGTTCCTCCTAAAAAACACAAACTAAACAAACTAATCATTTATTAAAAATCAAAACAACTAAAATCAATTAAACAAAAGAAAGAAAATTGGTTAGGTTGCCTCCCAACAAGCGCTTCTATTTACGTCGGTAGCTAGACGACCTTACCATTTCATCCACCTTTCTCCCTTGAGCACACTTTACTTGGAAGCAACTTGTTCATGGAGATCTTTCTTTTACCTTTCTCATCTTTGCTAGGAGGTTTTAATTGGGTAACAAACTCGATTTGCAAGAGTGGTGGTTCCTTCATTTCTTTTTGCACTCCTCTCATCACATGCAAGCTATCCGGCACACCATCTAACCGAGTGACAATTATAGGAGACACATCAAGTACCTCATCAAGATTACTTACCAACTTCATGTCGCTTACTTTTTCAAACAACTCCCAAACTTCATTTATCTTCTCTTTTAATCTAATTTCCTTTCCAACCTTATCTATCAACCGGGAAGGAATAATAAACACCATCTCTCTACATGAAGCATCCGGTATAGTCTTATCCTTGCACTCCTCTTCATAAAGCTGCACCAAGGCTGGAAATTTTTGCATTTCCTCATGTGAAGGTATCTCAATTTCACCATTCTTCTCATTGTCGATGACTTGCAACTCCTCCTTGATGTCTTCATTCTCTTCATCATCTTGGAGTAATGCTTATATTTCCTACTTTGGTTCCTCTTCATGGACCTCCATTATTTCTTCTTCAGTAACTTCTTCATGCCGATGTTTCTCCTCTTGCATTGTTTCACTCATTTTCTTGGCAATGGTTGGCACTTGCATTGGAATCTCTTTGAGTATCTCATCATTCCTCTCATGCTTGCTTTCATTTACAACCTCACTCTTTCCCCTTGACATCTTCAACAACTTAAGTAGTTCTTGAATAAGGTCTAATTGGCTTCTGATAAGTGCGTTATTTCGTTCACTTATCAATGGATTTTTAGGTTATTTTAATGTTACTATGGCATTTTTACTTTAATTTCCGAGCATCACATTGGTCGTATGTCTGAGTTGTTTGTCATGGTGAAAAATGCAGGTTTTGGAGTGAAAAATCGACTAAGTTAGAGAATGCATTATTCCAGCCTTATCCTCTATCTGGATCGACACCCGAGGTGTCGATCGACACTGCTGCAAGGAGGAAGAAGTCGAGATGTAGGCAAATTTGGGGTTTTTACTTCCCTGTCGATCGATAGGGAGCTTGTCGATCGACAGGGAGTCCAAGGAGAGAGAGTCGACAATCAAGCACACTAGCTCGAAATTGGAGCCGTGTGTCAATCGACACACGGGTTGATCTGGCGGATTTTGTTGCCTTTTCAGTTATTTCCATGTTGGGACAATTATACTTAGAATATATAGTATTGTTTAGGCGATTTTTCTGACTTATGCCACTTTTTAGACCTAGAGCTATTGTTTTTTATTGTTCTTCTATTATTCTTGACTTGGATTGAAGATTGTTCAAGATTGGATTCGGTTCAACATTGATATTTATTTATGAAGAACTTTTACAGGTTATATTCTTTCATATTTTTGTTTATCATGAATATTTGTAGGTAATCCTTTGTTCAAAGGGTTTATGTGCTTGTCTTGGATGCATATTTAGGTAATTAAATCGATCAATATTTTAAATTGGTTTATCAATTCTTGTGCTTTTTCTTAATCTGATTAAATTGACCATTTGATTAGGTTTTCATAATTAATTAATTTGAGACTGAAAAGTGAAAATTGATTAATGGATTTAAGAATTGATAATATGGATTTTTAATTGTGTCTGAAAAGATGAATTTAATCCATAGGAATAAATCTGATGTTTTTGGGAGTCGTTAATTTTTCTAGAGACCGAAAGGATATAGGAAATTGACAATCTACTTTATGAATTGCCTAACCCTGAAATTTGTAATATTTTTTTGATGTTCCACCACAATCAATATTTTAATTGATCGATAGATTTTTTCTTGCATGATATCCTTGACATGAACTTGCCCTGGAATCTGATATTTTCTCTAGTGTCTGAAAAACTTTGTTTTTAAATCTCTGTTTAATTTAATTTTCTTGAAAAATTAGTTTTAAATTTCAAAACCCCTCAAATTTCTATTTACTTGGACAATAAACAGAAAACAAATGTTTTAGTATATGAGATGTTTGCTTTTACAATCTTCGTAGGATCGATAATTTTAACTTGTCATTACTCTATAAGTATCATTAATAAAATAGTGATCACTTCTCAACCAATCATCTTCTCTAGCCTCTTTGACTATTCTCACCGTATGGTACTCGCTTCCACCTTCCGGTCATTGGTAATCACCTTCAAACATCTTCTCGTATACACTTCGGAGAGGCTTTCGCGGTCTTTGTCTTTCCACCATCTTGGCTCTCATCTCCTCCATTTGCCTTTGTAAATTATCCAATCTCTCCGCATTTACTCCTCTTTGATTCTCCTTGATGACTTCCACTTTTTTAAATCCTTCCTTCCTCCTTTTATCCTCAATTGGTTGAGCTTTTGAACTTGTAAACATGTACAACCTACAAAAGTCCAACAAACTCCAAGCAACAACAAAAAAAAAAATTTGAACAACAAATTTAGTCAAATAAACAAAAACACAAACACCTAGCATACAAACTTTGCACTTCCCCCAATGTCTAGCAACCTACAAAGTGAGTTCCCTGGCAACGGCGCCAAAAACTTGATCACACTAAAAACTAACACTAATTTCCAATGCGTAGCAAGAATTAATTATCAATCCAGGTACTTTCTCATTTCGCCCATTGAACCACCATTTAATCATGTGAAGAGTTATAGCTAGGTAAAACACAAATCGTTGAGTGATTCTATCAAACTAGACAATCAATTAAACTTAGCTAACAACAGGTTCTAAACAACAAACCAACTAACATTCATCATACCGTATTCCCAAAAACAAGCAATCAATTTCCCAAACACTTAGCCAGAACAAGACAATCAAACAAATACACAAATGAGATAGATAGAATGTTGAACCAAACGTAGATGTAATCCAATTAGTTTAATCACAGGTGCAAACACAATTTAATCCCTAGAAGGATGATCAATTCACTCATTTCTAGCTAATCCTCTTTATACCGGCGAATTAACCCTACATCAAATTATAAATCTCAAACAGTTAAGTTATCGAACCCTAACTCACTCCAAATAGCTCGTGAATTATTGACTTATGCACTTCCTCTGAACATGGATTGGATCGAGATACATATGAAGACATGTTATTCAGGAAACGCCTATCCGCGTATTGGCTACAATAATTGTGTCAATTATCACCTAGATTGGCTCTTACCTACACCTAGTTGAATAGGAACAAGCTCTAGCATGCTTCAATCACAAAGAGGGAGGTAAACAAACAATGATCAAACCTAATCTTCATACATCCTTGTTCAAATCAACATCCAAATGGAATTAGAACAACATACCTCTCAATTGTAACAATACAAAGTTGAATTGAAATAGATCCATTACAATTGATAAGTAGAAAATAAAATCTTCCCCAATTGGATTTGCTTGGTCTTGATCTACCCCTCTAGTCTTCAATTCTTCACCAAGGAATGGTAGATATGCTCTTGGATACCTTGGATGAGGATTGGTGAAGATGGAGTATGGAATTTTAAGAGAGATAATATTTCTAAAAATGTTAATAGTGCAAAAAGTTCCTTAAAAATGCGAGTTTCCCCCTTTTATAATGAGTTGGCAGAGTCCGGGATCGCCCCGTCTGAGATCAGATCGCCCCGTACGAGATCGAATCGCCCGAGATGCTTTGAAAATGAAAAACCGCCAAGGAAACCCATTCCGGATCGCCCGATCTGGATCTGGCTCGACCAAAATTTGCCTCTGAAATAGGCAGATCAGTTGAGCCAAGCAGGGATCGACCGATCCAAGCCTCTGAACTTCCAGGATCGGTCGATCCAGATCTAGATCAGTCAAAATTCTCCTCTGAAATCCTTCCCTGCTCATCTCGATCGATCCTTACACCCTTTAAAACTCGGATCGGTCAATTTTCCTCCAACACTTAGCAAAAAAGGCTGAATTATGCCCAAAACCTATCCTACACAATCCAAATCACACAAAACACGAAAACACAACAAAAAAGAACCGAAAAACATATGATATGGGAGTAAAATGAACGCAAACATACATGCACAAACATCAAAATACAGGTCATTTTACGCACATATCAAACATTTACATAATTAAAGCTTTGCATAAAAACTTTCATGAAATGCAACAATTTATGCATTAAAATTTTGGTTTGACTAAAATTATATATGCATTAAAATTTTATAACTTGCGACATGTATGCATTAAAACTTCTTTAAAATTTCTAAAAGTTGCAAAAATATATGCATTAGTATTTCTCACTTCAAAAGAAAAAGGTGTATGCCTTAAATTAAATGCAACAATTTATGTGAAATGTTTTCTCTTGATGCGGCACGAGTACAAGTGCAGGAGCAGGAGCTGGTAGGGATGTTTTCAACTTATAAAACAAATGGAGGCCTCGAAGCATTGAGGTCTTCGGTTCAGAGCGAAAGAAATAGAACGAGCTGGCTCTGATACCACTTTATCACGCCCCGATTTATAAACAAAACATAATCAAGGAATTGAGGCACATCAGGTGCAAGACATACATTTGCGATATCAAATTAGAAGAAAAGACAAACAATCCAAGATATGAATCAACACACACATAACCCAAGAGATGTAAATTTAGTAAAAGGTGCCTCCTTGATAAGAGATCTTGGCTTCTCAAGAACAAATAATAGAGTATTTTGAAGCACGATATCTCCTCAACAAAAGATGGAACTCTCTGAAAAGACTATCGAAAGACAAAGAGTTTCAGTAGCAAAAAGTTATCGAAAGAAGTATTTATAATAAGATACATACTTTAACATCTAACTATTACAAA